>WNWK01000258.1:65000-417500 GCA_009830355.1 Cherax destructor | reverse complement strand
TGTGTATTTCATTAGAAAGCTTAAACAAGCTCATTCTGAATAATAAGAATTCTTTGATCAACTTTTTCGTCAAGTTTAGCATCCGTCATGGTCAGTCCGGGAACATGTTCTCTGCACTAGAATAACTTTCACTCACTCTAAACCTTCTTCGAAAATGTTGGCTTCTTGTGCAGAATCTTCACTTTCTCTTGTGCTGGACGTGTCCTCCATTCTCCTTCATCCTATTCTCCTCCGTTTGTTATGAAAAGGCACACGCTGCGGAACAAGCTTTTATTGAGAAGGTTTCAATAGAGAGAGAGAGAATGTTTCTATAAAAGTTTGTTCCGTTGCCCCGTGTCTTTTTCTACCCTATCGTTGTCAGTATGAGATTTGGATGAAGACCTGGAGCAGTGTTCACACTGAGAAGTGTTCACACTGACCGAGGGTTTTCAGGAAGCAACGCGTGATCACTACCCCGTACCCACCATACACAATAACAAGGTTGCCGCCTCAGGTGATGGAGCTGGGAGAGTGAGACACTGACAGACTGAAAAACCTGGAGACAGAGGAAATGGAAGACGAAATGAATGAGAAACAGATGAGGCCACTAGGAAATGAAGGAGCTGGGAGATGCAGAGACCCATCTAGTGCAGTTTGTATTGAACGGGTTGACACACCCAGTTAAGGTTGCATCGTGTTGCTACAGCGCCATCTAACACATGCACAAGTTATATCATTTAATTCTATTTTTGGGTGTAAGACAGAGTCGAAGTTAAGGTGTCGTGATTCGTATTAAGGACTTAGACAAATAAATGGGTAGCTGTACAGGTATGACAGCTGGATTGAATTTTTTCTAGTGTAATGGAGAGGGTTTTGAAGGAAGAATGAATTGATGTACCTGTGAGTGAGCACGGGGAAAATAGAAGGGAGGCAAAGGGGGTGGGGTTTGGGCTTAAGTAGGGGTGGTGGTGGTGGAGCTGACAGTTATATAAAGCCATGGAGGACTTATATAAAGCCAGGGAGGACTTATATAAAGCCAGGGAGGACTTATATAAAGCCAGGGAGGACTTATACAAAGCCAGGGAGGACTTATACATAGCCAGGGAGGACTTATATAAAGCCATGAAAGACTTATATAAAGCCAGGGAGGACTTATATAAAGCCAGGGAAGACTTATATAAAGCAAGGGAGGACTTATATAAAGCAAGGGAGGACAGCAATATAAAGCCAGGAAGAATAATTATGCACAGACAGAGAGAAAATCATATGAAGACTGTATTAAGAATATATAACTGACCGAATCAATATTGCTTGAACAAATTATACTCTCACGAGCTGTATACCAGGAGGGTGTCCCGGGTCAACGCCGCAGCGGCCCGCACCACGACCAGGAGGGTGTCCCGGGTCAACGCCGCAGCGGCCCGCACCACGACCAGGAGGGTGTCCCGGGTCAACGCCGGAGCGGCCCGGACCACGACCAGGAGGGTGTCCGGGTCAACGCCGCAGCAGCCCGGACCACGACCAGGAGGGTGTCCCGGGTCAACGCCGCAGTGGCCCGGACCACGACCAGGAGGGTGTCCCGGGTCAACGCCGCAGCGGCCCGGACCACGACCAGGAGGGTGTCCTGGGTCAACGCCACGGCGGACAGGACCAGTAGGGTGTCCAGCAGGCCCGGACCACGACCAGGAGGGTGTCCTGGGTCAACGGCGCAGCGGTCCGGACCACGACCAGGAGGGTGTCCCGGGTCAACGCCGCAGCGGCCCGGACCACGACCAGGAGGGTGTCCTGGGTCAACGCCGCAGCGGCCCGGACTAGGACCAGGAGGGTGTCCCAAGTCAACGCCGCAGCGGCCAGGACCACGACCAGGAGGGTGTCCTGGGTCAACGCCGTAGCGGCCCGGACCACGACCAGGAGGGTGTCCTGGGTCAACGGCGCAGCGGTCCGGACCACGACCAGGAGGGTGTCCCGGGTCAACGCCGCAGCGGCCCGGACCACGACCAGGAGGGTGTCCCGGGTCAACGCCACAGCGGCCCGGACCACGACCAGGCCTCAAACCTGGATAATGTGTTGCTAGTGTTTATTTGTTATTTTTTGTTTGATGTCATTTGTCCTTTACGGTTGTTGTTGATACGTATAATCGAGTGTTATGAGTGGCACCCTGGGGAGGGAGGGAGGTGGCAGTGTCAGCTCGATATGGCCAGGTTTTGGAACGAGCACAGGATAGGATAACAACTCTAAACCTTTAAATATGAAAGATATCTGCTTAGCATGAGGTTCTACGAGACCTACGAGACTTGGACTCGGTCTCGTAGCATCTCTGGTTTACGGGAACTTAGCTAACTCAAAGCTCTGGAATTATTAATGGAGGGGAAATTAAGTGAAACGTGGGTAGGTAATACCGTAGAGTTCTGCGCGGTCCTGCGTGGAGGCTTGGGGGATAAAACGCGGTTTATTTAATCACATAGTGAGGGCTCGTGTGAGATTTTTAGCTAAACTGTATCTACCCAATTAACTAGCAGCCAAAAACTAGTAGGCCGGTAGGGCGTAACTAAATCCTTATTTCCGATTAACAGGATATATTTTTTATCAATAATTATACTTCACAGCAAACACATGCATGTGTCATGCGGCATTCATGGGTCATGTGTCATTCATGGGTCATGTGTCATTCATGGGTCATGTGGCATTCATGGGTCATGTGGCATTCATGGGTCATGTGTCATTCATGGGTCATGTGTCATTCATGGGTCATGTGGCATTCATGGGTCATGTATATTTTGGCATTCATGGGTCATGTGGCATTCATGGGTCATGTAGGCATGCTTCATGGGTCATGTGGCATTCATGGGTCATGTGGCATTCATGGGTCATGTGGCATTCATGGAGTGCATAGATGTGGCATTCATGGGTCATGTGGCATTCATGGGTCATGGCATTCTGGTCATGTGGCATTCATGGGTCATGTGGCATTCATGGGTCATGTGGCATTCATGGGTCATGTGGCATTCATGGGTCATGTGGCATTCATGGGTCATGTGGCATTCATGGGTCATGTGGCATTCATGGGTCATGTGGCATTCATGGGTCATGTGGCATTCATGGGTCATGTGGCATTCATGGGTCATGTGGCATTCATGGGTCATGTGGCATTCATGGGTCATGTAGCACATGTGGGTCCTGGTACTATGGATAAATTTTATGATGGCATGCCTGTTGTATTTAGTGTAATATGGGGAAGACTTCACCTCAGAGTTATTTATATATTTAAGGACTCTTTAGTTGAGTCATATGAGAACTTGCAAAGGAAAACGTGGACAAAAATGCTAAATCATTATATTAAGGCAAAAAAAAAACATAATTACATAAAAAAAAGAGAATGGAAGAGAAAAGAGAACATAGATGCATGATGGGGAAAGGGACAATTTGTTGGAAGAGTAATGGATGGAAGAGAAGAAATGAAGAGTGAGGAGTCATTGGTGGAGGAAAAAAACCTGGAGGAATAGAAATAACAGAAGGATGAGACGAAAATAAAAGAAATTCGAAAAAAAGCAAAAATGAAAAAAAGGTCGGACAAAAATAAAAATGAAAAAGAGACTAGGATGGACGGATGGAGAGAGGGTGGATGGAAGGAGGAGAGATGGAGAGTGGATGAAGGAAGGGTGGAGAAGACAAAGATAAAATGATTTTTTTTAGAAAACTGCAAAAACTCGAATTTATGAGACTTAATGTTTAAAAAATGCTTCATATTGAATGTGTGGAGGGTGTCGACTGAGGTGGGCAATGAGGCATCAGTGTGCCTCAAGGTGTGGGCAGTGAGGAATCAGTGTGCCTCAAGGTGTGGGCAGTGAGGCATCAGTGTGCCTCAAGGTGTGGGCAGTGAGGCATCAGTGTGCCTCAAGGTGTGGGCAGTGAGGCATCAGTGTGCCTCAAGGTGTGGGCAGTGAGGCATCAGTGTGCCTCAAGGTGTGGGCAGTGAGGCATCAGTGTGCCTCAAGGTGTGGGCAGTGAGGCATCAGTGTGCCTCAAGGTGTGGACAGTGAGTCATCAGTGTGCCTCAAGGTGTGGGCAGTGAGGTATCAGTGTGCCTCAAGGTGTGAGCAGTGAGGCATCAGTGTGCCTCAAAGTGTGGACAGTGAGACATCAGTGTGCCTCAAGGTGTGGGCAGTGAGGCATCAGTGTGCCTCAAGGTGTGGGCAGTGAGGCATCAGTGTGCCTCAAGGTGTGGGCAGTGAGGCATCAGTGTGCCTCAAGGTGTGGGCAGTGAGGCATCAGTGTGCCTCAAGGTGTGGGCAGTGAGGCATCAGTGTGCCTCAAGGTGTGGGCAGTGAGGCATCAGTGTGCCTCAAGGTGTGGGCAGTGAGGCATCAGTGTGCCTCAAGGTGTGAGCAGTGAGGCATCAGTGTGGCTCAAGGTGTGGGCAGTGAGGCATCAGTGTGCTTCAAGGTGTGGGCAGTGAGGCATCAGTGTGCCTCAAGGTGTGGGCAGTGAGGCATCAGTGTGCCTCAAGGTGTGGGCAGTGAGGCATCAGTGTGCCTCAAGGTGTTGGCAGTGAGGCATCAGTGTGGCTCAAGGTGTGGGCAGTGAGGCATCAGTGTGCCTCAAGGTGTGGGCAGTGAGGCATCAGTGTGCTTCAAGGCGTGGGCAGTGAGGCATCAGTGTGCCTCAAGGTGTGGGCAGTGAGGCATCAGTGTCCCTCAAGGTGTGGGCAGTGAGGCATCAGTGTGCCTCAAGGTGTGGGAAGTGAGGCATCAGTGTGCCTCAAGGTGTTGGCAGTGAGGCATCAGTGTGGCTCAAGGTGTGGGCAGTGAGGCATCAGTGTGCCTCAAGGTGTTGGCAGTGAGGCATCAGTGTGGCTCAAGGTGTGGGCAGTGAGGCATCAGTGTTCTTCAAGGCGTGGGAAGTGAGGCATCAGTGTGCCTCAAGGTGTGGGCAGTGAGGCATCAGTGTGCCTCAAGGTGTGGGCAGTGAGGCATCAGTGTGCCTCAAGGTGTGGGCAGTGAGGCATCAGTGTCCCTCAAGGTGTGGGCAGTGAGGCATCAGTGTGCCTCAAGGTGTGGGCAGTGAGGCATCAGTGTGCCTCAAGGTGTGGGTAGTGAGGCATCAGTGTGCCTCAAGGTGTGGGCAGTGAGGCATCAGTGTCCCTCAAGGTGTGGGCAGTGAGGCATCAGTGTCCCTCAAGGTGTGGGCAGTGAGGCATCAGTGTGCCTCAAGGTGTGGGCAGTGAGGCATCAGTGTGGCTCAAGGTGTGGGCAGTGAGGCATCAGTGTGCTTCAAGGCGTGGGCAGTGAGGCATCAGTGTGCCTCAAGGTGTGGGCAGTGAGGCATCAGTGTGCCTCAAGGTGTGGGCAGTGAGGCATCAGTGTGCCTCAAGGTGTTGGCAGTGAGGCATCAGTGTGGCTCAAGGTGTGGGCAGTGAGGCATCAGTGTGCTTCAAGGCGTGGGCAGTGAGGCATCAGTGTGCCTCAAGGTGTGGGCAGTGAGGCATCAGTGTCCCTCAAGGTGTGGGCAGTGAGGCATCAGTGTGCCTCAAGGTGTCACACACGACTGGCACCGTCAACTTCGTGCGGCCGTAAACAAACTTTTAGTCCACTTTGAAGATTCCTTAACTAGTCACTGCCTCTTCTATCCTGTGATCTACTCCATCGTTCTTAAACCCATCTGGAGACACATCCACTTCCTGGTTAACCAAATTCATCGTATCTAAATACATTAACTTCTTTTGTACTTTTTACTCTAAATTAAATATCCAGGCTTTTATTTTTACAAGTTTTACTTATCCTTTTTTTTTTACTGTCAGTTTCTTTCGTTTACTCTTAGACTGAAAAAAATGAATGAATATATGAGTGTGTGTGTGTGTGTGTGTGTGTGTGTGTGTGTGTGTGTGTGTGTGTGTGTGTGTGTGTGTGTGTGTGTGTGTGTGTGCTCACCTATCTGTGTTTGCAGTAGTCGAGTCACAGGTCCTGTGTACTCTTGAAAACACTGTTTACTAAAGCATAATAGGAGTCGATCAATTATTTAAAGTACTTAACACTCATCGTGTCTATCATACTCTTCACACCAGCCCCGTGACACCAGCCCCGTGACACCAGCCCCATGACACCAGCCCCGTGACACCAGCCCCATGACACCAGCCCCGTGATACTCGCACAACACCGTTAAACTCACCCACCGGATATAATCTTCATTCACGTATACATCATTCACCGCATAAGTATATAATGATTTTATAGTGGGCGAAACTTTCCCGACGGGACCATGAACTTTTCTTATCCTCCAACCATATTTTCTCCTCTATGCACTATATATGGTGCAGAAAACAACTATGTTATAGACACTTTTATCAAATAAAATATTAATGCAAGTTTTCGCCCACTTTCTATCAAAGCTGGAGAGGCTGATCACCTCAAAATTAACTCTCCATTACTACTTTCCCGTGTTATGATCTCTTGTATTCGACTGAAGAGGCCTGATGCGCGGGCAAAACGATTCAACAGTAAAGATACCCAAACCATACCACGGGTGGGGTTAGAACCCGCGATCAGAGAGTCTCAAAGCTCCAGTGGCTTACGCGTCGGTCTGGAGTTTTGAGACTCTCTGATCGCGGGTTCTAACCCCACCCGTGGTATGGTTTGTTTGCAATCGTGTCATTACGATTTCGTGAGTCATGTGGACGGCTTTGAAGGAACTTGAGCTAGAGTTCGTCACGGCCATGCTAGCGGGAGATTCGTCTGTAAAAACTTGCATTTGTGGACACAGTGGTGCCTATGCTAACCTTCCTATGGTGTAGAAATATACCTAGTTATTATTATTATAATAAAAAAAGAAGCGCTAAACCACAAATATACCTAGTTGGATGAATCTTATTGAAGCTAGCTGACCCAGTGGCTTAGGCGACGGTCTGGAGTTTTGAGACTCTCTGACCACGGGTTCTAACCCCACCCGTGGTATGGTTTATTTGCAATCGTGTCATTACGATTTCGTGAGTCAAGTTAAAGATACCCAAGTTTTGCACATAACGTCTCGTAATCAATAGATCCATACCTAGCGTAGCTACAAGTTGTATCAATAACTGGATTACGGGTAAGCATACAGGAACCAACTTGCTTGTACTGGTCTCTACCCGCTGACTAGCAGAGAAGTTAAGCTATCTGAGTGGCCAATAAGACACGCTGAGTGGCTTTGTATGTGGACAATCGCCGTCTAAGTGTCCGCTTAGTAAACCAGTCTGAGTGGCCACTAACAAATACCATTCAAGAGGTCAATAAGCTGGGCTGCGGGAGTGACCTGGAGCCGAACTCTCAAAGTGGTTAAGTCTAAATACGGCGTTTGAACAGCTATTTTCTAGAAATTATGGCAGATTTGTTCTCTGTAAGGGGTCTAACGCCGGACCTTCGTGGTTCTGACATTTACACAGTCGGGCTTATTTACCACTACTATAAACCATTTGTGATGTCTAAAGAAGGAAAATAAACATATACGCAAAACTTGTACGGGGACAAAGCTGGAAACACAGTCAACTGCGGCACTTGACGGTAGACTTTTTTTTCTTCTTCGCTAAATATAAAAATGTTTAACAAGTGCTATTTAGCGCAAAATAACAACGGTGGCGGCCGTGGCTGTTGGTGATTCTGCTTGTGGTGGTGCTGATGCTGTTGGTGGTGGTGGTGCTGTTAGTGGTGCTGTTGTTGCTAGTGGTGGTGGTGATTGTAAAGGTGTTCTTGGAGGTAGAGTAACAAGTGCAACTGAACCCGACAAACAGGCACAACACATCGTAACTGGTGTGACATTGTTTGACATGTTGCTTACGAGTCATGAGTCCCTGGGAGGCCTTGGCCAGGTCTTGATCAAGTCTTGATCCAGTCTTGACCAGGTCTTGATCAAGTCTTGATCCAGTCTTGGCTAGGTCTTGATCAGAGTGAGAGAGAGATATATAGAGAGATAGGACCAGGTAGTGTGTGAATGTGTGTAAATTGTGTGAACGTATGTACGTATCTACATACGACCGTGTTTCTGGGCACTCCCACTGGCCGCGTATATCCCCAGAGTTTCAAGTCATCCCTCACCTCGCATCCCAGCTATTCCTACACTATTTTCTGGACGACTATTGCTGCCACCAAAGTTATGGTGATGACTATTGCTGCCACCAAGGTTCATCAGCCTAAGTCAGCACTTGCTGTCACTGTCAGCAACAGAAAAGACACTGCCGTCATCAGCCACAGCACCTGCTGTCACTGTCAGCAACAGAAGACACACTGCCGTCATCAGCCACAGCACTTCCTGTCACTGTCAGCAACAGAAGACATTCATCAGCCACTCCTTGAGACATTATGCTAACACAGTATTGATCTTCACTCAGAGTAGATACTTGTGATGATGGTCGCCTCTTACCTCCTCTGCCAACCACTTCATATTACACTCAGACTATATTATACTGAGAAATATTACCCTGAGAGCATATTACACTGAGAGTATATTACACTGGGAGTATATTACACTGAGAGTATATTACCCTGGGAGTATATTACACTGATAGTATATTACACTTAGAGTATATTACACTCAGACTATATTACACTCAGACTATATTATACTGAGAAATATTACCCTGAGAGTATATTACACTGAGAGTATATTACCCTGGGAGTATATTACACTGAGAGTATATTACACTGAGAGTATATTACACTGAGAGTATATTACCCTGGGAGTATATTACACTGAGAGTATATTACACTGAGAGTATATTACACTAAGAGTATACTACACTGAGAATATATTACACTGAGAGTATATTACACTGAGAGTATATTACACTCAGACTATATTACACTCAGACTATATTATACTGAGAAATATTACCCTGAGAGTATATTACACTGAGAGTATATTACCCTGGGAGTATATTACACTGAGAGTATATTACACTGAGAGTATATTACACTGAGAGTATATTACACTGAGAGTATATTACACTGAGAGTATATTACACTGAGAGTATATTACACTGAGAGTATATTACCCTGGGAGTATATTACACTGAGAGTATATTACACTGAGAGTATATTACACTGAGAGTATATTACACTGAGAGTATATTACCCTGGGATTATATTACACTGAGAGTATATTACACTGAGAGTATATTACACTGAGAGTATATTACACAGAGTATATTACACTGAGAATATATTACACTGAGAATATATTACACTTAGAATATATTACACTGAGAATATATTACACTAAGAATATATTACACTGAGAATATATTACCCCTGATAATATATTACACTGAGAATATATTACCCCTGAGAATCTATTACACTGAGAATATATTAAACTGAGAATATATTACACTGCGAGCATATTACCCCTGAGAATATATTACACTGAGAATATAATACCCCGAGAATATATTATCCTGAGAATATATTATACTAAGAGTATATTATATTTTGAAAACGCTAACAGATATTACTGTAAAAGTATTATTTGAAAATTATTACATCAAAATATTATAGTGAGAAAACATTACACTATGCCCACTGAGGGTCTAATTAATACAAGAACGTCCATAGGAATTTTGACCAGTGGCAGGCGACGTCGCAATGACAAAAAAAAAAAAAATTAAGATAACTTTTGGGTCAGAATATTTAATTTTTTTTTAATATCTCTCAGAAGCAGATTATTTAAAGCGAATTAACATTAATTAATTATCGTTCATGTTACATTTTCTTTACTTCCTTATATTATAATTTCGTGAGTGATGATGGTGGCTTTGAAGGGACTTGAACTAGAGCACGACACAGCCACGTTGGTGTGGGATTCGTCTGCGAAAACCATCATGTGTGGTTATAGTGGTGGTCCATGCTAACCTCCCTACGGAGTATAGAAATATACCTAGTTGGATGAATCTTATTAGAGTCAGCTGGTCCAGTGGTTAACGCACCGGCCTGAGACTTCCAGGACTCAGGGGTTCAAGCCCCTCCCTGTTCTGTGGTTGGGAAGCACTGCTTAAAAGTATTACAAGCGAGTTCGCTACAAATCAAATTGTAATACAGTGAACTCCGGATTTCGTCAATAATTCGTTCCAGAAGGCTGTTCGAGTGCCGTTACCGAACGAATTTGTTCCCATAAGGATTAATCCGTTTCAGACCCTCCAAAAATACACTTACAAAAGCACTTACAAAAATACACTTACATAAGTGTTCGAGTTGGGAGCTGGACGAAATCCGGGGTACCACTGTATATCTTTGTTAACAGTGTGGATATTGGTAGTGACGTCAGACATAAGCATCGGTTATGTCTCTTCTATGTATATTCAACAGTTTGCTGGTTCTAACTGCATTGTTCGAAACATGGGTAAAACTTTCACAAATTTGCAATCTAGAATATGTGAACAAACTAACCTCCTTTTACAACCATAAAATTAAATTACGAATCATATATTACGTGCTAATGAATTTAAATTTATAGCGAAGGCCCAAAAAAGGTCAGGTTGAAGAATTTCATAGAGTGCACAGTAGACATTTCTAAGGTGAGCTTAAAGGCAAACACATCTATAAGCGGATTATTTACGCTGAAATAATTGTCTCTCAGACCTCTGGTGGTCCAGTGTGTGTAACCATGATGATGGTGATGATGGTGATGATGATGATGATGATGATGGTGATGATGATGGTGATGATGATGATGATGATGATGATGGTGATAGTGATGATGATGATGATGATGATGATGATGATGATGATGATGATGGTGATAGTGATGATGATGATGATGATGATGATGATGATAGTGATGATGATGATGATGATGATGATGATGATGATAGTGATAGTGATGATGATGATGATGATGATGATGATAGTGATAGTGATGATGATGATGATGATTTACTCTGCTTGCTGTGTACTTTTTGTCCGTTGATGATTTTTCGGTTCTTTAATTTGTCAAAAAAAAAATTAGTTTTGAATAGCAATATAATATTTTTGCAGATCCTGACGATAGTTTCTTATTAGAGAAACTCTGAACTTTTAATAAAATTATCTTGAAAGTAAAACTAATTATTTTCTCTTACTTCAAATTATATATATATATATATATATATATATATATATATATATATATATATATATATATATATATATATATATGTCGTGCCGATTAGGTAAAACTGGTCAATTAGCAAGAACTCATCTAAAACTAAGTCCTTTCTAAAAATTTCTCTTATACGTTTAAAGATATATTTTTTTCATTTATGTTAATGTAAGAATTTATAATTTTGTACCAAGAGAAACTTTGAAAACCTACCTAACCTTATTACAACAAGCGCAATTTAATTTAGTCTTACCCAACTAAATATATTTTAGATACGTTAACATTAATTAATTAATAAACAAACACAATGAAATATATTTTTTTCGTTATGTTCAGAATGATTTTGGCGAAATTATTGCATACACAAATTTTCACTTGTCTTATATGGCAAGGTGAGCGTTGCTATTTAAGCCAAAATAGCAAGTTTTACCTAATCGGCACGACATATATATATATATATTTCAAATTAAGATATCACCTTTATCTTGTGATCTTATTATATATACATATGTGCAGAACAACCATTGTGAAAAAAATAAGGGAATTCCAAGAGATATCGTAATTTCTCACATTATTGTTTCTTAATGTGAGAAGTCACGAAAGCGCTTCGAATTTCACTATTTTTCCACAGTGGTTGGTCCGTATATTGTGAAATCACCTGTTTACTGTGATCTTATTGCATATACATGTGCGCGCGCGCGCGCGTGTGTGTGTGTGTGTGTGTGTGTGTGTGTGTGTGTGTGTGTGTGTGTGTGTGTGTTGTGTGTGTGTGTGTGTGTGTGTGTGTGTGTGCGTGTGTGTATGTGTGTGTGTGTGCGTGTGTTTCATCGCATCACCTGACATTTCAATTTGTTTAACAAAAACCTGCTGAACAAACTATTACGCCAGTAATAAAGTGTTGTCCACAATAGAGCTTTTGTACCATACATAAAATAGGGCTGGAAAATAGACCCCCGTCGTTTAATCGCTTCAAAAAATTATTCCAGGGAATATTTACACAACAAACCGAGTTTACACAAATAATTTAATACACAGAAATCGGAGAGTTACGTCATAATTAGGGAGCGGGATATTTTATCCAATGGATTAGTCTGTCTCCATGACGATCCATCAGAAAATGATCTATTGTTTACATTATCCGATGTCATGAATATGGAAGCTAATTGCATAGTACTGTTGCCATCAATTTAACTGAATGGTCCAGATCGTATGGCCCAGTGCGGGGGGAAAAAAGGCCGGAATTTTGGCATTTCGTGTAGCAAATGTTAATGATTTTGCAAGAGTGCACATGCGTGTAGAGTGTGTGTTTGAAAGAGAGACAGGTCGGGAGGGGAGGGGGGAGAATGACGTGATTATAATATGCGTATGACGACTTACTGCCGTGATGATAACCTATGCGTAATGACCGCTGCGTAACTATCAAGTGACTTATAAGAGCAACAACAACAACTTGCAACCCCGTTGACACCAAATATTCTCACCAAAGATCTTTCCATTACGCTTGTGTGTGTTATCGCTTACACGTGTGTTGCTTTTCGTGTGTAACTCTCGTCATCTAAGGTACGATCCATCACTTTGTATTGTCTCTCTCATCAGTAGACTCGCTTCAATGGCGTCTCTACACCCTCTCTTCCTCCCTCCTACACTCGTATATCATCTTCCCCTTACACACGTCTGACGGGGGCGCCCGTCTCCTCTAGCTCAAATTACAAAGGCAAACGGGGAATCTCTTCTCGTTCATTCCCCATTAATCACCGGAAAGTCCAACCTCCTTCGCTCATCTTTCATCTCCACAACATTCTACCTTCCTCCCTCGCCTTCCATCGACAAATAATCTCTCTTTTCTCCACTTCTCAATTTTGCTTCTTGTTGCTTCCTTTCGTCACTGCACAATCTTCTTAAGTTCCTTACGTTAACACTCGGCTTCACCTACTTCATTCCCTTTCCTCACCACGAAATCTTTCACGTCCTTTTGTTATCAAAGATTTTTGGCTTACGATGTTGACAACGTTAATCTTCTCCCTCCTGGTCCCATTACCCCTCTATCCACACCATTTACCCCCTTTTCCACACCCATTCCTTGTCTTCCGACACCCATTATCTACTTTCAGCACCTAACTGTTGTGGTGTCACATTGGCTTATAGGTGCACAATGGAACTATTTACAAGCCAAGTATTCTTCAAGACTTGGGTGACTCGTGTGTTAGGTATAATGTCTGTTGGATTATGTTTCACATACCCAAATTATAGTAACTATATATATAGTAGGTTTTCGTAAGGCTACCGATGCCCCGTAGGCTGTGGAGAACTTGATTTCCGTCTGCTGTGGATATTATAAATAATTTATCGTGAACGAGGCCTTTGCCATGGGAGTTATTTTTTGTTTTGGCTCTAGTTCATCACTTTGGCTCTGATGTTATAGTAAACAAAGAAAGAAAAGGTCTCTTGCTTTTTCACTCCCCCGTTCATTAATTTATTCATTAATTCACTCTGTCTTTGTCTCTCTCTGACCTTTTTTGTTTCCTTCGATGCTCTCTAAGCTAGAAATTTAGTATTTTAGTGAATAAACAAGAGCATTAATGAAGAGAGTCACAGGTGCAGAAACAGCATTTAATGAGACAACGTTTCGCTCCACGTAGAGCTGATAAATCTGCGTACAGACACAGTCATTATAAACAAAGGATCTTCGTACCAGCTCCTCATCATCACTGTGGGAAGTCCCCTTTTGTACGCAGTTCTGTCAGAACCGCTGCGTAAATCCTCGAGTCAGTAGGAAACGGAATGATGACAATCAGAGAATGTAGTACACACACACACACATAAATGTATATATACAATCAAACACACACACAATCATACACATACACACATTCATACACATACATATTCCCACATTTATACATACGTATACATACATACACATACAAGAAATATTACAACACGGATAACATCAATCTGAATACAAGTCTTATCAGAGTGAGAGTCACACCTGGTGAGAAGCGATTTAGTAAACAACAATTAACAAGGATACACAAAAGGTGAATTTTGTCTCATGAACTTGCTGGATTTCTATGACAAAGTTAGAGAAAAATCCGGGGAGGTTAAGGTAGGTCGACTGCATAGTCATTATTCCTAACACTATATAACATCTACCTCAGGTAGAGTACGTGGCGCCGTGCTGGAGGACACATCTGATCAAGCAAAGCCAAATATTATAGAAAGTGCAGAGGTTCGCAACAAAATGTGTCCCGGGCTGAAGGGGACTGTAGTGTGAAGAGACCAAAACCAATGACATACAAGATATTAGAAAACAGAAAGATCATGGTAATGATAACAAACAAAAGGATTTTTAAGACAACTAAGAGTGGAGAGAGAAAGACCGTCAATAGAAGAAAATTGGAAGAGAGCAAAAATGAAAGCTAAAAATGTAATTGAATCACAAGATCAATATTGTTTCTCTAAGTTGGCCAGGTGGAAATAGTCTGAAGCAGCAGCAGCAGCAGTAATAACAGTAGCACCAGCAGTAGTAGTAATAACAGTAGCACCAGCAGTAGTAGTAATAACAGCAGCACCAGCAGCAGTAGAAGTAGTAATAGAAGTAGTACCAGCACCAGCAGTAGTAGTAATAGCAGCAGCACCAGCAGTAATAGTAATAATAACAGCACCAGCACCAGCATTAGTAGTAATAATAACAGCAGCAGCACCAGCAGTAGTAGTAATAATAACAGCACCAGCACCAGCATTAGTAGTAATAATAACAGCAGCAGCACCAGCAGTAGTAGTAATAATAACAGCAGCAGCACCAGCAGTAGTAGTAATAATAACAGCAGCAGCACCAGCAGTAGTAGTAATAATAACAGCAGCAGCACCAGCATTAGTAGTAATAATAACAGCAGCAGCACCAGCAGTAGTAGTAATAATAACAGCACCAGCACCAGCATTAGTAGTAATAATAACAGCAGCAGCACCAGCAGTAGTAGTAATAAAAAAAAAAAAAACCCCCCCAGCATAGTAGAATAATAAAGCACCAGCAGTAGTAATAATACAGCACACAAGCAGTAGTAATAAAAGCACCGATGTAGAATAACAGCGGCAGCATGATAATATACCCAGCAAGAGTATAAACAACACACCACAAGGTATTAACAGCAGTAGAGTAATAAAGCACAACCAGTAGTAGTAATAATAACAGCACAGCACCAGCTTGTAATAATAAAGCACACATAGTAGTAAAACAGCAGCACAGCAAAGTAATAATAAAGCACCGCAGTAGTAATAATAACAACACCGTGGTTAATAACAAGCACCAGTAGTAGTAATAATAAACAAGCACCAGCAGGAATAAAAAGACCGCATAGTGTAATAATAAAGCAAAGCATGTAGTAATAATAACAGCACAGCACCAGTAGTAATAATAACAGCAGCACCACAGTAGTAATAATAACAAGCACCCATAGTAATAAACAGCAGCACCAGCAGTAGTAAAATAACCAGCAGCACCAGCGTAGTAATAATAACAGCAGCAATAGTAGTAATAATAACAGCAGCACCAGCATAGTAGTAAAAAAGCACCAGATTAGTAATAATAACAGCACAGCACCAGTGTAGTAATAATAAGCAGCACACAGCATATAGTAATATACAAGACACGCATAGTAGTATAATAACAGCACAGCAAGCTGTAGTAATAATAACAGCACCAGCAGTAGTAGTAAAAAAAACAGCACCACATTAGTAGTAATAATAACAGCAGCAGACCAGCACCAGTAGTTAATAAAGCACAGCAGATAGTAATAATAACAGCAGCACCAGATGTTAATAACAGTTACCAGCACCAGCATGTAGTAATAATAACAGCAGCACACCAGAGTGAGTAATAATAACAGCACCACACATATAGTATAATAAAACAGCAGCACACAGTAGTAGTAAAATAACAGCAACCAGCATTAGTAGTAATAATAACAGCAGCACCACATTAGTAGTAATAATAACAGCAGCAGCACCACAGAGAGAATATAAAGCAGAACCAGCAATAGTAATAAAACAACAGCAGCACCACAGTAGTAGTAATAATAACAGCACCAGCAGCAGTAAGTAGTTAATAACACACAGCACCAGATTAGTAGTAATAAAACAGCAGCAGCACCAGCATAGTAGTAATAATAACAGCAGCACAGAGTAGTAATAATAACAGCACCAGCACCAGCATTAGTATAATAAAACAGCAGCAGCACCAGGTATAATAATAACAGCACCAGCACCAGCATTATAATAATAAAACAGCAGAGCACCAGCAGTAGTAATAATAACAGCACCAGCACCAGCATTAGTAGTAATAATAACAGCAGCAGCACCAGCAGTAGTAGTAATAATAACAGCACCAGCACCAGCATTAGTAGTAATAATAACAACAGCAGCACCAGCAGTAGTAGTAATAATAACAGCAGCAGCACCAGCAGTAGTAGTAATAATAACAGCAGCAGCACCAGCAGTAGTAGTAATAATAACAGCAGCAGCACCAGCATTAGTAGTAATAATAACAACAGCAGCACCAGCAGTAGTAGTAATAATAACAGCACCAGCACCAGCAGTAGTAGTAATAATAACAGCACCAGCACCAGCAGTAGTAGTAATAATAACAGCACCAGCAGAGTCAAATGTCATACACAGCTTAAGAAATATGTAAAAGAGTCCTCATACGCACACTGATTCAACAAATATATTGGGTAAATTCCAAATATAAAATGTCAACCCACTCGTATTAATATAGTCGGGAGAGAGAGACTGAAATGCTGGCCAATGTCTAAGTGAGTTTGAAATCTGAAAACAAAAAAAATATTTTACAGAGCAAGTTTTTACTGGGAGAGTGAAACGATGTCCCACTATAAACGCGTTCTGCTTGTGTATTTTTGTTGGCACTTGTATGCAATACACCATTTCGCCCAGCTTTTAAATCCATAAACGATAAATACTTAATTTTAGTTACCATTTTAGACCCGTAACTCTATTGCTAGAGCACTCAGCTCACACACTGAGGTCCGGGAGTCGATCTCCGGTACGGGTGGAAACATTAGGACGTATTTCCTTAAGACACTTGCTTTCCATTTACACCTATCAGTAAAGTAGGCACCTGGGCGTTAATCGACTGGTATGGGTCGCATCCTGTGGAAAAATTGACCTAATTTGCGGGAAATGCTCTGCATAACAAGCGGCTTTCTATATAGTAGTATGTCACTGATGTCAGCTAGGCCTGTATACCTTGTACATGTACTTGTAGAAATAAATATTATTATTATTATTATTATTATTATTATTATTTTTATTATTATTATTATTATTATTACTATGTTGGTTCAGGAAAAACAATACATAAATCACACACAGTTAATACACACACAAGACAGTAAATTTCGAAGTCTAAGAGGATTAACTTCGCTTGAAAGGTTAAGAGGCACTGAAAATGTTCTCATGGGAATGCGATAAGTACACAAAAAATGATAAAACTAATGATAAAAAATTGTGGACAAGGAAGAATGAAAACTGTGTAAGAAGCAGTGTAGATGAGAAACTGGAAAACAAATATTTCTTGGTCACACGTTTCTGATAGAATGAAAATAAAGGACACGGCGCTTAACACACACACACACACACACACACACACACACACACACACACACACACATATATATATGACTTCAAAAAATTTCATCGTAAATGCATGAACATATGCAAATGCGGTAATAAATAAGTAATAATTAATTACCTGTTTATAACTGCATTTACATATTCTTTCAAAAATACGTAAGATGCCTGCGCACGCACGCTCACGCGCATACACGAACACACACACGAACACCAGTACAGAACCCACACCTGGTCAAACACATCAAGAAATTAGAGAAAGTGCAAAGGCTTGCAACAAGACTAGTCCCGTGGCTGAGGGGTATGTCCTACGAGAAGAGGTTAAGGGAACTCAACCTGACGACACTAGAGGACAGGAGGGACATGATAAGGACATAAAGTACTGAGAGGAATTGACAAGGTGGACAGAGATAGAGTTTTTCAGAGATGGGACACAACAAGGGGACACAGCTGGAAGTTAAAGACTCAGATGAATCACAGGGATATTAGGAAGTACTCCTTTAATTATAGAGCTGTCAGGATGTGGAACAATCTGGAGAGTGATGTAATGGAGGCAGGATCCATACATAACTATCCCTGCTCTTGGAGCAGGGATAGCGTGAACCTATTAACGATCAGCGAAGAAGCGGGGCCAGGACTCGACCCCTGCAACCACAAATAGGTAAGAAAAATAGGCAAGAACACACAAACAGTGTAAATATAAACATATTTACCTGCTCACAGCCGATTAGTGAAAACTAACAAAATTACACTAAACAAATTAACAGGTGAAACGAGGCTGAACGCTTTTTTTTACGCCGAATAAACACAAATATGTCATTTATGTCTATACTTTTTGTTGATCCCGTTTAATAAACGAGACATCAATGGCTGTATTGATGAGTCCTCCGCCTCGGTGGACTTGACGATTCGTCTGAATGTGACGTCTTTTACGTTTAATATATTTTTTCGATTTTTTTCAGCATCAGTGATGTCAGTACAAAGACTGTGCAGTGGTTGAAGCTTAAGATTCTTCGTTATTTTGGAATAGGCGAAAAATGGTCCAAGTGTTGCCTTCGGATCACCAGTCTTACTATCTAAGAAACCTTCGGATCACCAGTCTTACTATCTAAGAAACCTTCGGATCACCAGTCTTACTATCTAAGAAACCTTCGGATCACCAGTCTTACTATCTAAGAAACCTTCGGATCACCAGTCTTACTATCTAAGAAACCTTCGGATCACCAGTCTTACTATCTAAGAAACCTTCGGATCACTAGTCTTACTATCTAAGAAACCTTCGGATCACCAGTCATACTATCTAAGAAACCTTCGGATCACCAGTCTTACTATCTAAGAAACCTTCGGATCACCAGTCTTACTATCTAAGAAACCTTCGGATCACCAGTCTTACTATCTAAGAAACCTTCGGATCACCAGTCATACTATCTAAGAAGCCTTCGGATCACTAGTCATACTATCTAAGAAGCCTTCGGATTCAGTCGTCTGCAGCTATGAAAAGCAAAAGTTTGACTTCACTATTTTAAATAATCCTTATTCTACTACTATTACTAATAGCTGCTGCTGCTGCTACTACTATTACTGCCTCTGCTACTACTATTATTACTACTACTACTATTACTATTATTACTTCTACTACTACTACTACTACTTCTACTATTACTGCTATTATTACTACTACTATTACTGCTATTACTACTACTATTACTGCTACTACTGTTATTACTACTACTACTACTGCTATTACTACTACTGCTATTACTACTACTACTGCTATTACTACTGCTATTACTACTACTACTACTATTGCACATTTCTTTACTGCGACAGTTTCATGTTTAGATTTTCTTTTTTCGTCCTTCGTTTTTTCTTCTCTACCCTATCTTTCTCCTCTTCTTCCTACTCTTCCTCTTTATCTTCCTCTTACTTTTCTTCCTCTTCCTCTTCCTCATCCTCTTCCTCCGCTTCCTCGTCCTCATCCTCTTCCTCCGCTTCCTCGTCCTCATCCTCTTCCTTCTCATGCTCTTCCTCCTCATCTCCTCCTCCTCCTCCTCCTCCTCCTCCTCCTCCTCCTCCTGTTCTCCCAGGTCAGCTGGAGTCATTGGACAGACCCTCAAGGCTGTTATTACTAGCTGATCCTCACGTTCATCTTGAGAATGACCAGGAACGTGTACGCCTTGTGTTATGTTGCACGGGGTGTTATGTTGCATGGGGTGTGTTGCACGGGGGTGTGTTGCACGACGGTGTTGTGTTGCACGACGGTGTTGTGTTGCACGGGGTGTTGTGTTGCACGACGGTGATGTGTTGCACGACGGTGTTGTGTTGCACGGAGTGTGTTGCACGGGTTGATATAATAGTTTTCGAAGCCTTCGACTAGGGGAAGAGACATGAGGGAACAAGGAAGGCAACACTGAGAGAGAGAGAGAGAGAGAGAGAGAGAGAGAGAGAGAGAGAGAGAGAGAGAGAGAGAGAGAGAGAGAGAGAGAGAGAGAGAGAGAGAGAGAGAGAAAAGGGAGAGAGAGAGAGAGAGAGAGAGAGAGAGAGAGAGAGAGAGAGAGAGAGAGAGAGAGAGAGAGAGAGAGAAAGAGGTTGTTGAAGGCGTAAGAGGAGCAGATCCACAAGAAACGACCTGAGACTAAGCAATAAATGTCAAAACAATATCAACACATTGTCATCGATAAAAAAAATTCTCTCCCATTTTTTTTCCACAATCACTTCCAATTTATTATCATGACTATAATTTGTTTAACGATAGTAAATTAATTACAATGATTATAATGTTGCTTAACTACTCAAGAGTTCATTAATCGCCACCTAAACCATGTGCCTTATGAAATTAAGCAATTATATGAGAGGTGTGGGAGGTGTGGCCAGGTTTGTCAGGTGTGGGAGGTGTGGCCAGGTTTATCAGGTGTGGGAGGTGTAGCCAAGCTTGTCAGGTGTGGGAGGTGTGGCCAGGCTTTCAGGTGTGGGAGGTGTGGCCAAGTTTATAAGGTGTGGGAGATGTGGCTAGGTTTGTCAGGTCTGGGAAGTGTGGCCAGGTTTGTCAGGTCTGGGAAGTATGGCCAGGTTTGTCAGGTCTGGGAGGTGTGGCCAAGTTTGTCAGGTCTGGGAGGTGTGGCGAAGTTTGTCAGGTGTGACAAGAAGTGAAAGCAATAGCAAGGTACCTCCAGCCTACGACAGTACTCACGAAATCGTAATGACACGATTGCAAACAAACCATACCACGAATGGGGTTCGAACTCGCGGTCAGAGTCTCAAAACTCCAGACCGTCGCGTAAGCCACTGGGCCAGCTAGCTTCAATAAGATTCATCCAACTAGGTATATTTCTACACCATAGGAAGGTTAGCATAGGCACCACTGTGTTCACAAGTGCAAGTTTTTACAGACGAATCTCCAGCTATGGTGTTGAAATATACCTAGTTGGATGAATCTTATTGAAGCTAGCTGGCCCAGTGGCTTACGCGACGGTCTGGAGTTTTGAGACTCTGACCGCGGGTTCGAACCCCACCCGTGGTATGGTTTGTTTACGACAGTAGCTGCACTTCTCAATGCTCGCATGTCAACATCGTCACTTTGCGAAAGTACCTGGAGAGTTTCCTTCCCGCTGGTACCCACGCCGAGCTCTACTTCTCCTGGTCTTGACCTGTCGTAACCTAGAAAACCTCCAGGTACACCTGCTGAAATTATTCGTAGGGAAGCTTGCACTACTAAACCATCTCTGAGAGAGAGAGAGACACACACACACACACAGATGCTCTTATCTTCTCTCTCACAGCATCCCTCCCTCACCTGTTTAACCATTCACCTCAAAGTCCACCAACCCTCGGAAACCCCACGTCCCAGATATCTTGAATATTTTCACGGTCTTGTTCTCCCGTTCTCTCTCTCTCTCTCAACTTTATCATTCTGCCTGCGAGGTCCGTCTTATCTACGTTTCCACTGGATCTACACCACCCAAATATCTGAATATTTCTTCATATTCTCTCGACATCACTGACATACTTCTGATAATTCTCCATTCGTTCTCAGATTGTAGTGGGTGAGTTGAGACACTGTTGGCACTACACTGCTGGTACTACACTGTTGGTAATTGACACACCATGTACTACACTGCTGGTAACTGACACACCATGTACCACACTGCTTGTAACTGACACACCATGTACTACACTGCTGGTAACTGACACACCATGTACCACACTGCTGGTAACTGACACACCATGTACTACACTGCTGGTAACTGACACACCATGTACCACACTGCTTGTAACTGACACACCATGTACTACACTGCTGGTAACTGACACACCATGTACCACACTGCTGGTAACTGACACACCATGTACTACACTGCTGGTAACTGACACACCATGTACCACACTGCTTGTAACTGACACACCATGTTCTACACTGCTGGTAACTGACACACCATGTACTACACTGCTGGTAACTGTCACACCATGTACCACACTGCTTGTAACTGACACACCATGTACTACACTGCTGGTAACTGACACACCATGTACTACACTGCTGGTAACTGACACACCATGTACCACACTGCTGGTAACTGACACACCATGTACTACACTGCTGGTAACTGACACACCATGTACTACACTGCTGGTAACTGACACACCATATACTACACTGCTGGTAACTGACACACCATGTACCACACTGCTTGTAACTGACACACCATGTTCTACACTGCTGGTAACTGACACACCATGTACCACACTGCTTGTAACTGACACACCATGTTCTACACTGCTGGTAACTGACACACCATGTACTACACTGCTTGTAACTGACACACCATGTACCACACTGCTGGTAACTGACACACCATGTTCTACACTGCTGGTAACTGCAGCTATGTTCCTTGTACCTGGTCCAGCTATATCCCATACTACCTTATCTGTGTGTCCTCTTATAACTGCTCCTCATATTGTAAAAAGTACTTTATACGTCGTAATCATGTCTTCTCCCCTGGGACTAGTCTGGTTGCAAACTTTTGCAACTTAAGCGTTTTGAACGCAGTCAGGTGAGGGCTCCAAGCTTATGCTGCACTTTCTATTACTGGCCTGAGAAACTTGTGCAACATTTGGGAATCTTTATTGAGGAAACGTTTCGCCAGTCAGTGGTTTCTTCAGTCAAATACAGAGAAGAACGATGGGAGATGAGGAAAAGCTTGAGGTAATCAGTCCCTCAGCATGGAGTCGATGTGTTCAGGCCATCAATCCTGAGAAAAGTACTTTTCTCAAGATTGATGGACTCACTGCTAAGGGACTGATAGCCTCAAACTCCTCATCTTCCACCGTTCTTCTCTCTATTTGACTGAAGAAGCCACTGGTTGGCGAAACGTTTCCTCATTGAAAATTCCCAAACGTTGCAAAAGCGTTTCCTTCTTCAACGAGATTCTTCGTTGAGATTTCTGAAGGCTGAGATTCGCTAGCCTAGCACATCCTGCTGTACGTAGTCTTACGGCTTGTGCGCTTGATCAATTACAGTGGCATGCATAGAGTATGTTACAGTTTATTCTGCGTATGTCAAACTCCCATATAGGCTGCCTCCCAACCAGCGTACCGGGTGCTGAGTGTTTAACGATCAATACGGTTCCCGTCGTTAAATCAGTACCTTGGTTCCTTAACCAATCACAGGCAAGCCCACCAAAGCTGAAGTGGGAAGCTTCTGGCAGACTTGCCTACCTGCTGGTTGAGTACGGTGCACTATCTCTGGCTTTTGCTTTGCCATCTGTCACCATCGTGTACACTTATTATTCCATCTGTACATAATGTATATTTGTATACAGTGGGTGAAGGTAAAATATACATTATAGTCTATCTGCTGAGTTTATTTTTCTCCAAACCCCATTACGACCAGGTCACAGGCCATTCATTACCTGTGTTCGTAATAATTACTATTCGTAATAACCCATGCGTAGTTGCAGAAGCAGAGAATTATGCGCGTGGTGTCTCGTCACCAATAATTTGCCCGATAATTCGTGCGCCATCCTGCATGCGCGCCAGTGAAAGTTCATAAGCCCAACGAATTCTCCGCAACCAAAGCAGCTGACATAAACCAAACCGGCAACCATTACCAACAACCGGTACTGTCAGGCGGCCAAATCTGGCAAGACTATAATGACTTAATTAAGCCAGAATCGAAGACGATCTCTGGCCTTATGGACTCATTATCATTCAAAATATTACACCACAATGTCGACTGATCTTCGTGATTAGCATTTTTGATCGCCTTAATACGACGAAGCTCAGGTTACAGATGACACAGAGACGGAGGGTCGAGTATGCAGAGGCTAATCTCTCCTAATGTAGAGGAAGACAAAGTTACAATACCGTGGTTGGAACAATTCACAAATACAATTCACTATACTATGGACGGATCAATTCACAAATACAATTCACGATGCAAGGGCTGGAACAATTCACAAACAATTCACGAATAATTCACAATACCGTGACTGGAACAATTCACAGACTATACCGTGGCTGGAACAATTCACAGACAATACCGTGGCTGGAACAATTCACAGACAATACCGTGGCTGGAACAATTCACAGACAATACCGTGGCTGGAACAATTCACAGACAATACAGTGACTGGAACAATTCACAGACTATACCGTGGCTGGAACAATTCACAGACAATACCGTGGCTGGAACAATTCACAGACAATACCGTGGCTGGAACAATTCACAAACATATTAGGTAAAAGGTCACACGTTCAATTAATGCGACATTTTTATTGAGGCGACGTTTCGCTCTCCAGAGCTTCGTCAGGCCATTATTCTGCCAACATTATTACAATTCACAAACAATTCACAAATAGCCCACACTCTGGAGAGGAAACTTTTGACGACGTTTCGAACAGTCCTGGTTCGGGATGAGCTAGTTTACTGCCACCGATATATAAGTACTAGTATACTGACGCCAGTCTACTGGCGCCAGACTACTGGCACCAACGCACACATGAAACAGAGGATGCCTTTATTACTGCAAAGTTTCGCCCTAGAAGCTTACTGTTATTATGACGTTTCGCTCAAGATGATTTTTATGATTACAATGTTGTGATCAAGAGGACGTTTATTATGGTAACGTTTCGCTCAAGTAAACCTTTATTGTTGCAACGTTTCGAACAAGAGTATATTACCGCACCAGGATCACTGAGCCAAAGTCATTGATCCAGGCTGCAAGAAGGAACACTGACTCAAGAGGTCACGAGGATCACTGATACAAGAGGTTACGAAAGTCCTCGATCCAAGAGGTCACGAGGATCACTGGCAAAAGAGATCACGAGGATCACTGATCCAGAAATCACCAAATCCACTGATTCAAAAGATCGGGAATTCAACGTGCGATCAAGACCTCTAATGACCTTGAAAGACAACCTGAAACCTGTCCCATGTGTCGTCTGGCAATTCCAGACGGAACGGGTGGGATTTGAACTCGCGGCGAACTAGTCGTCAAACTCCAGGCCAGTGCGTAAACCACTGGGCCACCTATCTACAAAAAGAGTCATCCAACTAGGAATATTTATACACCATAGGGAGGTTAGCATGGGCCACCACTATGACCACAAATGCGAGTTTTTACAGATGAATCTCCCGCCAGCGTGGCTGTGACGAACTCTAGCTCAAGTCCCCTCAAAGCCGCCACGGATTCAACCCCCACACGTTCCGTGGTTTGTTTTTAACCGTGTTAATTGAGATTGATTTTTACATCCTGTACGGCACGAGAACTTCAAGAAATCTGTCATTGTAATTAAGGTGGAAACGCCAGCTCGTTAATAATTTTTTTGTTTACCTTTGCGTAATGAACTAATTGAGCAATTAAAACTGTCCACCAACACGTTGATGGGTATCGCTGTGTATATTAATTTGTACCCAATTATAATAAAAGAAATATTATTAAAATTATTACTATTAATTTTGCCATTAAAATATTAAAATTATAAATACTATTATTATTACTAATAATATTATTACTGTTAATATTACTATTATAATGCTAAAATGCCCAGGGAGGTACTACCGCCCTGCCAAGTGAGTGTGATGGTAGGATTGCTGGTGTCTTTTTTCTGTCTCATAAACATGCAAGATTTCAGGTACGTCTAGCTACTTCTACTTACACTTAGGTCACACTACACATTCATGTACAAGCATATATATACACACCCCTCTGGGATTTCTTCTATTTTCTTACTAGTTCTTGTTCTTATTTTCTCTTATCTCCATGGGGAAGTGGAACAGAATTCTTCCTCCGTAAGCCAGGCATGTCGTAAGAGGCGACTAAAATGCCGGGAGCAAGGGGCTAGTAACCCCGTCTCCTGTATAGGCCACGGTCGATTTGTTGAAAGAATAAGAAAGAATATTAATATTTGTTGTTGTTTTTCTGGCGTCAAGGGACACTTGTATGTATTGTCGATTTTTTTTATTTTTTCCTTCCCTTCAAGATTCCCGAGCGTTAACTTGACAACGTCTCTTTTGATAGGCTTCAAACTTTCAACGCTGGTGTGCCATATCCAGAGAAAGGTCCAGATTGTTACTGAACTACAAAGGTGGGAATTTGTCAATTCTGTTAATTATTTCCCATGAAGCAATTCGAGAATGCCTCTTTCGAAAGGTTTCAAACCTGAACTGATAAGGCATTTAACCGAGAAGAAGGTTCAATATAATTTAGATTGTTTAGGTGCAATTTATTTCGATTTAATAAGAAAATTAAAAGAGTGGGATTTAATGGAATCTGTTAGTGGAAAATGCCTCGTCTGATCGGCATCAAACTTTCAATGCTCATATATATTGCTTAAAAGAAGATTCACATATTTTTTTCATTAAGTCCCAATTTATCAATTTTATTAAATCAATTGGAATTTTGGATTTTCGGCACTCACTGGAAAATAGCTCGTCTGATCGGCTTCAAACTCTGGTGTATCGTAGTTACTATAATGTACCGGATTCGTTATAATTTACTAATTTTACTTTACATATTGTTCCACTGATTTATGTGACATACCTTGAGAATGCTCCTGCATATCGGCTTCAAACCTTCAACACTGGTGCATGATAGAGGAAGCTCTTGATTATCGTTGTATTGTTTATATGTCGGTACCGGAGGGTATCGGATATTTTTACCATACTGAAATCGGTGAAAAAATGGCCGATCCTTTTTAAAATTTTAATATTTCGCGCATGTTTAAAAATAATATTAACGATCTACCTGACGATTGTGAGAGTTACACACACACACACACACACACACACACACACACACACACACACACACACATGTTTCTTTCACTTAAACAAAACTGGTAATATACACAGCTATGTACAGTGAGGCAAATGCAAGCACAAGAAACGGTGTGAACCGTTGTGACCAGATGTGAAGATAAGTCTGCCAAGGATGATTCACAAGTGTACCACATCGCTTCACAGCTTTGACGGGCTTTCTTGTGATTGGGTGGTTGAACTAAGGTATTAGTATAACGATGGGGTCCCTGCTTGTTACACTCTTAGCACTTGGCTCGCTGTTCGGTACTCATGCTTATGAGTGTATCATACACCGAATAAAATGCAACATACTGTTATCATGCCACATCAACAAAATAAAGTCAGTTGATCGAATGATATTGCTGGCCCACAGACGGCTCCAACTTCATCCTGTTCTATTTTTGTATGTTTAATAACAGTAAAAAGGCTTTTAAATAAGCTGATGTAGGTAATAGCTCTTAGCTTGTAAATACAGTTAGGAACCTTAACCTAACCTTGCAAAATCCTGTGTAGAGAGAGAGAGAGAGAGAGAGAGAGAGAGAGAGAGAGAGAGAGAGAGAGAGAGAGAGAGAGAGACAAACAGACAGAGACAGAGACAGAGAGAGAGAGACAGAGAGAGAGAGAGAGAGAGAGAGAGAGAGAGAGAGAGAGAGAGAGAGAGAGAGAGAGAGAGAGAGAGAGAGAGAGAGACAGAGAGAGACAGAGGGAATATTCGAATTTTTAAATTACCTAACCATTTTTTCTTCACATCGTTGAAGTGCTATTGTCCTTCTACGCAAGGAATGGTCGGGGGCTCGATACTCCGTTCGCTAATCGCGGCTCGGTCTCTGACCAGCCAGACTCTGGGTGATGATCCTTGAATAGGTCCACCGTATCTGATATGAAGAGCCATTGTGAAGCCTCGACAGTGGTTGATGGAATGTAAACATTGAAGCAATACTGGTTCTTAACACGTATACTGGGACGCGCGCGAACACACACACACAACGTATGCTGTTACAAACACACATACACATATCATGGGGCAAACATGGACACACATATCCTAGCACAAAAATACATGTATCCCAGCACAAGCATACATGTATCCCAGCACACACGTGTGTCCTGGTACAAACATACGTGTCCTGGTGCAAACACACATGTATCCTGGAACACACATGTATCCTGGAACAAGCACACATGTGCCCTGGAACACATGCGTGTCCTGGAACAAACACACATGCATCCTGGAACAAGCACACATGTGCCTTGGAACACACACGTGTCCTGGAACAAACACACATGTATCCTGGAACAAGCACACATGTGCCCTGGAACACACACACATGTATCCTGGAACAAACACACCTTAAAGATAAAAACACACATACAGACACCTTAGACAAAACAACACGTAGACAAGACAAAGACACGTAGACAACACAAAGCCACATTAGACAAAAAGACACGTAAACAAAGACACCCAGACAAAGACACGTAAACAAAGCCTTTACTAAAGCTACATTTCGCTCAGTGAGAAATTCAAGTTTTCTCACCTCTGCTATTTTTTTTTTCACCAAATATGAATGACTCAATTTTTTTTGGTCCTTTTATACTTCAAAAATCTTTTTTTTTTCATCTTTTATCTTCTCATACACTTTTTTTTCCTTTATAAAACCTTTCTACGGGGCTGTTTTTTTTTTCCCTTCCTCCCTTTTATCACTTTTTTTCCACACATCATTCCACCCATGAGGGTGTGGGACTGATTACCTCATCTGTCTTCGTATTTTATCTGTGCGCTGAACTGAAGAAGTCACTGGCTGGCGAAGAAAATCTTCAAAATAAAGACGCCCAGGTATTGTACATGTGTTTAATTTAATTACTCGGTCCTGCCCGGTAAAGGGTTAACCCTTTGATAAGGAAGAGTCTCGGATTTGAGTCTTTCTCTCCCATCAACTTTTCAGTTTCTTGTGGTGAAAAGGGCGGTAAATGCCGACCACTTCGAGAGACATGGATCATATGTACGTGAATGGTATGCAATACCGACTAGATGAAATTTAGACACACATGCAACATCTTGGTATCTTTAATTTAGACGTTTCGCCATCCAAAAGATAGTTCTACTGTTTACAAATTGTGTCCTAGAATTTGTATTAATAATGTCGCTGGAGGGCGAAACGTCTATATTAAAGATACCTAGATGTTGCATATGTGTCCAATTTTCATAGATCCATATGGATTCAGCTTGGACACCTAAATTTAAAGACGTTTCGGTCTTGGGACCTTGATCACTTTAGGTGCATTTGAACTTAGCGAGATCTCAGGGACGAAACGTCTTCAATAAAGATGTCCAAAGTAAATGTATTTGTTTTCTTGTCCTTCTTTTAATCACAATTATTTTCCTGGGAAATGGGAGACAACCAGGTTTCATCCGAACAATGACACGTACAAAACATGGTTATCTTTACCGCTGAAACGTTTCGCCTGCACTATGTCTTCTTCAGGCGGAAAATAACACTGGAGGTGGTAGACGAAGTAACTTAGACGTGATCGGTCCTCCAGACTAGGTAGGTGGTGGTCAGTCCCTCAGACCTAGAGCAAAGGTGGTCAGACCTTATATACACAGTAGACGTGAGGTGAGGCAGCTGGAGCTGGCATCACAGGTGAGCGTGGTTCATTAGTAGACGCATATTGAAATTGATTGTGCCGAAGAGTACTCAACCCACGAATATACAGTATACAAGACGTATATTTATACTTTTCGAAAAGTGCATTTTGACCAAATTCGAATAAGCGCAGTTCAATAAAAGATCTCTCAATTTCACTTAACCTTGCCACTTTAAAGTTTCTAATACAACTTCCGCGACAGTGTATTTCACTTCAGAGTTAAGGTCTTTCCTGAACGATTCTCTCGCTTGGCTCACGATGCCTTTTGTAAAGCGTTCCATCCTGTCCAGGGTACAAATACAGGGCTGGTCCCTTGTACTGTGTGCTAACACAACCGAAACATGGCCGGTAATCTCTCTCTCTCTCTCTCTCTCTCTCTCTCTCTCTTACACACACAGAGTCTCATCTCGTTGGCTAGTGTTGTTTCTGAGGTGCCGACGCTGTTTGAGGTGCCATCCTTGGGTGCCAATCTTCGTAGCTTCCTAGGAAGAGCAAGAGTGAGGCAGGAAAATACATATAACGAAAAATAGACGAGAAGGAAGGTGGGGCAAAAAATGTAGTGGGAAGGAAATGAAAATAACAGCAAATGAATTAAAAACGGAGATTATGTCCGGGAGTAAGGAGAGTAATTGGAGAGGATGGAAATAAATGGTGTAAAATGCCGATGCAGTGGAAAAATAAACACATAAGCAGGATAATGTGATTCTTTATTGACAACGTTTCGCCCACACAGTGGGCTTTATCAAATCAGATCTGTTTGTGACTTGATAAAACCCACTGTGTGGGCGAAACGTTGTCAATAAAGGATCACATCATAAGAACATAAGAAAGGAGGAACACTGCAGCAGGCCTGTTGGCCCATACTAGGCAAGTCCTTCACATTCCATCCCACTGCTTATGTGTTTATTTTCCAACTGGAGAGGATACCGGTCTGACACATTGGTCTGACACACTGGTCTGACACACTGGTCTGACACACTGGTCTGACACACTGGTCTGACACACTGGTCTGACACACTGGTCTGACACACTGGTCTGACACACTGGTCTGACACACTGGTCTGACACACTTGTCTGACACACTGGTCTGACACACTGGTCTGACACACTGGTCTGACACACTGGTCTGACACACTGCGCTGACACACAGGTCTGACACACTGGTCTGACACACTGGTCTGACACACTGGTCTGACACACTGGTCTGACACACTGGGCTGACACACTAGAAACTAGTGCAACCTTCCCTTCAGAGAAAAGTTACAGTTAAGATCTATCGATTGCGAGAGGCTTAACACTGCAGCACACTGAGTCGCTATCTACCACGTACACACACACACACACACACACACACACACACACACACACACACACACACACTATGTTTTAACTGTGAGGAACGACAAAAAATATCCCTTGTAAGTATTTACAAACGTAAGGAAAATGCGACTGTACAAAATGGTGAAGAAATGAAACGTCGTGTAATTTTTCCATGAAGAGCTAAACCCGCATGATTACACCACCTGGAAAAAAATGTATTGCAATTCCATGAGGGTCACAGCGTGCCTATGCTTATTATATTTATGGGCATAAACAAATAACTCGTACACAGGAGAAAGAAACTTCTTTCTTCTTTCTTCTTTCTTGTGTATTGTTCCAGTCACGGTATTGTACATTTTTGTTCTTTGTTCATGGGGAAGCACTAAACCTGTACGAGTCATACAGGAATCAGGTTCGATTCACCAAGGGATAAGGTAGCTTAGATTCTTTGGTCAAGATTCTTTTACCATCAAGGAGCTTCCCCTCATGAAGGGCCATGAGATCGTCTTACTAATGAGTGGCTCCAGAGCCTCGCTGTAGTGTCCTTGATGACCTGTTGTGGCTTCCTTCTGTGGTGCTGCCACGCCACTGCTGTTACTGCTGCAATAATTGCTGTGCGTGGTGCACCAGAGGTCAGCACACACACACAAACAAAATAAATACACAAAACACATACACAAAACACATACACAAAACACATACACAAAAACATAAACACAAAACACACACACACACAAACAAACAAAACATACACACACAAAACACACACACGCACGCACACACGTAGACAGAACATACACAGATGCACACAAAACACACAAAACACACACGCACGTACACATGCACCAAACGATCGTCAATCTGTTCTCCGTTCGAGTGTGCATTTTTTTTTGCCTGGCTGACAATCGTCCATTTACTCAAGCTTGAAATATAAAAGAAAATTCATTGGTTATTATGGTCGTTCACGTTTGGAAAAATGAACATATATCAACGTACGTTTACGTAAAATTCACCGGCAATAACGAAATAAAAGAGTGTGGTAGTGCCGGAGAGCACTGTCATACTAGAGAAGCTTACAGCGTGCATTTTCTAACGAACTCTAAAAGAAGTTGAACTATACGATGCGCACGTACATGTGTGGTTATGTACGTCCTGGTAAACCCGAACGCCTGTAAACACAAGAGCCAGGCATACAGTGATGTGTGTTTACACTCTTGTCATCCAAGGGATATTGATGCCAAGTTGCAAATCCGCCACAAAAATCACGTACAGAGCTCGATTTACAAATCTCTCGTCTCAAAGATCACGTACAGAGCTATCAAATTCTCGTCACAAATCAGTCAGAGCGATTCATCTCGTCTCAAAAATCACGTACAGAGCTCGATTTACAAATCTCTCGTCACAAAAATCACGTACAGAGCTCGATTTACAAATCTCTCGTCACAAAAAAATCACGTCCAGAGCTCGCTATACAAATATGTAGCATAAATCACACATAGATCTCTATAGACAAATCGGCAACAAAAATCATACACAGAATTCAACAGAAAACATTAAATTATTTTCTGACGAAATTTCATTTCTCTTACCAATTATATTGACTTGGGAAGTTGCTAGCGCACTCAACTCACACACTAAAGTCTGGGGGTCGATTCCCGGTACGTCTGGAAACATTAGGACGTGTTTCCTTAAGGTACCTGCTGTCCATACTCACCTATCAGTAAAATAGGTACCTGGGTGTTAGTCGACTGGTGTGGGTCGCATCCTGGGACAAAATTTACCTAAGTTGCCCGAAATGCTCTGTATAATAAGATGATTTCTATGAAGTAGTATGTGAATGTTTGTATCTGGGATTATTCCCCAAACTACCGTAGAGAAATTGGGTCGACGTTTCGCTCTGTGTAGAGAGAAACATTGTCCTGATTATAGCTTACCATGCAACGTTGTGTATGTGTGTGCGTTTGTGTTTGTTTTTCCTCTTGATTTGGATGCAGCTCATTCCTGCTTTATCGAACCAAGTGTTTCGTTAATCTCAAAACACAATAATTCCCCTTCAAAAAGATGTGCATTGTTCAACGTTTCGTTTATTGAGTGTATCGTTGAACATGGTTGACTGGGAGCGACATGTGTTCCTGTTATGTATCAGTCTGTTGTTGTTGTTGTTGTCGGCATCGTTTGTCTGTCCCCTCTTATTTTTATATTCCACGAAAATTTTTTACTGCCAGAACAGAGTGGAAAAAAATAGTCTTTTCATCGTGTGTTTGAAAAAACATGCTAGCAAGATTATATATACATATATATATATATATATATATATATATATATATATATATATATATATATATATATATATATATATATATATATATATATATATATATATATATATATATATATATATATATATATATATATATATATGTCGTGCCGTATAGGTAAAACTTGTGATTTTGGCTTAAATAGCAACATTCTCTTCTTGCAGTATAAGGCAAGCAAAAATCTGTGCACTCTCTGAATATACAAATTGTCACTACATATACTTATACACTAGTTATGGCTAAGTTCCCTGTCAATTGAAGGTAGGTATGCAATGCCTCACAAACTAGAGTCAATTTGAAAAACCTACTGTCGTTTACTAATCCAGCAACCCCAAAATACCTTCGGCACGAATTTCGTGTTTTTTTTCCTTTGCTGAGCAGCTTGAACGAACGTAGTAAAATGTTGCTTCGAATATTTCTACACTTTTAGTAATAGGAGAGAATGAATATACACTATTTTAGCGCTGGATGGGAACGGCTTAATTAAGGAGGTCGTAATGAAACTGCAATGTTCAACGAAGCGGTCAATGCTGACCTTCACTCTGCTAGCAATAAAAATAGCCGAGCATTAACGATCAAGATGAGACTGGTAATTACAAAAAAAAAAAAATACTCTGCTTGTAATGTCTATATTAAATTTTTCTTATAGTAAACTCTTAGACCAGAAATATTCCAGAGTAACAGGATATTCTTTATTAATAAGTATGTTCTCACCTAATTGTAATTGCAGGGCTCGGGTTACAGCTCCTGGCCCCCGCATCTTCACTGGTCACTACTAGGTCCACTCTCTCCCTGCTCCATAGCCTTATCATACCTGTTCTTAAAGCTATGTATATTACCCGCCTCCACTACATCACTTCCTGACAACTCTATGACAAGAAATACTTCCTAGCATCTCTGTGACTCATCTCAGTCTTCATCTTCCATGTATGTATATATCAGATAGCAGTAGTGATGGTGAATGGAGACGGCGGTAGCAAAGGTGATGGTGATCATAATGGTGACGGTGGTAGTGATAATGGAAATGATGGCTGTAGTGATTTTAGTGTTGGTGGGACTGATGGTGAAAAATGACAGTGGTAGTGGTGGTGAAAAATGACAGTGGTAGTGGTGGTGAAAAATGACAGTGGTAGTGGTGGTGAAAAATGACAGTGGTAGTGGTGGTGAAAAATGACAGTGGTAGTGGTGGTGAAAAATGACAGTGGTAGTGGTGGTGAAAAATGACAGTGGTAGTGGTGGTGAAAAATGACAGTGGTAGTGGTGGTGAAAAATGACAGTGGTAGTGGTGGTGAAAAATGACAGTGGTAGTGGTGGTGAAAAATGACAGTGGTAGTGGTGTTATCATCGTCAATCCAACAACTTATTATACACAAAAATGTTGAAGCTTTGACAGAATTATTCTGTACAATTATTCACTGACACTTTTTCCAGTTATACATCTCTGGATAATAGTATACTAAATTGTTTATTAAACTAATACCTGGATTTATATCAGATATATTACAAATATGAAGACTATATATATATATATATATATATATATATATATATGTGTCGATTAGGTAAAACTGGTCAATTACAAGAACTCATCTAAAATTAAGTCCTTTCTAAAATTTTCCTTATACGTTTAAAGATATATTTTTCATTTATGTTAATGTAAGAATTTATAATTTTGTCCAAGAGAAACTTTGAAACCTACTAACCTTATTACACAAGCGCAATTTAATTTAGCCTACCCAACTAAATATATTTTAGATACGTTAACATTAATTTAATAATAAACAAACACAATGAAATATATTTTTTCGTTATGTTCAGAATGATTTTGGCGAAATTATTGCATACACAAATTTTCACTTGTCCTATATGGCAAGGTGAGCGTTGCTATTTAAGCCAAAATCGCAAGTTTTACCTAATCGGACGACATATATATATATATATATATATATATATATATATATATATATATATATATAATATATATATATATATATAATATATATATATATATATATATATATATATATAATGCATCACGTACAAAACAAGAGGTTTATTCGGAGAAAGATCGCAGTCAGCAGGATTCGAACCCACGTGTGGGGAAACGGCATAGCTCCCCAAGTGATGCTATAAACCACTCAGCCACAAATGCCACAAGAAGCTAGGTACCCTGGTTTCAAGCCATGTTTCTACCTAGTCCCTGGTACACCACTGAGCCTCAGGCATTTTTTCCGGAGATATATATATGTATATACCTCCGCTGCTTGTTTCTACGGTGTGCATTAATATAAAATCGCTCGTGTGGTGATAGACCTGATAGACCTGAAAACCATGCCTGAGGCCCACTGGTGTGACAGAGCTGGAAAGAAACATGGCTTGTAAAACCAGGCTACCTCGCTTCTTGTGACACCTGTGGCTGAGTGGTCTAAAGCATCACTTGGGGAGCTATGCCACTCACCACACGTGGTTTCGAATAATAGGGAAGGTACTACAATGGATTAAGGGATAATTAATAAAGAAAAAAGTGGATTGTCATTGAAGAGGCAAGTGTGACAAGTGGGGTTCCACATGGATCAGTGTTAGGATCAAAACTGTTTCTGATGTACTCGAATGACATCTCGGGAGGGAGGGAGAGAGAGAGAGAGAGAGAGAGAGAGAGAGAGAGAGAGAGAGAGAGAGAGAGAGAGAGAGAGAGAGGGAGAGAGAGAGAGGGAGGGAGAGAGTCACATGTATCTTTATCTTTGTTCCTCGTCCGTAAGCCATGCGTGCCGTAAGAGGTGACAAATGCCGGCAGCAAGGGGGGTTAGCTAGTAACCCCTTCTCTTGTATAAATTTCTAAATTAAAAAAATGCAACAGAAGACAACGAATGGCTACAAATTGTCCTCGACCAGCTGCAGAACCGATTCGACAAGTGGTTATTGGAGTTCAATCCCAGCAAGTGAAAGGTTATGAAAATATGGGAAGGACAAAGTTGACCAGTCTCGGTGAAGAAAGGTTGCGAATCTCACTCAACAAGGACCTCAGGGTGAGCATAACACCGAGTACATCGCTTGAGCCGCACATTAACCGAATAACCTCTTTAGTACTTTGTGTTCGGCAAATTAAAAGATTTGCTTTTGGGAATGTCAATAATCATTCACTAAATTATATATGACATATCTCAGGTCCATCTTGGAATATGCAGCATCAGCATGGAACACACACCCAGTCATGCATATTAAAATACTGGAGAAATCTCTCTCTCTCTCTCTCTCTCTCTCTCTCTCTCTCTCTCACACACTCCCTACACTATTAATCCGTAGTTATTTTGACAGATAGTGTAGCGGCAGAAATTAATTAATTCCATTTATAATGTTCCATGGTCATGTACTGCAGGAGTGCCCATTAGTGCTACACATGTACCCTCTGTTTTACCATAAACATGAAAAATACTCATTATATATATATATATATATATATATATATATATATATATATATATATATATATATATATATATATATATATATATATATATATATATATATTTCAACAAGTCGGTAGTCTCCCACCGAGGCAGGGTGACCCAAAAAGAAAGAAAATCCCAAAAAAAGAAAATACTTTCATCATCATTCAACACTATCACCACACTCATACATAATCACTGTCTTTGCAGAGGAGCTCAGATACGACAGCTGAGAATAGTCCCTCCCAGCTGTCACTATCTCAGACCCCTCCTTTAAAGTGCAGGTATTGTACTTCCCATTTCCAGGACTCAAATCCAACTAAATCAATTAACTGGTTTCCCTGAATCCCTTCACAAAATGTTACCCTGCTCACACTCCAACAGCTCATCAGGTCCCAAAAACCATTCGTCTCCATTCACTCCTATCTAACACGCTCATACACGCTTGCTGGAAGTCCAAGCCCCTCGCCCACAAAACCTCCTTTACTTCCTCCCTCCAACCTTTTCGAGGACGACCCCTACTCCGCCGTCCTTCCCCAACAGATTTATACGCTCTCCAAGTCATTCTACTTTGATCCATTCTCTCTAAATGACCAAACCACCTCAACAACCCCTCTTCAGCCCTCTGACAAATATTTTTAGTAACTCCACACCACCTCCTAATTTCCACACTCAGAATTTTCTGCATAATGTTTACACTACACATTGCCCTTAGACAGGATATCTCCACTGCCTCCAGCCGCCTCCTCGCTGCAGCATTTGTAACCCATGCTTCACACCCATATAAGAGTGTTGGTACCACTATACTTTCGTACATTCCCTTCTTTGCCTCCATGGATAACGTTTTTTGTCTCCACAGATACCTCAACGCACCACTCACCTTTTTTCCTTCATCAATTCTATGGTTAACCTCATCCTTCATAAATCCATCCGCTGACAAGTCAACTCCCAAATATCTGAAAACATTCACTTCTTCCATAATCCCTCTCTCCAATGTGATATCCAATTTTTCTTTATTTAAATCGTTTGATACCCTCATCACCTTATTCTTATCTATGTTCCAAACTCGTCCACTAACCTTTGCAACTTTTCTTTAGAATCACCCATAAGCACAGTATCATCAGCAAAAAGTAACTGTGTCAACTCCCATTTTGCATTTAATTCCCCATAATTTAATCCCACCCCTCTCCCCAACACCCTTGCATTTACTTATTTTACAACCCCATCTATAAATATATTAAACAACCATGGTGACATTACACATCCTTGTCTAAGACCTACTTTTACCGGGAAGTAATCTCCCTCTCTCCTACACACCCTAACCTGAGCCTCACTATCCTCATAAAAGCTCTTTACAGCCTTCAGTAACTTACTACCTATTCCATACACTTGCAACATTTGCCACATTGCTCCCCTATCCACTATCATATGCCTTTTATAAATCCATAAATGCAATGAAAACTTCCTTTCTTTTATCTAAATACTGTTCACATATATTAACTTGATCGACACATCCCCTACCCACTCTAAAGCCTCCTTGCTCATCTGCAATTCTACTCTCTGTCTTACCTCTAATTCTTTCAATAATAACCCAGCCATACACTTTACCTGGTATACTCAGTAAACTTATTCCCCTATAATTCTTACAATCTCATTTATCCCCCTTCCCTATATATAAAGGAAATATACATGCTCTCTGTCAATCCCTAGGTACCTTCCCCTCTTTCATACATTTATTAAACAACAATACCAACTACTTCAACACTATATCTCCCCCTGCTTTTAACATTTCTGTCATGATCCCGTCAGTTCCAGCTGCTTTACCCCCTTTCATTCTACGTAATGCCTCAAGCACCTCCCTCACACTCACATCCTGCTCTTCTTCACTCCTAAACGATGTTGTACCTCCCTGGCCAGTGCACGAAATTACCGCCTCCCTTTTTTCATCGACATTTAAAAGTTCCTCAAAATATTCCCACCATCTACCCAATACCTCCAGCTCCCCATCTAATAATTCCCCTACTCTGTTTTTAACTGACAAATTCGTTCCCTCGGCTTTCTTAACTTGTTTATATCAATCCAAATTTTCTTTCTTGTTTTCAGCAAAATTTCTTGACAGAGCCTCTCCCATTCTTTCATCTGCTCTCCTTTTGCACTCTCTCACCACTCTCTTCACCTTTCTTTTACTCTCCATATACTCTGCTCTTCTATTAACACTTCTGTTTTGTAAAAACCTCTCATAAGCTACCTTTTTCTCTTTTATCACACCCTTTACTTCTTCATTCCACCACCCTCCTATAGCCACAAACTTCTGCCCCACATTCTAATACTGCATATATATATATATATATATATATATATATATATATATATATATATATATATATATATATATATATATATATATATATATATATATGCATATATATATATATATATATATATATATATATATATATATATATATATATATATATATATATATATATATATATATATATATATATATATATGAAAAAGATCACAGTAATCAGGTGATATCAAAATATGCAAAACAACCACTATGAAAAATAGAGGAATTCCAAGCGCTTTCGTGACTACTCACATTATCAAGGAACTATAAAAGGAAACATGACAAGAGGACTTATATAAGGGGTGAGACTACACCTCACAGTCACATCACACTAACAAAGACTACACCTCACAGTAGCGTAACATCGCACGACTCTGTGAAGAGGAAAACAAGAAAGGACCTGAAACTCTTCCCAAGAATTAAGATTAGTCCAATTTATCATTAAATTCTTCCCAAATTTTATTAATTATAAAAGAATCCAATTTATATAAACCAAAAGAAATATTCATATTATTTTCAAAACTGCTTTTAATGAAACATGATTCTATTATATTTCTCTCAACCATGGACTTGCTTGATACAACCTTCTCAGCATTTTGAAAATCAATTGGATGGTTAAAGTCTTCACATGAATAAATAGAGCATTAGAATCTTGTCCAGTTCTAATGCTATATTTATGTTGTTTTAATCTTAGTTCAAGACTTTTACCAGTTTGACCATAATAAACTTTATCGCATATTTTACAGGGAATCTTATAGACACATCCGTCAGCATTTTGGGGGAATTTTTATCAAAAGTCTTTTACTGTATCAAGATTTTTAAATACAACTTTGATATTAAAATTCTTAAGAAAGGAAGGCATATCAACCAAGTTTTCATGGTAAGGAAGAACCAACATATTTTTGGTTGAATAAGGTTGGTTGTCCCTTTTGGGATTGTAAAAGTATTCCTAGCTATTTTAAAAGATTTATCAATTATGTTTCTAGGGTATTTTAAATCATTAGCTATTTCATAAATTTTAGAGATTTCTTCATCTATGAACTCTGGACTACAAATACGCTACTGTGAGGTGTAGTCTTTGTTAGTGTGATGTGACTGTGAGGTGTAGTCTCACCCTTATATAAGTCCTCTTGTCATGTTTCCTTTATAGTTCCTTGATAATGTGAGTAGTCACGAAAGCGCTTGGAATTCTCTATTTTTCATAGTGGTTGTTTTGCATATATATATATATGCATATATATATATATATATATATATATATATATATATATATATATATGCATATATATATATATATATATATATATATATATATATATATATATATATATATATTAATATATATATATATATATATAATGGGGTCCACCTCTAGTGCAAATTGTGGGACCCATAGCCTCGGAGAAGTGGATAAAAAGGCATCAAGGAAGAATATTTGGATTTCTTCCATATATATATATATAATATATATATATATATATATATATATATATATATATATATATATATATATATATATATATATATATATATATATATATATATATACTGACCCTCGCAGGATCACACCGAGGCTGACCCCTCGCATAGATTACACGTACACTGGTCCCTCGCAGCATCACACGTACACTGGTCCCTCGCAGCATCACACGTACACTGGTCCCTCGCAGCATCACACGTACCCTGGTGCCTGGCAGTCATGTTTCCTTTTATAGTTCCTTGATAATGTGAGTAGTCACGAAAGCGCTTGGAATTCCTCTATTTTTTCATAGTGGTTGTTTTGCATATATATATATATGCATATATATATATTTCTCTCAACCATGGACTTGCTTGATACAACCTTCTCAGCATTTTGAAAATCAATTGGATGGTTAAAGTCTCTCACATGAATAAATAGAGCATTAGAATCTTGTCCAGTTCTAATGCTATATTTATGTTGTTTTAATCTTAGTTCAAGACTTTTACCAGTTTGACCATAATAAACTTTATCGCATATTTTACAGGGAATCTTATAGACACATCCGTCAGCATTTTGGGGGGAATTTTTTATCAAAAGTCTTTTTACTGTATCAAGATTTTTAAATACAACTTTGATATTAAAATTCTTAAGAAAGGAAGGCATATCAACCAAGTTTTCATGGTAAGGAAGAACCAACATATTTTTGGTTGAATAAGGTTGGTTGTCCCTTTTGGGATTGTAAAAAGTATTCCTAGCTATTTTAAAAGATTTATCAATTATGTTTCTAGGGTATTTTAAATCATTAGCTATTTCATAAATTTTAGAGATTTCTTCATCTATGAACTCTGGACTACAAATACGCTACTGTGAGGTGTAGTCTTTGTTAGTGTGATGTGACTGTGAGGTGTAGTCTCACCCCTTATATAAGTCCTCTTGTCATGTTTCCTTTTATAGTTCCTTGATAATGTGAGTAGTCACGAAAGCGCTTGGAATTCCTCTATTTTTCATAGTGGTTGTTTTGCATATATATATATATGCATATATATATATATATATATATATATATATATATATATATATATATATATATATATATGCATATATATATATATATGCATATATATATATATATATATATATATATATATATATATATATTAATATATATATATATATATATAATGGGGTCCACCTCTAGTGCAAATTGTGGGACCCATAGCCTCGGAGAAGTGGATAAAAGGCATCAAGGAAGAATATTTGGATTTCTTCCATATATATATATATAAATATATATATATATATATATATATATATATATATATATATATATATATATATATATATATATATATATATATATATATATATATATATATACTGACCCCTCGCAGGATCACACCGAGGCTGACCCCTCGCAAGATTACACGTACACTGGTCCCTCGCAGCATCACACGTACACTGGTCCCTCGCAGCATCACACGTACACTGGTCCCTCGCAGCATCACACGTACACTGGTCCCTCGCAGCATCACACGTACCCTGGTGCCTGGCAGCATCACACGTACACTGGTCCCTCGCAGCATCACACGTACCCTTGTCCCTCGCAGCATCACACGTACCCTGGTCCCTCGCAGAATCACAGGTACCCTTGTCCCTCGCAGCATCACACGTACCCTGGTCCCTCGCAGCATCACACGTACCCAGTGTAGCAGCATGCAGGTTGACATTAGTGTACGGCACCATTCTTGATCCCTCCCAGTGATTTAAGGAGCGAGTGATCCCTCCCAGTGATAAAGGGAGAAGAGTGATCCCTCCCAGTGATAAGAAGAGTGATCCCTCCCAGTGATAAGAGGAGTGATCCCTCCCAGTGATAAGAAGAGTGATCCCTCCCAGTGATAAGAGGAGTGATCCCTCCCAGTGATAAGAAGAGTGATCCCTCCCAGTGATAAAGGGAGAAGAGTGATCCCTCCCAGTGATAAGAAGAGTGATCCCTCCCAGTGATAAGAGGAGTGATCCCTCCCAGTGATAAGAAGAGTGATCCCTCCCAGTGATAAGAAGGATCTCCAGTGATCGAGGATCCTCCCAGTGATAAGAAGGAGTGATCCCTCCCAGTGATAAGAAGAGTGATCCCTCCAGTGATAAGAAGAGTGATCCCTTCCAGTGATAAAGGGAGAAGAGTGATCCCTCCCAGTGATAAGAAGAGTGATCCCTCCCAGTGATAAGAAGAGTGATCCCTCCCAGTGATAAGAAGAGTGATCCCTCCCAGTGATAAGAAGAGTGATCCTCCCAGTGATAAGAAGAGTGATCCCTCCCAGTGATAAGAAGAGTGATCCTCCAGTGATAAGAAGAGTGATCACTCCGTGATAAGAAGAGTGATCCCTCCCAGTGATAAGAAAAGGAGTGATCCTCCCAGTGATAAGAAGAGTGATCCCTCCCAGTGATAAGAAGAGTGATCACTCCCAGTGATAAGAAGAGTGATCCCTCCCAGTGATAAGAAGAGTAATCCCTCCCAGTGATAAGAAGAGTGATCCTCCAGTGATAAGAAGAGTGATCCCTCCCAGTGATAAGAAGAGTGATCCATCCAGTGATAAGAAGAGTGATCCCTCCCAGTGATAAGAAAGTGATCCTCCCAGTGATAAGGGAAGAGTGATCCTCCCAGTGATAAGAGGAGTGATCCCTCCCAGTGATAAGAAGAGTGATCCCTCCCAGTGATAAGAAGAGTGATCCCTCCCAGTGATAAGAAGAGTGATCCCTCCCAGTGATAAAGGAGAAGAGTGATCCCTCCCAGTGATAAGAAGAGTGATCCCTCCCAGTGATAAGAAGAGTGATCCCTCCCAGTGATAAGAAGAGTGATCCCCCGTGATAGAAGAGTGATCCCTCCTAGTGATAAGAGGAGTGATCCCTCCCAGTGATAAGAAGAGTGATCACTCCGTGATAAGAAGAGTGATCCCTCCCAGTGATAAGAGGAGTGATCCCTCCCAGTGATAAGAAGAGTGATCCCTCCCAGTGATAAGAAGAGTGATCACTCCCAGTGATAAGAAGAGTGATCCCTCCCAGTGATAAGAAGAGTAATCCCTCCCAGTGATAAGAAGAGTGATCCCTCCCAGTGATAAGAAGAGTGATCCCTCCCAGTGATAAGAAGAGTGATCCATCCAGTGATAAGAAGAGTGATCCCTCCCAGTGATAAGAAAAGTGATCCCTCCCAGTGATAAAGGGAGAAGAGTGATCCCTCCCAGTGATAAAGGGAAAAGAGTGATCCCTCCCAGTGATAAAGGGAGAAGAGTGATCCCTCCCAGAGATAAAGGGAGAAGAGTGATCCCTCCCAGTGATAAAGGGTGATCCCTCCCAGTGATAAAGGGAGAAGAGTGATCCCTCCCAGTGATAAAGGGTGATCCCTTCCAGTGATCAAGGGAGAAGAGTGATCCCTCCCAGTGATAAAGGGAGAAGAGTGATCCCTCCCAGTAATAAAGGGAGAAGAGTGATCCCTCCAAGTGATATGAAGAGTGATCCCTCCCAGTGATAAAGGGAGAAGAGTGATCCCTCCCAGTGATAAAGGGAGAAGAGTGATTCCTCCCAGTGATAAAGGGAGAAGAGTGATCCTTCCCAGTGAAAAGGAGAGTGATCCCTCCCAGTGATAAAGGGAGAAGAGTGATCCCTCCCAGTGATAAAGGGAGAAGAGTGATCCCTCCTAGTGATAAAGGGAGAAGATCACTGATCGCTCTAAATTTTGTTTACTAGAGTACTTGACGCTCTAGATCTTGTTTACCAGAGTACTTGACGCTCTAGATCTTGTTTACCAGAGTACTTGACGCTCTAGATCTTGTTTACCAGAGTACTTGACGCTCTAGATCTTGTTTACCAGAGTACTTGACGCTCTAGATCTTGTTTTATAATGTGTATTCACACGTCCTCTAGAAAATATATTTGCATATATTTTTTTTTTAGTTTTTTTCGCTCCTCGTTTTCCTTCCATATATTTTTTTAAACGCCTTCACAGTGGGACCATCCACTAGTGTAAGCAGATCTTCGCCCAAAGGTTGGACAAGTACTGAAGAATTCCTTGTTTTAAGATCTCATGATGTTGCAGTGTCTGACAGATGTAATAAATGGTTTTAACTCGCCTGACTTCAATATATGTATTTGTTCCACTGTGAACAAATACATGGAAGGAAAACGAAGAGCGAAAAAAAATAAAAAATAAAAAATATGCACTTATTGTGTTGTCTCTCAACGTGCTAGTGGCACCCCTGCTTTTCATTGGGGGATAATACATCGCCTGCTGAGTCTTTTGCTTTCGTAGGGATCACTCTTCTCCCTTTATCACTGGGAGGGATCACTCTTCTCCCTTTATCACTGGGAGGGATCACTCTTCTTATCACTGGGAGGGATCACTCTTCTTATCACTGGGAGGGATCACTCTTCTCCCTTTATCACTGGGAGGGATCACTCTTCTCCTTTTATCACTTGGAGGGATCACTCTTCTCCCTTTATCACTGGGAGGGATCACTCTTCTCCCTTTATCACTAGGAGGGATCACTCTTCTCCCTTTATCACTGGGAGGGATCACTCTTCTCCCTTTATCACTGGGAGGGATCACTCTTCTTATCACTGGGAGGGATCACTCTTCTTATCACTGGGAGGGATCACTCTTCTTATCACTGGGAGGGATCACTCTTCTTATCACTTATCTCGCACTGTGGTTGTGCGAGGGGTGAGCCCTGGTGTGGTTGTGCGAGGGCTCAGTGGTTGTACGAGGGGTGAGCCCTGGTGTGGTTGTGCGAGGGGTGAGCCCTGGTGTGGTTGTGCGAGGGGTGAGCCCTTGTGTGGTTGTGCGAGGGGTGAGCCCTGGTGTGATCCTGCGAGTGGTGAGCCCTGGTGTGATCCTGCGAGTGGTGAGCCCTGGTGTGATCCTGCGAGTGGTGAGCCCTGGTGTGATCCTCCGAGGGGTCAGGGTACTTCAGTTTACAATCATCAAAGACCACCTCATATGTGTCGTGAGGAAACATAAACGGAGTTTCGTCTTCTGTTTCAATTATTTTTTTCTTCATGTAGTAGGTGAAATATTTGTCTGGGAATTTATTTTCAATTATGTATTGAAGCAGAAGGTTCCTGTACATTATTGTATTTTCTTCACTCGGGCGTCGATCACTGCTTATTACGATTCTGGACTTTGTTTTCTTTCTATTATTCGTGTACTTGAAACTGAAGTAAGTATCGTATCGCGATGGGTTGCCAAATGGCCCCTTAAGCACGTTATATGCTTCAGTTTGACCACTACTCTCGTAAGGTCTGAGATACTTTATTTTCGTCTTCATTTTTATTCTCAGAACGTCTGGTCCAAGAATTAACTCGTCTATGACTTCTTCGTCTATGACTTCTTCGTCTATGTCTTCTTCGTCTATGACTTCTTCGTCTATGACTTCTTCGTCTTCATAGCGAAGAAGTCATCGTCTATGACTTCTTCGTCTATGACTTCTTCGTCTTCATAGACGAAGAAGTCATCGTCTATGACTTCTTCGTCTATGACTTCTTCGTCTTCATAGACGAAGAAGTCATCGTCTATGACTTCTTCGTCGAAGAAGTCATTCGTTCTCTATGACGAAGAAGTCATCGTCTATGACTTCTTCGTTCAAGCGAAGAAGTCATCGTCTATGACTTCTTCGTCTCATAGACGAAGAAGTCATCGTCTATGACTTCTTCTGCTCTCATAGTCAGAGAGATTATCGTCTATGACTTCTTCGTCAGACCGAAGTCATCGTCTATGACTTCTTCGTATGCTCTTCGTCTATGACTCTTCGTTTCAGGAGTCTCTATGACTTCTCGTCTATGACTTCTTCGTTCTATGACTTCTTCGTCTATGCTTCTTCGTCTATGACTTCTTCGTCTATGTCTCGTCTATGACTTCTTGTCTATCTTCATAGCCGAAGAAGTCATCGTCTATGACTTCTTCGTCTATGACTTCTTCGTCTTCATAGACGAAGAAGTCATCGTCTATGACTTCTTCGTCTTCATAGACGAAGAAGTCATCGTCTATGACTTCTTCGTCTTCATAGTCGAAGAAGTCATCGTCTATGACTTCTTCGTCGAAGAAGTCATCGTCTATGACTTCTTCGTCTTCATAGACGAAGAAGTCATCGTCTATGACTTCTTCTGGCTCCTTCATAATATTAGCTGCAGGAGCTTCGCGGTGTATTGATTCATAGACAACAGTAAGTAGATGCTGGAGGACTTGGTTCAGCAGCACACCTTATGTAATCAGTAGGAGCAGGTTCATCACCCAGAGCCAAACAACGGCCTCAAGGCGCCCCAGCATGATGTTGAGGTGAGTGACGTGAAGCACGACCTTCAAGTAGGAGCCAATGACCCACATCGAGTCCAGCGCCTTGGGGTACTTGACAAATATCTCGGGGGCCTTGAACCAGGTCCTCACCAACGGCACCCAGGTGAAGACCCACTGCAAGTAACCGCAGTTCATTAACGTCGCCTTCAGCTCCTTCTCCAACGCCGCCACCTCCCACTCCAGCCGGTGTCTCAACACGAGGAAGACAGCGACCAGACACGCTAAACACATTAATTTTAATTTTATATCCAGTTTATTTATAAATTAAATAATTTTATTTTAAATTACTAGTAGTTGACTGAAGCAGAAAAAATGAAACTTTGTAACAGGTCAAATTTAAGCTTGAACCTTGAGTGTTGTTGTTGACATTTGTTGTCCAACTGATGTTGTCCAATAAATGTCCAACACCCATCTATTAACTACCACACCCATCCATTAACTACCATACCCATCCATTAACTACCACACCCGTCCATTAGCTACCACACCCTCCCATTAACTACCACACCCTCCCATTAACTACCACACCCACCCATTAACTACCAAACCCATTTTAAGTGCTAAGGAATAACAATCTCTTTAAATTTGAATTAAATGTACTCCTGAGTAAGGGGTTTGTTTTGAGAAGGACCTGCCTTGTCTGGGCCAGTAGACCTGCTGCAGTGTTCTTCCATTCTTATGTTATTAAGTATGATCTTAACAATCCTGTACAAGACGAACCATTTGCATCCGTGTTGTAGGGTCTGGTAACTCAGAGGCTGAAAGCTATTTTATAATATACGTTGTTATTTTAGGTAAATAAACACGATCACAAACAATAAGATACTTATTATATTTCGCTCATCGGGAGCTTTGTCAAGTTAATGCTGTTTGTATTCACTGTTTGTTTCACTTAGTATCCTCGCGACTCTCACTTTTTTTCTCAGTGTACAATCGTGGCTTCTTGTTTTTTTATATATATTCTTTCACATCCTTTTATGACCTTACATGTGATTATCCTATCTGACCTTAAGAACATAAGAACATAAGAAAGGAGGAACACTGCAGCAGGCCTGTTGGCCCATACTAGGCAGGTCCTTCACAATCCGTCCCACTAACAGAATATTTGCTCAACCCAATTTTCAATGCTACCCAAGAAATAAGCTTTGACAATTCTACCCACTCATGCGCGAGTCCCACTCAAATCCAACCCCTCTCACTCATGAATTTATCCAACCTAATATGTGGTATTGACGTAAAGGGTATTTAAAGAGTAAGTAGGAGAAGCATTGTTGATTAGGTGGTAACTTAACACTCCGCCTCTCATACATCTATTTCAAAGATATTTTACCCACCCGGAGATTTATCAATCAGACGTCAAAAAAATGCAATAAAATAACGTTTTATAGCATATTTTTAATATTTAACAATTATTTACATATTTTAAAAAAATCCCATTAAAAATCTGTAAAAATCAATACAAAGACATGAGAAAGAAGATTTGCAGAGGTAAACAAGAGAGGTGAAAATAATGGTTAGGTTGGAGACGAGCAGAAGTATCACATGTTGCACACGTGTCTGATACCTCATGAGGTGGGTAGTTCACTTAATGTGGCTTTATATGACTGCTGTTTAATTAAACGATGTCTCCGCTCGTTTTACGTCTTTCAAGATTGTTTACATTCTGGGATCTGAATCTTCGTATGAAAGATTCCTAATACAATAGAATTGTTTTCTCATCCTCTACATATCATCAGGATGACATGTAGAGTTGTGCTATAACCAAAGGTCTTCTGTTGCTTGTAATCTGCAACAGTCAGCTATCTTCATTCCGAAACGTTGCGCCTACACGGTAGGCTTCTTCAGTCGAATGCAGAGGAGGCAACAGAAGCCGATGTAATCAGACCATCACCCTTGAAGACGAAGTTTTGAGGTGGTCAGTCCCTCAGCCTGGAGTCTTCTCCAGGCTCCACAATCTGGAACTTTATATAAAGAAGACTGAGAGAATGTACCGAGGTTAATGGAATGTCAATATTATGGCCGACTACTGATGAATATTGCACAGAGAAACACCACAAACAAATACATAAACGAAGAGCAACAAGCACAGTTTTTAAAGGACAAAGAAAAGAGAGATTTAACGAGGAAGAGCTTTGCAAATTATTAGTGAATTTTTTTTTTTTTGGGGGATTCGTTTTTTTTTAATTAATTGTAGTGAAGAAAGCTTACGTCAGAGAGAATTCTTATAGATGTAATAGCATCCCTATTTATTATTATTGCTATTATTTTGATTATATTTTGATTATTATTATTATTATTATTATTATTATTATTATTATTATTATTATTATTATATAGTTTGCTTTCGTCACAAGGACCTGGCCAGAAAAAAGAAAAGTGTGACCTTCGAGAAAGAGGTGTGGTGCAGCTCCCTGGGTGGCTGCCTCGACCCCCTGGAGACCATAGTAGGTATTGCACTTTAGCCCGGAGACTCTGCTGAGTCTCCCCTCTCTGGGAGGACACACTTGCCTCCACTCTCTGGGAGGACACACTCGCCTCCACTCTCTGGGAGGACACACTCGCCTCCACTCTCTGGGAGGACACACTCGCCTCCACTCTCTGGGAGGACACACTCGCCTCCACTCTCTGGGAGGACACACTCGCCTCCACTCTCTGGGAGGACACACTCGCCTCCACTCTCTGGGAGGACACACTCGCCTCCACTCTCTGGGAGGACACACTTGCCTCCACTCTCTGGGAGGACACACTCGCCTCCACTCTCTGGGAGGACACACTCGCCTCCACTCTCTGGGAGGACACACTCGCCTCCACTCTCTGGGAGGACACACTCGCCTCCACTCTCTGGGAGGACACACTCGCCTCCACTCTCTGGGAGGACACACTCGCCTCCACTCTTGTTAGGGGAAAGCTAAGGTTTATTCAGCTTTTAAATCTTCGAATCAATTACCACACCATCGATATGCCTAGGAAATTAGGAAATTCTGCTAGGAAAACGAACACGAGGGAGGGAGAGAGAGAGAGAGAGAGAGAGAGAGAGAGAGAGAGAGAGGCAGACATACAGGTAAGGAGGAGGCAGAATCACCTTAAGAATGAGCTTTATCAAACAACTATGTATGGTTTCTGCCTCCACTACCTCACTTTCTAGGCTATTCCATTTCCTGACAACTCTATGACTAAAGAAATACTTCCTAACATCCCTTTGACTCATCGGAGTCTTCAACTTTCAATTGTGACCCCTTGTTTCTGTGTCCCCTCTCTGGAACATCCTGTCTTTGTCTACCTTGTCAATTCCTCGCAGTATTTTATATGTCGTTATCATGTGTCAGGCCGATTTCCCTTAACCTTTCTTCGTAGGACAATCCCCTTAGCTCTAGGATTAGTCTTGTTACAAACCTTTGCACTTTCTCTAATTTCTTGACGTGCTTGACCAGATGTGGGTTCCAAACTGGTGCTGCATACTCCAGTATGGGGTTGACGTACATAGTGTACAGAGTCTTGAACGATTCCTTATTGAGGTATTCTTAGGTTTGCCAGGCGCCTATATGCTGCAGCAGTTATCTGGTTGATGTGCGCCTCAGTGAGGTTTGCAGTATTTGGCCACCTAGACTATACTCTATCTGTGGTCTTCTTTCCCCTTCCCCGATCTTCATGACTTTGCATTTGGCGGGGTTAAATTCAAGGAGCCAGTTGCTGAACCAGGCTTGTAGCCTTTCCAGGTCTCTTTGCAATCCTTTCTGATCCTCATCCAATTTAATTCTCCTCATTAACTTCACATAATCAGGTCCTAGGACTGATCCCTGTGGAACCCCGCTCGTCACAGGCGCCCACTCCGACATATCGTCACGTACCATGACTCGTTGTTGCCTCCCTGTCAGATATTCTCTGATCCGTTGCAGTGCCTTTCCTGTTATACGTGCCTGATCCTTTAGCTTTTGCATTAACCTCTTTTGAGGAACTGTGTCGAAGGCCTTCATGCAGTCCAAGAAAATGCAATATATCCACCCCTCTCTCTGGTGTCTTACTTCCGTTACTTTGTCATAAAACTCCAGTAGGTTTGTGACACAGGATTTTCCTTCCCTGAAACCGTGCTGATTGTCGTTTATAAGCTTGTGTCTTTCCAGGTGCTCCATCACTCTCCTCCTGATGATCTTCTCCATGACTTTGCATACTGTACCCGTCAGTGACACAGGTCTGTAGTTTAATGCCTCGTGTCTGTCTCCTTTCTTAAAAATGGGGACTAAATTTGTCGTCTTCCACACCTCAGGTAGTTGTCCAGTTTCAATGGATGTGTTGAAAATTGTTATTAGTGGCACACACAGTGTCTACTCCTCTCTAAGGACCCACGGAGAGATGTCTGGTCCCACCACCTTTGAGGTATCAAGTTCACATAGCAGCTTCTTCACCTCCTCGGTTGTGCGTAGTATTTCATCCAGAACTTGTTGATGTACCTCCCTATTCTGACTTCCTGGAGTCCTTCCTGTCTCCACTGTAAATATTTCTTTAAATCTCATGTTGAGCTCCTCATATACTTCTTGGTCGTTTCTTGTGAGCTCTCCTCCTTCCTTCCTCAGCCTGATTACCTGGTCCTTGACTGTTGCTTTCCTCCTGATGTGGCTATACAACAGCTATAAATATTGCCATGGAGGAGGAAGGTGAGGATGAGGAGGGGAATGAGGAAGAGGATGATAAAAATAATGAGAAAAAGGAAGATGAGAATGAGTAAGAGGACGAGAAGAAAAATGGAAGAGAAGAAGACTAAGGAGGTTCAACTAATTCTATCGTCGTCAGGGATGACTTAAAATATCGTCCTTTCCCTTTCTTTTCTGTCTAGAGAGCCTTCCTGTTTTCAATGTTTGACTCGTACACCTGGATAATACACGATAGTCCTTAATATATATAGAAGTACAGGTGGGCACCGCTTTACGGCGGTTTCGCTAATGCAGCGGTTTTCAATTACACCCATTCATTTATTCAGATTTCATACAATATATTCATCACTGTATTGTGTATAATAATATTATTCACAATGATATAATGACATGCAGAATACAGATGATTCTGAACGTGTTTGTAAGTCTAGGACTTACTGTAACAGGGCGAAAATATTTTATGGTAAGTAATGTGTGTAATGTGTATGAGTTTTTTAGCAGTAACAGCCTAGTTGATCAGGCCCTGATCCACCGGGAGGCCTGGTCATGGATGGGGCCACGGGGGAGTTGATCCCCGGAATACCCTCCAGGTAGACTCCTGGTAGACTCCAGGTAGACTCCTGGTAGACTCCTGGTAGACTCCTGGTAGACTCCTGGTAGACTCCTGGTAGACTCCTGGTAGCTCTATTGCTCACTTAATTTATGATAGTGTAAACATGTTATCAGCCTTTTACATGCATTTCAAAGTGAAAAAAAAAATAATGTAGAATTTTTTTTTCACTTTACAGCGATTTTAGCTGTACAGTAGTAGACCAGAACTTAACCTGCTGTATAAGCGGGACCCGTCTGTAGATAGATGTCAGCAGATAACCTCGGGGTGAATTTCCCTCCCCCAAGTCCTCTGTTATCTGAGTTTTCAGATGTATTCTCATGAACTCTGTACAGGGAAGATGTACACGAGGGAAGCAAAAGTCCAACAAAGGAGGCTACAACAGAAAGTAGGAAGCTAAAACAGAAAGTAGGAGGCTACAACAGAAAGTAGGAAGCTACAACAGAAAGTAGGAGGCTACAACAGAAAGTAGGAGGCTACAACAAAGTAGGAAGCTACAACAGAAAGTAGGAAGCTACAAGTAGGAGGATACAACAGAAAGTATGAAGCTACAACAGAAAGTAGGAAGTTACAACAGAAAGTAGGAAGCTACAACAGAAAGTAGGAAGATACAACAGAAAGTAGGAGGATACAACAGAAAGTAGGAAGCTACAACAGAAAGTAGGAAGCTACAACAGAAAGTAGGAAGATACAACAGAAAGTAGGAAGCTACAACAGAAAGTAGGAAGCTAAAACAGAAAGTAGGAAGCTACAACAGAAAGTAGGAGGCTACAACATAAAGTAGGAAGCTACAACGGAAAGTAGGAAGCTAAAACAGAAAGTAGGAAGCTACAACAGAAAGTAGGAGGCTACAACATAAAGTAGGAAGCTACAACGGAAAGTAGGAAGCTACAACAGAAAGTAGGAAGCTACAACAGAAAGTAGGAAGCTAAAACAGAAAGTAGGAAGCTACAACAGAAAGTAGGAGGCTACAATATAAAGTAGGAAGCTACAACAGAAACTAGGAAGCTACAACAGAAAGTAGGAAGCTACAACAGAAAGTAGGAAGCTACAACAGAAAGTAGGAGGCTACAACAGAAAGTAGGAGGCTACAACAAAGTAGGAAGCTACAACAGAAAGTAGGAAGCTACAAGTAGGAGGATACAACAGAAAGTAGGAAGCTACAACAGAAAGTAGGAGGCTACAACAGAAAGTAGGAAGATACAACAGAAAATAGGAGGCTACAACAGAAAGTAGGAAGCTACAACAGAAAGTAGGAAGCTACAAAAGAAAGTAGGAAGCTACAACACAAAGTTGGAGGATACAACAGAAAGTAGGAAGCTACAACAGAAAGTAGGAGGCTACAACAGAAAATAGAAAGCTACAACAGAAAGTAGGAAGCTACAACAGAAAGTAGGAAGCTACAACAGAAAGTAGGAAGCTACAACAGAAAGTAGGAGGATACAACAGAAAGTAGGAAGCTACAACATAAAGTAGGAAGATACAACAGAAAGTAGAAGGCTATAACAGAAAGTAGGAAGCTACAACAAAAAGTATGAAGCTACAACAGAAAGTAGGAGGATACAACAGAAAGTAGGAAGCTACAACAGAAAGTAGGAGGCTACAACAGAAAGTAGGAGGCTACAACAGAAAGTAGGAGGATACAACAGAAAGTAGGAAGCTACAACAGAGAGTAGGAGGCTACAACAGAAAGTAGGAGGCTACAACAGAAAGTAGGAGGATACAACAGAAAGTAGGAAGCTACAACAGAGAGTAGGAGGCTACAACAGAAAGTAGGAGGCTACAACAGAAAGTAGGAAGCTGCAGCATGAAAGCAGGACACAACTTGAAAGCAGGAGGCTGCAAGAGGAAGCAGGAGGCTGCAAGAGGAAGCAGGAGTCTACAAGAAGAAGCAGGAGGCTGCAAGAGGAAGCAGGAGGGAACAGGAGGTCTGCAAGGTGAGCCAGCATGTTGTACATTGTGGTAACATGTTAGTGGTCAACAGTGTGAGATTAAAGAAGAGAGATGTGTCTGTCTCCCGTGGCAACACTCACCGTGGCAACACTCACCGTGGCAACACTCACCGTGGCAACACTCACCGTGGTAACACTCACCGTGGCAACATTCACCGTGGCAACACTCACCGTGGTAACACTCACCGTGGTAACACTCACCTTGGTAATATTCACCGTGGTAGCACTCACCGTGGCAACACTCACCGTGGTAACACTCACCGTGGTAACACTCACCGTAGCAACATTCACCGTGGCAACACTCACCGTGGTAACACTCACCGTGGTAACACTCACCTTGGTAACATTCACCGTGGTAGCACTCACCGTGGCAACACTCACCGTGGTAACACTCACCGTGGTAACACTCACCGTGGCAACATTCACCGTGGTAACACTCACCTTGGTAACATTCACCGTGGTAGCACTCACCGTAGTAACATTCACCTTGGCAACACTCACCGTGGCAACACTCACCGTGGTAACATTCACCGTGGTAACATTCACCGTGGTAACACTCACCGTGGTAACACTCACCGTGGTAGCACTCACCGTGGTAACACTCACCGTGGCAATACTCACCGTGGCAACAATCACCGTGGTAACACTCACCGTGGTAACACTCACCATGGTAACATTTACCGTGGTAGCACTCACCGTAGTAACATTCCCTGTGGCAACACTCACCGTGGTAACACTCACCGTGGCAACACTTACCGTGGCAACACTCACCGTGGTAACATTCACCGTGGTAACACTCAACGTGTTAACACTCACCGTGGTAGCACTCACCGTGGTAACACTCACCGTGGCAACACTCACCGTGGCAACATTCACCGTGGTAACACTCACCGTGGTAACACTCACCGTGGTAACACTCACCGTGGTAACACTCACCGTGGTAACACTCACCGTGGTAACACTCACCATGGCAACACTCACCGTGGCAACACTCACTCAACCGCAAGTATCACGTGTCCTTGTATGTGGACACCCACACCTTGTTTTCCAGGGGAGAGAGAGAGAGAGAGAGAGAGAGAGAGAGAGAGAGAGAGAGAGAGAGAGAGAGAGAGAGAGAGAGAGAGAGAGAGAGAGAGTGAACACAGCAAAACTCATCACTCCGATCAAGAGACTTTCGTGGAAGTTCTTCTCTCAAGTTTACTATTAACTTGGACCAAAAAGTTCTCACCATCGGCGCGCACACACACACACACACAGCGGTGTACCGCAGGGGTCAGTCCTAGGACCAGTGTTATTCTTGGTATATGTAAATGACATGACGGAAGAGGACCAAGCAGAACTTCAAACAGACCTGGACAAGCTTGACATCTGGTCTAGCAACTGGCTTCTCGAATTCAATCCCACCAAATGCAAAGTCATGAAGATCGAAGGGCAAAGAAGACCGCTGACAGAGTACAGGCTATGCGGACAAAGGCTACAAACCTCGGCAAAGAAGAAAGACCTTGGGGTGAGTATAACGCCAAGCACGTCTCCGGAGGCACACATCAACCAGATAACTGCGGCAGCATATGGGCGACTGGCAAACCTAAGATTAGCGTTCCGTTACCTTAACAAGGAATCGTTCAAGACACTGTACACCGTGTACGTCAGGCCCATACTATAATATGCAGCACCAGTCTGGAACCCACACCTGGTCAAGCACGTCAAGAAACTAGAGAAAGTGCAAAGGTTTGCGACAAGGCTAGTTCCACAACTCAGGGGTCTGTCCTATGAAGAAAGGTTGAGGGAAATAGGACTAACAACACTGAAGGAAAGAAGGGTCAGAGGAGACATGATAACGACATACAAAATACTGCGGGGAATTGACAAGGTAGACAGTGACAGGATGTTCCAGAGAGGGAACACAGAAACAAGGGGACACAACTGGAAGCTGAAGACTCAGATGAGTCAAAGGGATGTTAGGAAGCATTTCTTCAGCCACAGAGTAGTCAGGAAGTGGAATAGTCTAGAGAAAGATATAGTGGAGGCAGGAACCATACATAGTTTTAAGACGAGGTATGATAAAGCTCATGGAGCAGGGAGAGCAGAGACCCAGTAGCGGACAGCGAAGAGGCGGGGCCAGGAGCTGAGTCTCGACCCCTGCAACCACAATTAGGTGAGTACACATACACACACACACGAGAACAAAACTTCTCTTACGATCTTTGATTCTCTCCTCAAAGGTCATGAATCTTTAAACATTAGCGACAATCTGGCTTCCTCTCTCTCTCTCTCTCTCTCTCTCTCTCTCTCTCTCTCTCTCTCTCTCTCTCTCTCTCTCTCTCTCTCTCTCTCTCTCTAAGCAATGTGCTTTCTTTATTTTCTTTATATTTCCGGCGAGAAGAGACATTCTAGTCTGTCTGGCGCTGCCAGATGTACGATACCAATTTATTTTCTGTTAATTGTAGTTAAATATATTGAAGGCAATAGTATTGTCCCCCCACAAGGGTGAAGTGTTTCACCACCACTTGATGGAGGGTCGAGCCTCCACCACTCCTTGCGCTGGATGGCCCGTGTGGGTTTAGCACGCCACAAAACAGTGCTCATTTAGCCACAAACTGGTAATTATAAAGTCATTACAAACAATAATTACCTTTGCAACTGAAAAATATTTTGTATTAATCAAACACAGAGTCAGACTTGAGCTTCTTCATATATATACTTGAAATTCCTTTTCGTCATTCAATTTTCATCACAGTCAAACTGGCAGAAATCCGCCTCTATTGGCAACGTTCCCTTTCATCATTCTCTGGCATTTGCAATCTAAAGTTTTCCTGCATTGCAATGCAAAGGGGAAACTACTATAAAAATGGTGTACTCTCCAGCGAGAGCAACTTTGGTCTTGGGGCAGAGGAAGAGTCTCTCTCTCTCTCTCACTATCATCAAACACAAGCAAACCAGTACTCTGGGTGTGGGTGGGTGTAGGTACGAGCTGGGTGTGGGTGGGTGTAGGTACGAGCTGGGTGTGGGTGGGTGTAGGTACGAGCTGGGTGTGGGTGGGTGTAGGTACGAGCTGGGTATGGGTGGGTGTAGGTACGAGCTGGGTGTGGGTGGGTGTAGGTACGAGCTGGGTGTGGGTGGGTGTAGGTACGAGCTGGGTGTGGGTGGGTGTAGGTACGAGCTGGGTGTGTGGGTGTGGGTGGGTGTGTCTTGCAGCTGGATCGCTAGCGCACTCGCCTCATATTAGGTTCAGGGATCGAATCCCTGGACCTAATATTTTCCCTGGAAATCATTAGGACGTGTTTCCATAGGACACCTGCTGTCCCTATTCACCCATCAGTAAATTAGGTACCTGGGTGGTAGTCGACTGGTGTGGGTCGCATCCTGGGACAAAACTGACCTAATTTGCCCGAAATGCTCTGCATAAGAAGCGGCTTTCTATATAGTAGTATGTCATTGATGTCAGCTAGACCTGTATACCTTGTACATGTACTTGTAGAAATATATATCCGGGTATGAACTTGGTGTGTGTAAATGAAGGAATATGGATATACATTACAATGAATCTTTTCTTACATTTACAAAGTACGGGAATCATTTGGTTATTCAGCGCTTTAAATTCTTTATTTTTACCATTATTAAGTTTGCAGTATCATTATCAACTTGTTGCTCTTCCTCTCGTCAACAATACACTCGTCAAATTTCATAAATCATTAACACAAAGCAAGTATAACTATTTACACGAAAATCACATTCCTCAAATCATGACCAAAATTCGATCCGTGTCGTTGGTCGGAAGTTTTACCGATCTTAGACGAAAGGGAAAACATCTCCACCATATATGCCGAAAGGGACGTCTCTAGGTTCATAGTAATGAAGGCATCATGTGGGGAGAGTGGTACTCTGTAGAGTTGCACCCTGTATAAAGTGGCACCCTTGTAGAGAGTGCCACCCTGTAAAGAGTGGTACCCTGTAGAGTGGCACCCTGTAGAGAATGGCACCCTATAGTGACATCCTACAAAGTGGCACTTCTCCCAGAAAGGAGGCCCTCCTACTCCTAAGCACAAGCCACTCAAACCCTACCACCGCGTTAAGGTGACCCGAGAGTGGGAGGTGTGGCAGGAAAAGGTTACACCAAGGTGAACTAGAGTGCAGCACAAGCTGTAGTCTGTCCAGGACTAAACCTCTAAATCTCTAAGCACAAGACAGTGAACACAATATATCAATTGATCCAGTCCACTAGCTGAGTGCATGCGGGTTTGATTTACGTTTATTGCATGGAATTCCAGGCTGCTAGGACCAACATAACTCATCTGGACTGATGCCAGGACCTGGGTTCGTGTCCCGGCAAGAGCTTTGGGTTGTCAAACATTAATATGGAACTATGAAGTCGATATTTTAATACGACATACAATTTATTAATATTTTTTTTAGCGTTTCACAACATGATCAACAATGAAGGGAACAACTTGGTTTGACGTCAAGTGACATGACTAACGAAAAGTAGTGAAGTGATCACTTCTATGCGTTTTACTCTTTTAAATGACAACGTTTCTCTACACTGGACTGAAGAAGCCACTGGCTAGCGAAACGTTTCCAAAATAAGGATATACAAAACTTGCACAAGCGTCTCATTTATCAACTTATCGGTTTTTTAAACCATTTATTCACATAACAACAACGTCTTGATTAAAGAAAATAAGTCACAACACCGAGGCTGCAACAATTAGCAAATACTTAAGAGAAGAAACATAGTCCAGAATGGAACGAAACGTCGTCATATTTTGTATCTTAAATACAAAGTGTTTATGAAACATTTCCCTTCTTCTACAAGCTTGAAAATGCTTGTAAATTAAGAGAAATTGTGTATTATTAAGGTTTAAATACGACATTCTCATTTTATTGAAGCGTTTCGGTACTTGCCACTCAGGTGTAAGAAGGGAATCGAACCGTGATCTTCAGTTTAACGTCTACGACTGTACGCGTTTTGCCTAAGTGAGCACAGAATATTTTACATTCTTCTTGTCATCTCTGTGGCGAGGTTGATGTGGTAGAAGTGGATGATAGTGGATGTGCAGTTGCAAGGTCACCAGTTTGGTTCCCAGTACTTCTTACTTGGTTAGTTAATTTCACTGTGTTGGGAATAACGTGAGATGAGACATGAACTGCTCTCTCTCTCTCTCTCTCTCTCTCTCTCTCTCTCTCTCTCTCTCTCTCTCTCTCTCTCTCTCTCTCTCTCACACACACACACACACACACACACACATACACCAAATCCTGAAGCCTCGTGGTCAACGAGGACCTGTATTAACGAGACGTGACACTCAAGCTCGTTATCAGACTGAAATTTCAAATGACTGTCTGCAATGATTTACTTCCCGGATTCACAAGATTTAACACAGAAAAAAAGTCCTCACGTTTTCATTAGCGAAATTACCAAACTTCCAATTTTCCTTGACATGATCCCTTTGATGTTGTTCTGAGTGCAGCGTTGATTGCAATCTTCCCCTAATTCACTAATGACCCAACAGTAGCTGCTGGGTTGCAAGATATTTTGCACAGCACAAGGTCCGGATTTAAAGTTGGAATATAATCCCGATTCGCTACAAAATCTACGAAGCTGAGAGAAAACTTTAGACTCTGAGAACAGAGACAACGTAATGATGAATTAGACACATATGTGCAACATCTGGGTATCTTTCCTTTGTAGACGTTTCGCCATGCAATGGCTATATCAATACAAGGACATTATATGAGGATTGTAGAAATATACACAGAGGACAGTGGAAGGCGAGGTAATCAGTCCCCAACCTGGGAGCTGGTGTAAACAACGTTGTCTTGAAGATTCTTGTCGGTGTTTACATCACTGATATTCAGTAGAAATAATAACTTGATTTACATACTTCCTAAGCCAACCCCTACTGTGGGTGAAACGTCGCTTAGAGAAAATATTGGAAAGAGGCGAAAGGAGGGACAAGAGTGCGGAGGAAGGGAGTGAAGGAGGTGGATGAAAGGAAGATATGAAAAACAGTGACTTGTTAGCTCACAGAGCGATCTATCCAATAGCAATATAATTTCAAAACAAACACACATACACATACACACACACACAAACACACACACACAAAAAAAAACACAAACACACACACAAACACACACACACACAGTAAAAACTAAATAACAAATAAAAACTTTTGGTTCAAACAAATACTTTCATCCCGAGTTCAGATAATCAGAACCTATTATGTTCAAATTCCCCTCTTCTCTCAGTCCCACTGCAGCAGACCTACTAGCCAAGGCTAAGAAGGTTCTTCTCAGCTGTATATTTGTCCAATCTGTTTTAAGTCTGTCTAACCTCACACCACTACGCTCTACTATATATATATATATATATATATATATATATATATATATATATATATATATATATATATATATATATATATATATATATATATATTTTTTTTTTTATTTATTCAACAAGTCGGCCGTCTCCCACCGAGGCAGGGTGACCCAAAAAAAAAGAAAATCCCCAAAAAGAAAATACTTTCATCATCATTCAACACTTTCACCTCACTCATACATAATCACTGTCTTTGCAGAGGCGCTCAGATACGACAGTTGAGAATAAGTCCCTCTCAACTGTCACTATCCCAGACCCCCCTTTAAAGTGCAGGCATTGTACTTCCCATTTCCAGGACTCAAGTCCAACTAAATCAATTAACTGGTTTCCCTGAATCCCTTCACAAAATATTACCCTGCTCACACTCGTCAGGTCCCAAAAACCATTCGTCTCCATTCACTCCTATCTAACACGCTCACACATGCTTGCTGGAAGTCCAAGCCCCTCGCCCACAAAACCTCCTTTACCCCCTCCCTCCAATCTTTTCGAGGACGACCCCTACCCCGCCTAGTTTTGGTTGCAGGGGTCGAGTCATAGCTCCTGGCCCCGCCTCTTCACTGGCCGCTACTGGGTCACTCTCCCTGCGCCATGAGCTTTATCATACCTCTTCTTAAAGTTATGAATGGATCCTGCCTCCACTACATCGCTTCCCAAACTATTCCACTTCCCGACCACTCTGTGACTGAAGAAATACTTCCAAACATTCCTGTGATTCATCTGAGTCTTCAACTTCCAACTGTGTCCCCTTGTTGCTGTGTCCCATCTCTGGAACATTCTGTCTCTGTCAACCTTGTCAATTCCTCTCAGTATTTTATATGTCGTTATCATGTGCCTCCTATCTCTCCTGTCCTCCAGTGTCGCTCCAGTGTCATCAGATCGATTTCCCTTAGCCTCTCCTCGTAGGACATACCCCTTAACTCTGGGACTAGTCTTGTTGAAAACCTTTGCACTTTCTCTAGTTTCTTTACGTGCTTGGCTAGGTGTGGGTTCCAAATTGGTGCTGCATACTCCAATATGGGCCTAATGTACACAGTGTACAGGGTCCTGAACGATTCCTTATTAAGATGTCGGAATGCTGTTCTTAGATTTGCTAGGCGCCCGTATGCAGCAGCAGTTATTTGGTTGATGTGCGCCTCAGGAGATGTGGAGATGTGCCTGGTGTTATACTCACCCCAAGATCTTTTTCCTTGAGTGAGGTTTGTAGTCTCTGGCCCCCTAGACTGTACTCCGTCTGCGGTCTTCTTTGCCCTTCCCCAATCTTCATGACTTTGCACTTGGTGGGGTTGAACTCCAGGAGCCAATTGCTAGACCAGGCTTGCAGCGTGTCTCGATCCCTTAGTAGTTCTGCCTGGTCCTCGTCCGATTGAATTCTTATCAACTTCACATCATCTGCAAACAGGGACACTTCCGAGTCTATTCCTTCCGTCATGTCGTTCACAAATACCAGAAACAGCACCGGTCCTTGGACTGACCCCTATGGAACCCCACTCGTCACAGGCGTCCACTCTGACACCTCGCCATGTACCATGACTCGCTGCTGTCTTCCTGACAGGTATTCCCTGATCCATTGGAGTGCCTTCCCTGTTATCCCTGCCTGGTCCTCCAGCTTTTGCACTAATCTCTTGTGTGAAACTGTGTCAAACGCCTTCTTACAGTCCAAGAAAATGCAATCTACCCACCCCTTTCTCTCTGTCACCCTGTCATAAAAGTCCAGTAGGTTTGTGACACAGGATTTCCCGTCCCTGAAACCGTGTTGGCCGTCATTGATAAGCTCATTCCTTTCTAGGTGCTCCACCACTCTTCTCCTGATAATCTTCTCCATGACCTTGCATACTATACATGTCAGTGACACTGGTCTGTAGTTTAGTGTTTCATGTCTGTCTCCTTTTTTAAAAATTGGGACTACATTTGCTGTCTTCCATACCTCAGGTAGTCTCCCTGTTTCGATAGATGTGTTAAATATTGTTGTTAGGGGTACACATAGCGCCTCTGCTCCCTCTCTCAGGACACATGGAGAGATGTTGTCCGGCCCCATAGCCTTTGAGGTATCTAGCTCACTTCTTCCTCGGTTGGATGTATTGTGTGTGTGTCGTGTGTGTGTCGTGTGTGTGTCGTGTGTCGTGTGTGTGTGTGTCTGCGTCCGTCTTTCTGTGTCCGCCTGTCTGTCTCTGTCTCACACACACACACACACACACACTGCTGCTTCAGCCACAATAACACTAGATCATCCTGGGAAACCCAGCAGAGTTTTGCTTTAATCTGCAAAATCATTTAAGGTAAATATCACGCATAGAATTAACGCCATCCCGCACGACCACAAACATATGGCCAACACCTGCTGAAAACCCCAACACCTGTTACCTTACCTGTTGAATGCCCCTTATTACTAGGATCTAGAACCTTCACTAGTGCAGTGCTGGTACTATGTACCTGACTCCTCACTGCTAGGAATTACAATCCTAACACTTCGTTGCTAGGAAGTTGATCCCTAGCATAACACTGCTTGGAACTAAAGCCATAACTCTGCCCTTCACTGCTAGGAAGTGAAACCCCAACCCGTCGTTGCTAGGAAGCTGATCCCCAGCATATCACTGCTAGAAACTAGAGCCTGGAATCGACACAATGGTGATATTGTCTTTCTGGAATATTCTGACTCATTATTATGAAAATGCGATCTGGCTGAAATGTACAATGAAGAAAAAACAGGTGCAATATAAGACACAGGTGTAAGATAAGACACAGGTGTAAGATAAGACATGTGTAAGATAAGACACAGGTGTAAGATAAGAAACAGGTGCAAGAAAAAACACAGTTGCAAGAAAAAACACAGGTGCAAGAAAAAACACAGGTGCAAGAAAAAACACAGGTGCAAGAAAAAACACAGGTGCAAGAAAAAACACAGGTTTGAGACATATATCAAATATTACTAAAAGGTATAATTAACCGGTTCATCTGAATTATGTCTTCTGTAATACTACGTCTGTTAGTACATCACAGCTGTGTGTGACAACGTGTACACACTAGCTTACACTGTACATCACACACACTACACGTGTGACAACGTGTACACACTAGCCTACACTGTACATCACACACTACACATATGTAACAACGTGTACACACCAGCCTACACTGTACATCACACACTACACGTGACAACGTGTACACACCAGCCTACACTGTACATCACACACACTACACGTGACAACGTGTACACACCAGCCTACACTGTACATCACACACTACATGTGACAACGTGTACACACCAGCCTACACTGTACATCACACACACTACACGTGACAACGTGTACACACTAGCCTACACTGTAAATCACACACTACACATGTGACAACGTGTACACACCAGCCTACACTGAACATCACACACTACACGTGACAACGTGTACATACTAGCCTACACTGTAAATCACACACTACACATGTGACAACGTGTACACACCAGCCAACACTGTATAGCTCACACTACACGTGTGACAACGTGTACACACCAGCCTACACTGGACATCACACTCTACACATGTGCGACAACGTGTACACACCAGCCTACACTGTACATCACACACTACACATGTGTGACAACGTGTACACACCAGCCTACACTGTACATCACACAATACACGTGACAACGTGTACACACCAGCCTACACTGTACATCACACACTACACATGTGTGACAACGTGTACACACCAGCCTACACTGTACATCACACAATACACATATGTGACAACCTGGGCATCGGAAATTAATGCCCAGCATTACACAATACACACCCTCGTATACCTGGAGGGGGTTCCGGGTGTCAACGCCCCCGCGGCCCGGTCCGTGACCAGGCCTCGTGGTGGATCAGGGCCCGATCAACCAGGCTCTTACTGCTAGCCGCACGTAGACTGACGTACGAACCACAGCCCGGCTGGTGAGGTACTGACTTTCAAGTTCCTGTCCAGCGCCTTCTTGAAGACAGCCAGGGGTCTATTGGTAATTCCCCTTATGTATGCTGGAAGGCAGCTGAACAGTCTCTTATCGTGCTAGTGGCGCCCCTGCTTTGCATTGGAGGGATGTTGCATCTCCTGCCGAGTCATTTGCTTTCGTAAGAAGTGATTTTCGTGTGCAGATCTGGGACCAGTCCCTCTAGGATTTTCCAAGTGTATATTATCATGTATCTTTCTCGCCTGCACTCAGCGGAGTACAAATCAAGGGACATCAACCGTTCCCATTAATTTAGGTGAAACAGATCCATACATATTTTAAAGAAGAGGTACGACAGAAGTGAATTCAGTAGCGGCCAGCAGAGAAGCGGGACCAGGAGCTGAGACCCGACCCACGCAACCGCACTTGAGTACACCCCAGTAGCACTAACAAGAGTACGTTAGAAACTAAAAAAAAAATAATCCGGTCAATTTAACCGGGTCATTATCGTCGTAATAATGACCATAAAGTAGAGTGATCACCGCTTTAATTACTTCAGAATTCTAGCTAAAATATATATATAAAAAAGCTTTATTCTTTCAAGTTCACCAACGTTCAACTCTACACGTTGTCACGTTCAACGTTCAGCTCACACGTTGTCACGATTCAGCGTTTCACTCACAATTGACAATGTTTCGCTCATTTGGAGCATTATCTTGTGCGATACTTAGCCTGAGTGGCACACCTTGTGATACACACCGTGCGTGACACCGTGCGTGACACCGTGCGTGCACACCGTGCGTGCACACCGTGCGTGCACACCGTGCGTGATACACACCGTGCGTGATACACACCATGTGTGATACACACCGTGCGTGATACACACCGTGCGTGATACACACCGTGCGTGATACACACCATGTGTGACAGAAAATCGTGAACGTCAGCCAGCGAGGACAGACAACAGCGCAACAACTCTCCGGTGGGAAGAATAATAACGGCTTTTGTTGAAAAAAAACAAAATAACAGACTTGTGCGAGACCTAAATATTTGAATTATGAACGCGTTCATTCAACATACCAAAAAAAATGTGTGAAATACGAATTTCATCAATTCTACACTTCACATATAGGCCATTTAAAAAAAAAAATATATAAAAAAGTGCATGTTTTGGGGCCCATAGCCATATATATATATATATATATATATATATATATATATATATATATATATATATATATATATATATATATATATATATCTTTCTTCTTTCAACACGTCGGCCGTTTCCCACCAAGGCAGGGTGGCCACCGAGGCAGGGTTACCACCGAGGCAGGGTGGCCACCGAGGCAGGGTAGCCATCGAGGCAGGGTGGCCACCGAGGCAGGGTGGCCACCGAGGCAGGGTGGCTACCGAGGCAGGGTGGCCCAAAAGGAAAAACGAAAGTTTCCCCCTTTACATTTAGTAATATATACAGGAGAAGGGGTTACTAGCCCCTTGCTCCCGGCATTTTAGTCGCCTCTTACGACACGCATGGCTTACGGAGGAAGAATTCTGTTCCACTTCCCCATGGAGAATATATATATATATAACTACGGGGGGAGTAGAATAATAGCTTTAGGCCTTTCGTGTTGCAAACAATACATCAGGAGCTTGCAAAATTGCAAAAAAGAAAAGGCGGTCCAAGCAAGTACGTTCCCAAAGGACGTCTTCACTGGAGAAGTCCTTTGGGAATGGACCGAAACATCGCACAAGGGTTTTCTTCTGGGTGCGAGTTTCTGGTGAATTGTTCCAACATGGCATTCTGATTAATATGACAATTATTAATATTAATAGTAACTACACGATCAACTGGGAGGGTACAAAGTACCGAGACCATGAACAACATGGCACAGTATGGAACAGCTGATAATAACCACTTATCACCTCTTTGCAAAGCGTTCCAAATATTTTTTTTTTTGGGGGGCCTTTTTGTCTCATTACACTTATGAAGCGCTAAACCCGGTCATACAGCGACTGGGGCGTGGGAGGTCATCAGGTCTGACCTCAGGTAGGTAGGGGACTGTTGTACGCAAATGCGTATCTAGCTCTCAAGCTCAGTTCACAGGCTAAGAGGTGTTAGTCTACCTCAGCTCATTTACAAGCTGAGAGGTGTTCAGACCCTCATCCATGAGAGGTGTTCAGACCCTCATCCATGAGAGGTGTTCAGACCCTCATCCATGAGAGGTGTTCAGACCCTCATCCATGAGAGGTGTTCAGACCCTCATCCATGAGAGGTGTTCAGACCCTCATCCATGAGAGGTGTTCAGACCCTCATCCATGAGAGGTGTTCAGACCCTCAGCCATGAGAGGTGTTCAGACCCTCAGCCATGAGAGGTGTTCAGACCCTCAGCCATGAGAGGTGTTCAGACCCTCAGCCATGAGAGGTGTTCAGACCCTCAGCCATGAGAGGTGTTCAGACCCTCAACCATGAGAGGTGTTCAGACCCTCAACCATGAGAGGTGTTCAGACCCTCAACCATGAGAGGTGTTCAGACCCTCAACCATGAGAGGTGTTGGGACAACCTACTTGGAATACTTTCGCACACTGCATTTTGTAGTCGGTTCACTTAGGGACATGGAGTTGCAATGTTACCAGTTTGGTTCCCCAACACTCCTTACACAATTTTATACTCTTGTGGCTTCATCCTAAGCGCCCCTCTTGCCGAAAAGTTTCTCTTTTTTTTTAGTGGCTCTATCCACAGCTTTTATCAACACACACACACACACACAAACGCCAGGAGCTGAGTCTCGACTCCTGCAACCACAATTAGGTGAGTACACACACAACATGGTTGCTGGCTTGTATTAAAATTGAGATTAATCTCATGGCAAAAACCCATTAGACGCCTGGCTCAACGCATTATATTAAGCTATTGACACTATTCTCTTTTCGGAAGATTTTATTAAATAAGCCTTTCATTAATAATGTAATACATGAAATTAAACTAGTCGAAATGTAATCAGATTATGAGTAAACAGAGCAAGCATTTATTGCGGCATTTATGATTAAACAGAGCAAGCATTTATTTCGCTCTGCGTACAGCTTTATCACCTCAGGGTGATAAACTTCTACACATAGCGAAACGTTGCTCCACTGAAGGCTCGTTTCGCATCTGTTTTCTTGAAGATTGATTCATTCGAAGCATTGACTCGTTACCGCAGACAAGTGATCATACCACCATTTAGTATTGAGTAAGATACACTGTAAATTTGAAGAGGGCTTTGGGTGGTTAGATCATTCAGCGAATTTAGCAATAAAATAAATACAACACACAAGAACACAAAATAAAAAAAAAAACACTATTATGACTGAAACAACACCTGTACTATAACATTAAGTCATAACAACTTTCACCAGCTAAAATGTCGAAAAGACTCTCCTAAAAGTTCTCCGAGGTCCCTAAAATTACCCGGTTAATTATATAAACTACTACGAAAACGAGAAAGAAGAAGCTGTCGTTAAACTGATAAAAATGTGTTCCACAGTCAGCTGGACGTCACCAGCTACACCGTGGGGGCGGGGGAGGCAGGTGCCATGGGCGTGCCCGATCCTCAATTGACAGAGATTAGTCACAAAGTGACGATTCCTATTGGAGGAGGAGGGCCAAATACCCACGTCCTGCTGAACCCTGCATTACTTACTTCTCACCTGAGGACTCCACCGGGTCAGTACCACTCATCCTGTCAGTGAACATAACGACATTAGACAGTACTGGGCAGTACCACTCATCCTGTTAGTGAACATTACGACATTAGACAGTACTGGGCAGTACCACACATACTGTTAGTGAACATAACGACATTAGACAGTACTGCAGACCACTCATCTGTCAGTGAACATAACGACATTAGACAGTACTGGGCAGTACCACTCATCATGTTAGTGAACATTACGACATTAGACAGTACTGGGCAGTACCACTCATCCTGTTAGTGAACATTACGACATTAGACAGTACTGGGCAGTACCACATCTAGGAACATAACGAATTAGACGTACTGCGTACACTCATCCTGTTAGTGAACATAACGACATTAGACAGTACTGGGCAGTACCACTCATCATGTTAGTGAACATTACGACATTAGACAGTACTGGGCAGTACCACTCATCCTGTTAGTGAACATTACGACATTAGACAGTACTGGGCAGTACCACACATACTGTCAGTGAACATAACGACATTAGACAGTACTGGGCAGTACCACTCATCCTGTTAGTGAACATAACGACATTAGACAGTACTGGCAGTACCACTAATCCTGTTAGTGAACATAACGACATTAGACAGTACTGGGCAGTACCACTCATCCTGTTAGTGAACATAACGACATTAGACAGTACTGGGCAGTACCACTCATCCTGTTAGTGAACATAACGACATTAGACAGTACTGGGCAGTACCACTCATCCTGTTAGTGAACATAACGACATTAGACAGTACTGGGCAGTACCACTCATCCTGTTAGTGAACATAACGACATTAGACAGTACTGGGCAGTACCACTCATCCTGTTAGTGAACATAACGACATTAGACAGTACTGGGCAGTACCACTCATCCTGTTAGTGAACATAACGACATTAGACAGTACTGGGCAGTACCACTCATCCTGTTAGTGAACATACGACATTAGACAGTACTGGGCAGTACCACTCATCCTGTTAGTGAACATAACGACATTAGACAGTACTGGGCAGTACCACTCATCCTGTTAGTGAACATAATCGACATTAGACAGTACTGGGCAGTACCACTCATCCTGTTAGTGAACATAACGACATTAGACAGTACTGGGCAGTACCACTCATCCTGTTAGTGAACATAACGACATTAGACAGTACTGGGCAGTACCACTCATCCTGTTAGTGAACATAACTACATTAGACAGTACTGGGCAGTACCACTCATCCTGTTAGTGAACATAACGACATTAGACAGTACTGGGCAGTACCACTCATCCTGTTAGTGAACATACACATTAGACAGTACTGGGCAGTACCACTCATCCTGTTAGTGAACATAACGACATTAGACAGTACTGGGCAGTACCACTCATCCTGTTAGTGAACATAACGACATTAGACAGTACTGGGCAGTACCACTCATCCTGTTAGTGAACATAACGACATTAGACAGTACTGGGCAGTACCACTCATCCTGTTAGTGAACATAACGACATTAGACAGTACTGGGCAGTACTCTTAGTGAACATAACGACATTAGACAGTACTGGGCAGTACTGTTAGTGAACATAACGACATTAGACAGTACTGGGCAGTACTCTTAGTGAACATAACGACATTAGACAGTACTGGGCAGTACTGTTAGTGAACATAACGACATTAGACAGTACTGGGCAGTACTCTTAGTGAACATAACGACATTAGACAGTACTGGGCAGTACTGTTAGTGAACATAACGACATTAGACAGTACTGGGCAGTACTTTAGTGAACATAACGACATTAGACAGTACTGGGCAGTACTGTTAGTGAACATAACGACATTAGACAGTACTGGGCAGTACTGTTAGTGAACATAACGACATTAGACAGTACTGGGCAGTACTCTTAGTGAACATAACGACATTAGACAGTACTGGGCAGTACTGTTAGTGAACATAACGACATTAGACAGTACTGGGCAGTACTGTTAGTGAACATAACGGCAACAAGACGAAACAGTACAACAGTACATCAGTGGCAGCGTCACCACCTTGACACACAACCATTATTTAATTATACCAAGCCCCGCTACGAAGTATAGTTACAAGGCGCTTATATGGTTTGTATTAGTGGTATATTCCTATGCTCTGCTGCATTACAATAGAAAGGGAGTGTGTATACCTTCCAATCCACACGTTATATTGCCATTCCTCCCTCGTTGCTGCACCAATCTGCCACAAGAACAAATAACCTTAATATATTCTGGCCTCCACCGTCTCTACTCTTGTATTTCCACTTTTCCATAAACATTTGTTTCAACAAATGCAAAACTGTAGTAATGTTGTTCATATTAATTGTTTCCTAACCCACCTTAATGAACTCACAGAGTTATGGTTTTTTTCCCTAAAAATCTGTGACAAATTTTCTTTTAAGATTCAGTGTTGATAATAACAAAATATTTAGCGCCTCATTACACTTGATATCGTTCGACTTTTTTTGTTCATACTGGTTTTAATCACCTTTACCATTACGTCACATTCCTCTGAAGGATTCTTCTTCATCTCCTTCCTACCATGCAATGGTTCGTTATCGACTTCACAATCAAGTCTGAAACTATTATATTTATCCTACCTTGGCACTGCTCCTTAATAAATACAATTTTAACCTCCCACTCAGAAACATTCTTTACCTTATATTAATTTATTGGAATAAACATTACAAGCTCTCTTACTTTCACATGTGCAATGCAAGATTAACTACTTTTGAAATCATTTTTTTTCCGATGTTATTTTCTGAATCATTCTCAATCTGATTCTGTACCTGCTCACGTTTTTAATTTCGTTTTATCATTTTTCAAGAGTCCAGGAGCTGCATTGTCTACAATATTCCTGATGTATAAAAGCTCTTTTTACCCTACCATCACATTGCTCGGAGCACGTCTCAAACCTGTTAATTTATTGAATTATTTCGTGTATAATCTTATCCTCACTAATTATTTTTATTTCCTACATACTCGCCAGGATACTTCCAGTAGGACAACGAGTCAATGACGTGCTTTCTTAAACACTGTGAAAGTGTACAGGACTTTACCTAGACTCTCTGCAGGGTGTCGTGGTGAGTCGGACATTTAAGTCACCTGCAATGGAAAGAAACAAGTGATTAAAATAGCTTACTTTAATACGGGTGTTTCAAATTGATGGATCCAATTTCATATATATATTTCATATATCATGGCTCCATCCTATTGAAACGCCCTGTACATTTGTATTTCATGCTCTATTATATTTTCACGATGACAGACACACAAAAATGCCAGAACTTAAGAAAAATGCAATTATCTTTTGTACACGCAAGATTAATATTTTATTTATATCAAATGAACGTAGTTCTCAGAGAGAAAAATGTGAGTTTTTTTTTTCTTTTGATGATGAGAGGAAGTCTTGGAAACTTCGGGGGAAGAGGAAGTTTAAAAGGGAAGCGGAAGTTTTGGGGAAAGAGGAAGTTAAGGGGGAAGAAGTAGTTAAGGGGGAAGAAGTAGTTAAGGGGGAAGAAGTAGTTAAGGGGGAAGAGGAAGTTAAGGGGGAAGAGGAAATTTTTGGGAAAGAGGAAGTTTTGGGAAAGAGGAAGTTTTGGGGAAAGAGGAAGTTTTGGGGAAAAAAGAAGTTAATGGGAAAGATTAAGTTAAGGAGGAAGTTTCCTCTTCGCCCGAATAGTAAAGTATTTTACCCCCATACTAAAGTATTTCATCAGTAAGGTACTTGATAGATCAAGAAGGCTGGGAACCACCGCCCTACATACGAATTTCTCACCGAGCCTCGGAATCACACCCATGACGGGCCAGGCCTAGGAAGACTAGGAGGCCATGCATAGGACGACTAGGAGGCCAGGCATAGAACGACTAGGAGGCCAGGCCTAGAAGGACTAGGAGGCCAGGCCTAGAAGGACTAGGAGGCCAGGCCTAGAAGGACTAGGAGGCCAGGCCTAGGACGACTAGGCCAGGCCTAGGACGACTAGCAGGTCAGGCCTAGGACGACTAGGAGGCCAGTGTGTTCAGCACTTTACCATGCCGGATCTCTTTCTATACACACAAGAAGAGGTTAGCATGGGCCTAGGACGACTAGGAGGCCAGGCCTAGGACGACTAGGAGGCCAGGCCTAGGACGACTAGGAGTCCAGTGCGTTCAGCACTACCATGCCCGAGTAACAAGTTCCTTCCAGCTGGGTCTCTTTCTATGCCCACAAGAAGAGTTAGCATGGGCCGACCCTCACGTTCATTGAGGTGTCTACAATCATATTATTGTGAACCAGCTCATGTCTCTCGCTTCACACTCTACATCTATCATCATAGTATAAATGTCTATGCAAAAAGGGGCATAAATCAGAACAGGAGGATGATTTGTGTTTGTGGTTGTTCATGGAAAGCGCTAAACCCATCTACATTATATTACTATTTCCTTTCCTTGAGTTTGTGGTACGCTGTTTATAAATCATAGAACAGGTGACGGATCGAACCCCAGGGCAGTTGTGTTATTACAAATTCGCGAGTCACGATGGTGGCTTTGAAGGGACTTGAGCTAGAACACGACACAGCCACGCTGGTGCGGGATTCGTCTGTAAAAACCTGCAGTTGTAGTCACAGTGGTGGCCCATGCTAACCTCCCTGTGGTGTACAAAGATGTACCCAGTTGGATGAATCTTACTGTAGCCAGATGGTCCAGTGGTTAGATCACTGGTCCCGGAATTTTAGGACTACCCTGCCGGGGGTTAGAGCCCCACCCGCTCTGTGATTCGTTTGCAATCACGTTATTACGATTTCGTGAGACGCTATATCTGAGGGGAAGCGAAAAAACCTCAGGGGTCACATATCGCCTGGGGTAATCGGAGGCAATCAGGTTCGACCCAAGGAAGGGCAGTACAGGTCGCCAAGTTTTTAGGAGTGATATATTAAAAAAATAAAAACACATTAAACTCATTTTAGTCACTCAGCGTTTATTTCCCCTCTGATACCTTGTGCTGCAAACTACTAGTTTACTTTACGTTGATTATAATGGGAGAGCGCTAAACCCGTAGGGATTATACAGAGCTTGTGGGGGGGGGGGGAAGGGGTGGAAGGTATTCAGGCTTAATTCAGAGAAGTGGAGCACAGATCCATTTCCCTAGATCAAGAACCCGTCACCAGCATCAAGGACCCTCCCTTGAAGGGGTTACTCTACTCTGAGTCATAACACTCACCTTACGATCATTCACTTCTCTCTTCCTCCTCTTTCTTTTTCCACTCAACTATTTAACGTTTTTGCTTTTCTTTTGACTTGTATCACCATCCTGCAATACATTCCACAGCCACAGCACCAGGGTCACTAGGGCAGCACCAGGGTCCCTAGGGCTGCATCAGGGTCACTAGGGCTGCATCAGGGTCACTAGGGCTGCATCAGGGTCACTAGGGCTGCATCAGGGTCACTAGGGCTGCACCAGGGTCACTAGGGCTGCATCAGGGTCACTAGGGCTGCATCAGGGTCACTAGGGCTGCATCAGGGTCACTAGGGCTGCATCAGGGTCACTAGGTGAGTTTCACCTGTGTATCACTATACAAGAAAAACCTGAATGAGAATTGCACCTCTTGGTGTATATACACATATATCCACCACTTTGTGTATATATCCTGTATATACGCTATATAAATATACCCTGTAAATACATTGTGTACATCGTGTATATACAATGTGTATACACCCTGTATATACACTGAGTATATATCCTGTATATACAGTGTGTATATCCTGTGTATACATTGTGTATATACATACCTTGTATATACAATATATACCCTGATATGCACTATATATCCTGTATATACACAGTGTACTTACCCCGTATATACACTGTATATCTGTGTATATATACAGGGTATCAAGAGTCCGCTACTCTCCGCAACCCGCGCTTTAAAACACCTCTGGTACATATGAGAGACCCAGGTGAGTCCTAAAGACTCACCTCCAGAGTACCAAACCAACCCGTGAGTGAACCCACGTTTCATCTGAAACAATTTTGGATTCGCTTTATCGTTCTTAGAACAGGTTTCTTTACTTGGGTTTGAAGTCTATCGACTGAAATAAAGCTGTATATCGCCAGTGTACCACTAGTCAAGAATTCTTTGATCCCTAATTTTTTTTTAATGAAGTAAACTTTCCGTGTATGCATAGCAAGGCGTGGCTAAGCCATGGCTCACTGCAGCTCGTTTGCTCACTCATGGCTGTTGTTTCACTGAGTCACTTAGAATGAGCAAGCGAGTTGCGTAAGGCTGGCGAGCCTCGGGTGGGTGGCGAGCCTCGGGTGAGTGGCGTACCTTGGGTGGGTGGCGTACCTTGGGTGGGTGGCGTACGGCTTGACATACACTCTGATGATCTTTACAGTCGTTCCTTAGTACGAAGTATGTTTCCTTTACCTGTCCATGTTTCCAAAAGACACCTGTTGTCCCTGTTCACCTATCAGTAAAATGGGTACCTGGGTGGTAGTCGACTGGCGTGGGTCGCATCCTGGGACAAAACTAACCTAATTTGCCCGAAATGCTCAGCATAACAAGCGACTTTCTATAAAGTAGTATGTCATTGATGTCAGCTAGACCTGTACACCTTGTACATGTACTTGTAGTAAATAAAGATATTATTATTATTATTATTATTATTATTACTATTATTATTATTATTGTTATTATTATTATTATTATTGTGGAGGTGCGGGTACCACAATAATAATGACTGGAAAAAGTTTTGAAAGCGGAAAAGGAGCTAGACAGGCCTTTGATCGAAGTATAGGAGTATTTTCAACATGTTGAGGACTAAAGTCAGTTGCTGCGAAAATACGATGGAGCGCTGTGAAAGCCATGGCACTATCCTAACCACCATGCAATGCCAATTGTCCTAGAGTAGACGTGAGGAATATTCGTAGGAAGTAAGGAACAACGAATTGGATAATGACTTGATGGAAACTGAGGATTATTTTAAACAAGTAGGAAAGCAAATTTAACTGCTGGAAAATACGATGGAGCTCTGTGAAGGCCGCGGCATTATAAGCCCATAAGAAAGAAGGAACACTGCAGCAGGCCTACTGACCCATGCGAGGCAGGTCCATGTCACTCCCCGGTTTAGACCAATGACCACCTAGTCACATTTCAAGCAAGAAAAAGGAATATTGAATAATGACTTGATAGATCTTAAAGCCGCCGTAATGGATCTATTAGGAGAAGCTCAATCAGTTAACAATCAATTACAGGTGAAGGATAACGATTATACTGCCCTCGTTAACCTGGATAATTGTTATTACGTTGTTGTGGGGAAAACAAGCAGCGTGTGTCGACCACATGAAACAAGCAGCGTGTGTCGACCACATGAAACAAGCAGCGTGTGTCGACCACATGAAACACGCAGCGTGTGTCGACCACATGAAACACGCAGTGTGTGTTGACCACATGAACACATGTGGACACCAGCTTGTGAGAGCTGAACAGCTGGCTGCCAAGGAGCGCCCCGAGGCTCAAAATTGTTGAACTTAATGAGAAATATAACCAACTGGAACCAGATGGCAACGCGTCCAGTCAAGTCCAGTCAAGTCCAGTCAAGACTTGAGTTGGAGAAGACCGATCTCAACTTAATGCAACATTGATGTCGGAAGACAATAAGGAATTTTCTCTTCTGCTAGAAGAAGAAAAGGATAAAAATACTGAAGCTATTTTACTTTTCAAAGTTCTTAAAACCAGCAGAATAACGATTTGAGAATAATGAGGTGGACCCACTGGCTGCCTCTGCACCTCGTCCTGGATATCGTGTTCTTCACCGTAGTGGTAAAAACAGCGTCATGGAGAGTCTCTCGGTGGAGAGAGCGAGATCGATGTGAGAGACCAGTGGATCCCGGTGATCCAAGTGGACCTCGTGTCAGCGACAAGCGGATCCCACGAGACCAAAAGGAATTCGTGCGAGAAACGAGAGGGCCCCACACGAGACACTAAATTATCCCGAGTGAGAGAGTTTAGCCTGTGTGAGTGAGCGGCTTTGTGAATGACCTCTGGACTCAAATGAGAGGTGAATTATCTCCCAGTAGAAACATCATGTCTCAGTGGAGACTTATCGATCTCCCAGTGGCCACCTGGTGTTCTCCCGTTGAGAATTTATGGTCAGTGGACCGCGTGTGATTTTTTCTTTAATTTGGAATGGCTAAACCCGTAAGGTTCATTTATCACCTGATTTTTTTTTCGGGGGGTTCGTCTTTCGGTTAAATTAAAAAAAATTATTGCCTTAAGTATATGTTGAATTTTTTGCAATAAAAAATACATGCAATTAACATGAAATCTTTCTTTGTTTTTCCTCCCTCCTATTTCTTCCTACTTCCTCCTATTTCCTCCTATTTCTTCCTACGTCCTCCTATTTCTTCCTACTTCCTCCTACTTTCTCCTACTTCTTTCTTCTTCTACTTCCTCCTACTTCCTACGTCCTCCTTTCTCCTACTTCATCCTGCTTCCTATTTCTTCCTGCTTTCTCCTAATTCGTTCTACATCCTCCTACTTTCTCCTACTTCCTTCTACATCCTCCTACTTCCTGCTACATCCTCCTACTTTCTCCTACGGCCTTCTACATCTTACTTCCTCCTACATCTTCTTACATCTTCCTACATCCTCCTACTTCCTCCAACATCCTAATTCCTCCTACGTCCTCCTACATCTTCCTACTTCCTCCTACATCCTTCTACTTCCTGCTCCATCTTCCTACATCGTCTACCCTCACAGAGGAAGTGCTTTCTCCACGCAAAGACACTTCCTCTGAATATTGCTTGAACTTCCTCCTCTTTTCTGCAACACTCAAGCTCCTTGGCTGTTGATTGCAACATGAAAAGCCTAGAGTATATTCAACTCCACTGTGTTATATATATATATATATATATATATATATATATATATATATATATATATATATATAAAAGTTCTCTTAATATATATGTATTTATATAAAAGTTCGCTTAATATATAAGCTTTTCTAGTCAATCAAAAACGTTGCAATATTTGTAAAGCTTCAGTACTGTTTTAAAATGCCTCATTCCAACTTTTCGGCCTTCAAGCACACTTCCAGACAGCTGCTGCTGCTGCTGCCACAGCTGCTGTGCTGCTGCATTAGCCAGAGCTCCAGGCCTTGATAACATTACCCATTCAGCAGGTTGCCGTAATTAGCGGCGGCTTCAGCGCTAACGCGCCCCAAAACCTGTGTACGGCACGGCAGGTGTAAATCAATCACCCGCTCGCGCGTGGTTTCTGGATCTCACTCATAGTTTTTGCCTCTCGATTCCTCGCGTACCGGGATGACCCACGTCCTCTACTGATGATTTGGATTGCTGTTATAATTTTGGGAAAGCTCTAATCCCGTAAGGGTAATACGGCGTCTGGGAAATGGGAGGAAGTGAGCTTTGATATAATGAAACTGATGGACAGCTCTAGCTCTCAAGATCAAGAGCCCTTAACCAGCAACAAGAAACCGTCTTGGATCAAGAGCCCTTCTCAGCAACAAGACACCGCCTTGGATCAAGAGCCCTTCACCAGCATCAAGGCACTTCCTTGAATCAAGAACCCTTCACCAGCATCAAGACACTTCCTTGGATCAAGAGACCACCAGCATCAAGACACCTCCTTGGATCAAGAGCCCCTCCCAACATCAAGACACTTCCTTGGATCAAGAGCCCTTCCCAACATCAAGACACTTCCTTGGATCAAGAGCCCTTCCCAACATCAAGACACTTCCTTGGATCAAGAGCCCTTCGCCAGCATCAAGGCACTTTCCTTAAAGTGGCCAACTTGAGTTATATTCGTCTGGTCAGACACAAGACACAGTAAGGATCAGTCATTATACTTATCGTCGTAACTTAACAAGAAGAAATAATCCCACTCGAAATAATAATCATAATAATCTCTCGCGTAATCCCACAATCCATCGCTAATAAACTGAAAATCCTCTCAGTAATCCAAGAATAATTTGATTTTGATCCAGTGATGAATAGCGCACAAATTATTCTTTTTGTTTTGGACCCTTTTTCGAATTAATTTATTCATATATATATATATATATATATATATATATATATATATATATATATATATATATATAGATATTAAGTATTATATATATTATATCAGCAGAAGCTAAGCTTTTTACAATCTAGGATTCGCAGAGCAGGCGAAATATTCACAAACACTGATCTCTGGCCGACGGAACTCCGTCGGCAGAGATCAGGATTTGTGATATTCGCCTGCTCTGCGAGGAACTCCTAGTCTGTGTAAGTACATCGCTAGTGCATGATAGTGGAAATGAAGCTCCTGCCTGCTGTGCTTGAATAACGTCTGGAAGCTGGATGCCAAGGTATTGGACAAAATATATATATATATATATATATATATATATATATATATATATATATATATATATATATATATATATATATATATATATATATATATACAGTGGTACCTCTACTTACGTCCAGCTCCCAACTCGAACAATTATGTAAGTGTATTTTTGTAGGTGCTTTTTAAGTGTATTTTTGGGGGTCTGAAATGGATTAACCTAATTTTCATTATTTCTTATGGGAACAAATTCCTTCGGTATCGGCACTTGAATAGCCGACTGGAACGAATTTTGCTCGTAAGTAGAGGTACCACTGTATATATATATATATATATATATATATATATATATATATATATATATATATATATATATATATATATATTAATTTGCATGGTTTTAATTCTTATGGTTTGAAATCGTTTTAATTATTTAGGTTTCAATTCGTTTCGGCTGCATTTTCTTATGAACGCGTCATATTACTGACGTCATACAATATCTGTAAAATTGGTATAAATTGATTGTATTTTGGTACCGGGAAGTCTTCCTCAACACTTTCCCTATTAGCTGTTTACATGATCTATTTCCATTAGTGGACCACGCTCACTTGTGACGCCATCTCCAACTGCTACACCTCACTTCTGCTCTAGTCTAAGGTCTGGCCGCATGCCTTTTAGACTTGAGTGACTGGCGATCTGCCAACAAAGGTAACGAACTGATGACGTCCAAGCGACTGTCTCTGGCGTTGTATTCTGCTGTTTACGACTGAAGAAGCCTGTTGTGCAGCCGAAACTTATCGGCAATGAAGATACCAAAGTGTTGCGCATTATATCTTATTCGTTATATCTTATTCGTTATATCTTATTTATTATATTTTATTCATTGTCCCTTTGGACGCTGTGAGGCGCTGTTTACTCACAGTGTTTTACGACGTTGGTCCATCAACCAGAACAATTAACATGTGACGATGTCTTTTCCTTAAAGAATTCCGCCTCATATATAACTTCACACAGTAGTTTTGATAATCGTATGGAAGACACAGTTTGCCTGACACAATCAAAGCTACTCAAATCCCACCATTTGTCGGACAATTTGTCAGATTGTTTACAAAATTCATGTTAACCTTATTGAAAGATTTTTTTAACGATTTTCGGTACCTGTATAACTTCTATGAGGGGCTCTTGATCCAAGACCCTGATGGGAAGGACCTTGATGCTGGTGGAAGGATTCTGAGCCAAGGACCTCAAGTGAGGTACCATGAGGGAACAGGACTCGTGAGCCAAGGAATTGAACCTGTCCTCTCCTTTCTTGCTTCTAACTTCATGGTCTCCCATTTCCCAGGGAGTGTGTATCCCTTACGGGTAAAATGCTTTCCCCTAAATATAATAATAATAATAATAATAAGAATAAGAATAATGATAATGATAATCTTGATTCGAGGAATTTTAACTGTCTTTCACTTTCTTGGACCAGCTCTATCAAGCCCATGGCGCTTTGTGTGTATTCATGTATTTGTGATTGCAGTGGTCGAGTCGTAGCTCCTGACCCTGTGTGTGTATGTGTGTAAGAGAGAGAGAGAGAGAGAGAGAGAGAGAGAGAGAGAGAGAGAGAGAGAGAGAGAGAGAGAGAGAGAGCGACAGCAGGATAAATAAAATATTAAAGCCATCTCACCCCTCTGGCGCCGACTACCGTAAACAACTTTTCCGACTCGCTGCCACGAGGTATAATTTGTGGAAATTCATTATAACTTCTCTTGAAACCTCTGGAGAACAGGAGAACTAGTGTGGCACCTACTGAGAACAGAAGAAATAGCGTGGCACCTATTGAGAACAGGAGAACTAGCATGGCACTTACTGAGAACAGAAGAACTAGCGTGGCACCTACTGAGAACAGGAGAACGAATTTAGAGACTCCTAAGAATGGAGGCGGCGAACAAGAACGGGTACCTTTACTTCGAAACGTTTCGCCTACACGGTAGAATTCTTCAGTCGAATACAGAGAAGAGGCAGGGGAAGCAGTGTAGATGAAGTCACGATGTAATCAGTCCGTCACCCACGAGGCAGTAGTAGTTTTGAGGCGGTGAGTCCCTCAGCCTGGAGAAGAGTGCTGCTCCATAGTCTGGAACAATGTGAAGCTGAAGCATTAGAATGGAGACTTATGTACTCTCAAGGTGAGAAGACGGAGAAAATCTTCATGTCAGAAAAGGTGGGGGCCCACTAGCAGAAGTAAGAATGTAATGACTGAGAGGCAGCGTAGCAAGCCTACGGGGCAGGTTCCTCTCAAATCCAACCTTTCTCAGTCGTAACTAGTGGTCAGGCATAAAAGTTGTAGATGTTCTTTGTACCAAGATACCGTTGTGTTGCAGTGTCTGATAGTCGGAATATAACAGCGGTATATAATACGACTAAACTTGTCGGTATTATATACCTTTGTTATATTCACGTCTCTGTGTTATACTGATAAAGCCACAGGTTGGCGAAACGTCTGCAAATTAAAGATAACCAGATGTTACACATGTGTCAGATTCATCAGTTTGTCGGAATTATTTATCAAGTAATAATGGTAGAAGTACCCAGAAAATGTAGGTACAAAGGAGATAGATGCAACTAATATGACATTTTACTGTGGCAACGTTTCGCTCTTCAGGAGCTTTGTCAAAACTGTTACAAACAATAAAAGGACACATTATACATTATCTATGTTCTTGTAATATATATATATATATATATATATATATATATATATATATATATATATATATATATATATATATATATATATATATATATATATATACATATATAACGGCTTGACAAGGCTCCTGGAGAGCGAAACGTTGCCACAATAAAAGGTCACCAGAAAGAAGAATAACAAGAACAACAGCAAAGACAATCACCCACAACCAATAACCACAACAACCAACCACAACTAACATACCACACACACGCACACACACGCACACACACACACACACACACACACACACACACACATCTTCACTAACATGCCAGATAAACACGTCAGTAGAGGGAGATGAAACAAGGTAGGCAGAATCACCTGTCGTATTCAGTACTTAGAACGTCATCTCTGGGAGTCAGCCGGCCTTGTTGTAAGCCATTAACTCTGTTATTCCTGCAGAAGGCTCGCACCCACGGATTTGTTGTCGAGCTAACGTGGGGGAGGGAAGGAGAGAGAGAGAGAGAGAGAGAGAGAGAGAGAGAGAGAGAGAGAGAGAGAGAGAGAGAGAGAGAGAGAGAGAGAGAGAGAGAGAAGAGTTTCTACGTAATTATGTACTTCGCTGTAGGCTTTACGTTTTCAAGATATTTATAAGCAGGAACATTAGCACAGTACTATTTGCTTTACGTTTCAACATATTTATAAGTGGGAACATTAGTACAGTTCTATGTCTCAGTGACACGACATACAATTATTTAGCTGCTGGAAGCAGCGCCTTGGTTGGGTCACACACAACAATCTACCACACTCACATCTGTCTTCGAAGTCACCACTGCGCATGGCAGCGCACGACCCTCAGTTGTTTTATGAAGAATTTGAAGCAAATTCTTGGATGGCTTTGGGAAAAGGTTAGACAGTTAGGGGATGGTTAGTTATGAGAAAGACTTGCCTAGTATGGGCTGGCTCCTCGAGGCGCCCAAGTCTGTGTAGGAGAACAAGATGGACACCGTCCCATCAGAACTTGAAGAGCGTGGAAGGAAAAAGGAATGCTCATATTCCAATGGGCTTAATTAAAAAAAAATGATAACTTCAGGAGAAACTTTTCAATTAACCTGTCCAGATCTCGAGCAAACTGTTTCGTCTTCATTACGAGAGTTCATCACCTGAGGATCAGCCTTCACGATTTCTCAAGCTTACAGGGAAAAAAAGTTTTGCTTTTCAATCTTCTAATAAAAGTTTTAAATAATCTCTGTCTGTCTGTCTGTCTGTCTCGTCTCTCTCTCTCTCTCTCTCTCTCTCTCTCTCTCTCTCTCTCTCTCTCTCTCGATGTCATTAATCTCTTAATGTTCAATTAGCAAGAACTCATTTAAAATTAAGTCCTTTCTAAAATTTTCTCTTATACGTTAAAATATATATATTTTTTCATTTATGTTAATGTAAAAATTAATAATTTTGTACCAAAAGGGCCTTAGAAAACTTACCTAACCTTATTATAACAAGCGCAATTTAATTTAGCCTAATCCATCTAAATATATTTTAGATAATTTTACAATAATTTAATAATAAACAAACACAATGAAATATATTTTCTTCTTTAGGTTCAGAATGATTGTTGCGAAATCATTGCATACACAAATTTTCGCTTGTCTTATTCGGCAAGAAGAGCGTTGCTATTTAAGCCAAAAATCACAAGTTTTACCTATTCGGCACGACATTATATATATATTATTTTTATTATCATTGTTGGTATTTTTCACCTTCATTGACGTAAACACTATTTTCGCTCCTTCCGGTTTCTCTTCTCTCGGTTTCTTCTCTACTCTATTCCATCTCTTCTCTACACTTCTCTCTCCCTCCTCGTCATTACTTCTACCTTCCACTTGACTCGTTCCTCGTCCTACTTCAGTCCCCCTCCTCTGCTATCTCCTCTCCTACATTTCTTCTCTCTCGCTTCATATTTTCATTTACTCCGTTGCTCTCTCTCTTTCTCTCCCTCCCCACTTCTCCCTTTCATTATTCCGAATCTACGTCACTCCATCCACCTTCTTGTCACTTCCCTTTTCCTCCACTTCCCTTCCCTTCAGTTACATTACCTCCACTTGCATTCCCTCCACTTCTCTCCACTTACCTTCCCTCCACTTCCCTCCATCCCTCCCCCTAGACTAAACAAAAATTATAATGAAATTTTCCTTAAAAGCTCTGGATATTAATTTTCACCCTTCCAATTCTTGTATTTTATTTTACGAGAATCACACCATCTCTCTCTCCCTCCCTCTCTCTCTTTCTCTCTCTCCCTCTCCCTCTCCCTCTCTCTCTCTCTCTCTCTCTCTCTGAACACTCTTGTCTTGAGTAGTCGACAGTACCGACAAGTTGACTTATGAGACACATGTACGACACCCACAAAAATAAGACACCCAGGTGTCGCACATGTGTCCTAATTACAGACACTTGGACAGCTGACATCACACCTGTCCCTGAGACATCCACTTCCTGATGGGTACACACGAACACCTGGCCAGGTCAATTCAGGTCACTGTACGCTGGAAGTAACGCCACAGCAATCACCAAGTTAGCTCAAGCCAGGTGGTGGACTGGCTTACTGTAATAAGTAAACCCAGGTGGAGGTGTAGGTGGAATAAGCTGTAACAATACAATTATGTACGTGGACACTGCACTTCTATAGGACGGGAATGTAACTATTACATAACTCATTAACATGTACATGGTCAGTCCCGTTGAGAATAATCTCGGAGTTTGAAGGAAGTAATTTCGTCGTTTGAAGAAAGTAATCTCGGAGTTTGAAGGAAGTAATTTCGTCGTTTGAAGAAAGTAATCTCGGAGTTTGAAGGAAGTAATTTCGTCGTTTGAAGGAAGTAATCTCGGAGTTTGAAGGAAATAATTTAGTCGTTTGAAGGAAGTAATTTAGTAGTTTGAAAGAAACAATCTCGGTGTTTGAAGGAAGTAATCTCGGTGTTTGAAGGAAGTAATCTCGTCGTTTGAAGGAAGTAATCTCGGTGTTTGAAGGAAGTAATCTCGTCGTTTGAAGGAAGTAATCTCGGTGTTTGAAGGAAGTAATCTCGGTGTTTGAAGGAAGTAATTTCGGCTTTTGAAGGCAGGCGTTAAAGTGTTGCTAATACCCGGGTGATTAAGGTGATTAATATCATTAGTAATTAACATAAGTGTTATCACAGTGTTATCCACACATAGTGACCACACAGTGTTATCCACACATAGTGACCACACAGTGTTATCCACACATAGTGACCACACAGTGTTATCCACACATAGTGACCACACAGTGTTATCCACACATAGTGACCACACAGTGTTATCCACACATAGTGACCACACAGTGTTATCCACACATAGTGACCACACAGTGTTATCCACACATAGTGACCACACAGTGTTATCCACACATAGTGACCACACAGTGCTATCCACACATAGTGACCACACAGTGTTATCCACATATAGTGACCACACAGTGCTATCCACACATAGTGACCACACAGCGTTATCTACACATAGTGACCACACAGTGTTATCCACATATAGTAACCACTCAGTGTTATCCACACACAGTGACCACACAGTGTTATCCACACATAGTGACCACACAGTGTTATCCACATATAGTAACCACACAGTGTTATCCACACATAGTGACCACACAGTGTTATCCACACATAGTGACCACACAGTGTTATCCACATATAGTAACCACACAGTGTTATCCACACACAGTGACCACACAGTGTTATCCACACATAGTGACCACTCAATGTTATCCACATATAGTGACCACACAGTGTTATCCACACATAGTGACCAAACATAGTGACCACACAGTGTTATCCACACATAGTGACCAAACATAGTGACCACACAGTGTTATCCACATATAGTAACCATACAGTGTTATCCACATATAGTGACCACATATAGTGACCACCCATTCATCACTGTGTATCTCCAACTTATTACTGTCCATCTCGCACTCATTACTGTCCATCAGCCACTCATTACTGTCCATCACGCACTCATTACTGTCTATCAGCCACTCATTACTGTCTATCAGCCACTTATTACTGTCTATCAGCCACTCATTACTGTCCATCAGCCACTCATTACTGTCCATCACGCACTCATTACTGTCCATCTCGCACTCATTACTGTCCATCAGCCACTCATTACTGTCCATCACGCACTCATTACTGTCTATCAGCCACTCATTACTGTCTATCAGCCACTTATTACTGTCTATCAGCCACTCATTACTGTCCATCAGCCACTCATTACTGTCCATCACGCACTCATTACTGTCCATCTCGCACTCATTACTGTCCATCAGCCACTCATTACTGTCCATCACGCACTCATTACTGTCTATCAGCCACTCATTACTGTCTATCAGCCACTTATTACTGTCTATCAGCCACTCATTACTGTCTATCAGCCACTCATTACTGTCCATCAGCCACTCATTACTGTCCATCAGCCACTCCACACTGTTAATCACCCCACTCATTACTGTCCATCATCCACTCATTACTGTCCATCACGCACTCATTACTGTCTATCAGCCACTCATTACTGTCCGTCACCCACTCATTACTGTCCATCATCCACTCATCATCGTCTATCACCCGCTTATCACTGCATATCGTCTCCTCTTCACTGCCTATCGCCCACTCATCACTGCCTATCGCCCATTCATCACTGCCTATCATCCACTCATCACAATCACCCACTCATCACTGCCTATCGCCCACTCATCACTGCCTATCGCCCACTCATCACTGCCTATCGCCCACTCATCACTGTCTATCGCCCACTCATCACTGCCTATCGCCCATTCATCACTGTCTATCACCCACTCATCACAATCACCCACTCATCACTGCCTATCGCCCAGTCATCACTGCCTATCGCCCACTCATCACTGTCTATCGCCCACTAATCACTGCCTATCGTCCATTCATCACTGTCTATCACCCACTCATCACACTCACTCACTCATCACTGCCTATCGCTCAGTCATCACTGCCTATCACCCACTAATCCTGAGGAACAATGTTACCTCCTCACCAGGAAAGCTACTAGATTCATGGAGAAGTGCCAAGCCCGTAGGGGTCCACACATCACCTGGGGATGGGAAGTATTCAGGTTTGAGCCTTGGAAGGGCAAGATGCCTGCTTCAGTGTGTTTAATCCAGAACTCTTTACCAACCTCAGTGCCTGCCTCAGTAACTGCCACAGTGCCTGCCTCAGTGCCAGCCACAGTGCCTGCCACAGTGCCTGCCGCAATGCCAGCCACAGTGCCTATTTCAGTGTCTGCCACAGTGCCTGTCTCAGTGTCTACCACAGTGCCTGCCTCAGTGCCTACCACAGTGCCTGCCACAGTGTCTGCCACAGTGCCTGCCACAGTGCCTGCCACAGTGCCAGCTACAGTGCCTGCCACAGTGCCTGCCGCAATGCCATCCACAGTGCCTATCTCAGTGTCTGCCACAGTGCCTGTCTCAGTGTCTGCCTCATTGCCTGCCTCAGTGTCTACCACAGTGCCTGCCTCAGTGCCTGCCACAGTGCCTGCCACAGTGCCTGCCACAGTGCCTGCCACAGTGTCTGTCCCAGTGTCTGCCTCAGTGCCTGTCTCAGTGTCTACCTCAGTGCCTGTCTCAGGGTCTGCCTCAGTGTCTGTCTGTGTCTGCCTCATTGCCTATCTCAGTGCCTGTCTCAGTGTCTGCATCAGTGCCTGTCTCAGTGTCTGCCCAAGTGCCTATCTCAGTGTCTGCCTCAGTGACTGTCTCAGTGTCTGCCTCAGTGCCTGCCTCAGTGCCTGTCTCAGTGTCTGCCTCAGTGTCTGTCTCAGTGTCTGCCTCATTGCCTATCTCAGTGCCTGTCTCAGTGTCTGCCTCAATGCCTGTCTCAGTGTCTGCCTCAGTGCCTGTCTCAGTGTCTGCCTCAGTGCCTGTCTCAGTGTCTGCCTCAGTGCCTGTCTCAGTGTCTGCCTCAGTGCCTACCACAGTGCCTACCACAGTGCCTGTCTCAGTGTTTGCCTCAGTGCTTTCCTCAATGCCTGCCTCGGTGCCTGCCTCAGTGCCTGCCTCAGTGCCTGCCTCAGTGCCTTTCTCAGTACCTGCCTCAGTGCCACTAAGATACGGTTAATGACATACAGAAAAGGACACGTGAGGTAAGATAGGACACAAGAGACAAGCTTAAGAGGAAGGAAGACAGGTGGGCGAGAGGTAACCAAGATTTATGCTATGGCTGAGGCCCTATGTGGAGAGAGAGAGAGAGAGAGAGAGAGAGAGAGAGAGAGAGAGAGAGAGAGAGAGAGAGAGAGAGAGAGAGAGAGAGAGAGAGAGAGAAGAGAGAGAGAGAGAGAGAGAGAGAGAGAGAGAGAGAGAGAGAGAGAGAGAGAGAGAGAGAGAGAGAGAGAGAGTTTTCATATACACTGTAGCCAGATGAAGGTGTGGAGAAAATATGCTGAACAAGTTCACATATGGACCAATGTTTCTCTCACAGCAAACACAGCACCAGACTAACAAACACAGGACCAGACAAACAAACACAGGACCAGACAAACAAACACAGCACATGACTAACAAACACTGCAAGTGGACTAACAAACACAGCATAAACTAAAAACAGTAGACTAACAGACTAACAAACACGAGAGTAAACTAAAAACAGTAGCCTAACAGAATAACAAACAACCACAGGAACAAACACAGCAACACAGGGCCATTAATGGACCACCAGAGAGCAAGAAAAATGGTATTGACAGGTCCAGTGATAATTATGATTATCTCTGAGTGTGACACATAACTCAGTGGGTGCTAGTGGGTGGTGGTAGGTGGTGATGGTGGGTGCTAGCGGGTTGTGGGTGCTAGTGGGTGGTGGTGTGTGCTAGTGGGTGGCGGTGGTTGCTAGATGGTGGTGGTGGGTGCTTGTGGGTGGTGATGGGTGATAGTGGGTTGTGGCTGGTGGTGGTGGTGGGTGCTAGTAGATGCTGGTTGATAGTAGTGGTGGGTGCTAGCGGGTGGTGGTGGGTGGTGGTGGTGGTGGTGGGAGCTAGTGGGTGGTGGTGGGTGTTAGTGGGTGGCGGTTGTTGCTAGTGGGTGGTGGTGGTGGGTGCTAGCGGGTTGTGGTGGGTGCTAGTGGGTGGCGGTGGTTACTAGTGGGTGGTGGTGGGTGCTAGTGGGTGGTGGTGCGTGCTAGCGGGTGGTGGTGGGTGCTAGTGAGTGGTGGTGGGTGGTGGTGGGTGGTGGTGGGTGGTGATGGGTGGTGATGTGTGTTAGTGGGTGGTGGTGGGTGCTAGTGGGTGGTGGTGGGTGCTAGTGGGTGGTGGTGGTGGGTATTGGTGGTTGCTAGTGGGTGGTGGTGGTGGGTATTGGTGGTTGCTAGTGGGTGGTGGTGGTGGGTATTGGTGGTTGCTAGTGGGTGATGGTGGTGGGTATTCGTGGTTGCTAGTGGGTGGTGGCCCGACACTACTGAAGCCTCCCACCTCAGGCTGACACTACTGAAGTCTCCCAGCTCAGCCTGACACTATTGAAGTCTCCCAGCTCAGCCTGACACTACTGAAGTCTCCCACCTCAGGCTGACACTACTGAAGTCTCCCACCTCAGGCTGACACTACTGAAGTCTCCCACCTCAGGCTGACACTACTGAAGTCTCCCAGCTCAGCCTGACACTACTGAAGTCTCCCACCTCAGGCTGACACTACTGAAGTCTCCAAGCTCAGCCTGACAGTACTGAAGTCTCCCAGCTCAGGCTGACACTACTGAAGTCTCCCAGCTCAGCCTGACAGTACTGAAGTCTCCCAGCTCCGCCAGACACTACTGAAGTCTCCCACCTCAGCCTGACACTACTGAAGTCTCCCACCTCAGGCTGACACTACTGAAGTCTACCAGCTTAGCCTGACACTACTGAAGCCTCCCACCTCAGGCTGACACTACTGAAGTCTCCCACCTCAGGCTGACACTACTGAAGTCTCCCAGCTCAGCCTGACACTACTGAAGTCTCCCAGCTCAGCCTGACACTACTGAAGTCTCCCAGCTCAGCCTGACACTACTGAAGTCTCCCAGCTCAGCCTGACACTACTGAAGTCTCCCACCTCAGCCTGACACTACTGAAGTCTCCCACCTCAGCCTGACACTACTGAAGTCTCCCAGGTCAGCCTGACACTACTGAAGTCTCCCACCTCAACCTGACACTACTGAAGTCTCCCAGCTCAGGCTGACACTACTGAAGTCTCCCAGCTCAGGCTGACACTACTGAAGTCTCCCACCTCAGGCTGACACTACTGAAGTCTCCCACCTCAGGCTGACACTACTGAAGTCTCCCACCTCAGGCTGACACTACTGAAGTCTCCCAGCTCAGCCTGACACTACTGAAGTCTCCCAGCTCAGCCTGACACTACTGAAGTCTCCCAGCTCAGCCTGACACTACTGAAGTCTCCCAGCTCAGCCTGACACTACTGAAGTCTCCCAGCTCAGCCTGACACTACTGAAGGCTCAGCCTGACACTACTGAAGTCTCCCACCTCAGCCTGACACTACTGAAGGGTCAGCCTGACACTACTGAAGGGTCAGCCTGACACTACTGAAGGGTCAGCCTGACACTACTGAAGTCTCCCACCTCAGCCTGACACTACTGAAGCCTCCCACCTCAGCCTGACACTACTGAAGTCTCCCACCTCAGCCTGACACTACTGAAGTCTCCCACCTCAGCCTGACACTACTGAAGGCTCCCACCTCAGCCTGACACTACTGAAGTCTCCCACCTCAGCCTGACACTACTGAAGTCTCCCACCTCAGCCTGACACTACTGAAGTCTCCCACCTCAGGCTGACACTACTGAAGTCTCCCAGCTCAGGCTGATACTACTGAAGTCTCCCACCTCAGGCTGACACTACTGAAGTATCCCACCTCAGGCTGACACTACTGAAGTCTCCCACCTCAGGCTGACACTACTGAAGTCTCCCAGCTCAGGCTGACACTACTGAAGTCTCCCAGCACAGGCGGACACTACTGAAGTCTCCCACCTCAGCCTGACACTACTGAAGTCTCCCACCTCAGCCTGACACTACTGAAGTCTCCCAGCTCAGGCTGACACTACTGAAGTCTCCCAGCTCAGGCTGACACTACTGAAGTCTCCCACCTCAGGCTGACACTACTGAAGTCTCCAACCTCAGGCTGACACTACTGAAGTATCCCACCTCAGGCTGACACTACTGAAGTCTCCCACCTCAGGCTGACACTACTGAAGTCTCCCACCTCAGGATGACACTACTGAAGTCTCCCACTTCAGCACCTGAGCACTACTGAACTACTAAGTCCCAGCTCAGGCTGACACTACTGAAGTCTCCCACCTCAGGCTGACACTACTGAAGTCTCCCACCTCAGGCTGACACTACTGAAGTCTCCCACCTCAGGCTGACACTACTGAAGTCTCCCACCTCAGGCTGATACTACTGAAGTCTCCCACCTTAGGCTGACACTACTGAAGTATCCCACCTCAGGCTGACACTACTGAAGTCTCCCACCTCAGGCTAACACTACTGAAGTCTCCCAGCTCAGGCTGACACTACTGAAGTGTCCCAGCACAGGCGGACACTACTGAAGTCTCCCACCTCAGCCTGACACTACTGAAGTCTCCCACCTCAGCCTGACACTACTGAAGTCTCCCAGCTCAGGCTGACACTACTGAAGTCTCCCAGCTCAGGCTGACACTACTGAAGTCTCCCACCTCAGGCTGACACTACTGAAGTCTCCAACCTCAGGCTGACACTACTGAAGTATCCCACCTCAGGCTGACACTACTGAAGTCTCCCACCTCAGGCTGACACTACTGAAGTCTCCCACCTCAGGCTGACACTACTGAAGTCTCCCACTTCAGGCTGACACTACTGAAGTCTCCCAGCTCAGGCTGACACTACTGAAGTCTCCCACCTCAGGCTGACACTACTGAAGTCTCCCACCTCAGGCTGACACTACTGAAGTCTCCCACCTCAGGCTGACACTACTGAAGTCTCCCACCTCAGGCTGACACTACTGAAGTCTCCCACCTCAGGCTGACACTACTGAAGTCTCCCACTTCAGCCTGACACTACTGAAGTCTCCCATTTCAGCCTGACACTACTGAAGTATCCCACCTTAGCCTGACACTACTATATATGTCCCACTCTGCATGAGGGAATGTGAGAGTCTAGCTAGCTGACACTACTATTCCCACTCTGAGCTGTCACTAGAAGCCAGCTCAGGCTGACACACAGTTCCCACCTCAGCGACACCTGAGCTCCAGCCAGCGACACATAGCCCACCCAGCACGAGCACCAGCACCGAGCTCCAGCCTGCACACAGTCCACCAGCTGACACTACTAGCACCAGCAGCAGAAGTTCCAGCAGGCGCACCAGCCAGCACCAGCAGCGCACCAGTGCAGCCAGCAGCAGCACCAAGCACCAGCAACACAGCACGCAGCAGCACCAGCACCAGCACAGCCAGCAGCACCAGCACCAGCACCAGCACCAGCAGCAGCAGCACAGCACAGCAGCAGCAGCAGCAGCCAGCACAGCCACACAGCACCAGCACCAGCACACAGCACCAGCACAGCAGCAGCAGCAGCCAAGCACCAGCACCAGCACCAGCACCAGCACGACAGCAGCGCAGCAGCACGCAGCAGCACCAGCACCAGCACAGCAGCACCAGCAGCAGCAGCAGCAGCAAGCACAGCACCCACCAGCACCAGCACCAGCAGCGCAGCAGCAGCAGCACAGCAGCAGCACCAGCAGCAGCAGCACCAGCACCAGCAGCGCAGCACCAGCACCAGCACCAGCACCAGCACCAGCAGCAGCGCAGCACCAGCCAGCAGCAGCAGCAGCAGCACCAGCAGCAGCCAGCACCAGCACCAGCACCAGCACCAGCACCAGCACCAGCACAGCAGCAGCAGCACCAGCACCAGCACCAGCACCAGCAGCACCAGCACAGCAGCACCAGCACCAGCACCAGCACCAGCAGCACCAGCACCAGCACCAGCACCAGCACCAGCACCAGCAGCAGCAGCACCAGCACCAGCACCAGCACCAGCAGCAGCAGCAGCACAGCACCAGCACAGCAGCACCAGCACAGCAGCACCAGCACCAGCACCAGCACCAGCAGCAGCAGCACAGCAGCAGCACCAGCACCGAGCACCAGCACCAGCACAGCAGCAGCAGCAGCAGCAGCAGCACCAGCACCACGCACCAGCAGCGCAGCAGCAGCACCAGCAGCACGCACAGCGCAGCCAGCAGCAGCAGCAGCAGCAGCAGCAGCAGCAGCAGCGAGCAGCAGCGCAGCAGCAGCAGCAGCAGCAGCGCAGCAGCAGCAGCACCAGCAGCAGCAGCAGCAGCAGCAGCAGCAGCAGCAGCACCAGCACCAGCACCAGCACCAGCACCAGCAGGCAGCACCAGCAGCAGCACCAGCACCAGCACCAGCACCAGCAGCAGCAGCAGTAGCAGCAGCAGCAGCAGCACCAGCACCAGCAGCAGCAGCAGCACCAGCAGCAGCAGCAGCAGCAGCGCAGCAGCAGCAGCAGCACCAGCAGCAGCAGCAGCCAGCAGCAGCACCAGCAGCAGCAGCAGCAGCAGCAGCAGCAGCACCAGCAGCAGCAGCAGCAGCAGCAGCAGCAGCAGCAGCAGCAGCAGCAGCAGCAGCAGCACACTGACATATCCAACTTTTGCTAGAAGCAAAATCCCACCAAGGTAGGGCAAAGAGAAGATGAAAACACATTCACCACAGTTCACGCAGTGCCCTTCATTCTGCAAGGGCAGGGCAGCGCTGTATGACCCTGGTGGGTTTAGCGCTTAGTTTTGATAATAATAATAATAATAATAGTAATAATAATAATAATAATAATAATAATAATAATAATAATAATAATAATAAAAATCATGGAATGCAGGGACATCAAATTTTTAAGGAACCATTGCACAGTAACATTTATATATAGAGACGACACTGTAATGAGGATGGTGAAAATTTTCCCAACGTTCTTTTGACCACTGCAAAATATACGCCGGGGGGGTGGGGGATGCAGAGAGCGTTTCCCAGCAATCTGTTTTAAATCTGGGGGGACGGAGCCTTCTCCCGGAAATCTGTCGGCAGGTTGATCCCTTGTGACAAGTCAGCAATTTAATCATAATATTACCTATAAAATCAATGGTTGGGGAGAGGGGAGTTGGGGGAGAGGGGGTTGGGAAGAGGGAGGTTAGGGAGAGGAGGTTAGGGAGAGGGGGTTGAGGAGAGGGGGGTGGCTGGGGAGAAGGGGGTTGGGGAGAGAAGGGGGGAACAAGGAACAACCACAGTGGAAAACAAGCTAACATAACACCTGAAACAGCAGTGGTAATAATTTGAAGTTGATTAGTCCCTCAATCTCGACACCCGGCTGCCTCCAGTGTTATACTCGCTGTACCCAGCTGAAGAAGCCTGCTGGGTAGGCGAGACGTTTCGACAACATACCAAAAAAAAAAGTGCTGCACTCGTGTCTTTCTCACCTTGTCGATAATGATCCAGTAAACATTAAAACGTGCATTAAAACGCGCAAAAAAGCAACGTAAGACGAACCGACAAAACCTCTTCAGTTTGTCGTGATCAAAGGGTAAGGGGAGCCTTGGACTCCCACTTGGGAAGGGTAAGGGCAAGACAATGTGAGGGGAAGACAATGTGAGGGGAAGACAATGTGAGCGTAAATCTTATGGTATTTGACCGGGAAGCGATAAATCTGTAAGAGCCATACGAGGCTCAGTTTTAAGATTTCTACTAGAAATCTGTGTTTTATGGATATGCAACATATTTGGGGGAAGCATATGCAACATGTGGGGAAAAATTGATGTGCAACATGAGTAAGGAACATGAATGGGCAACATGTTGCACATGTGTGGGAAAACATGTGTAACTTGTGTGGGGGAAACATTAATGTTTAACGTGTGGGGGAAACATTCCATGTATATGGGTGGCTTTCATTGATACATTGTTTCGCCCTGTGTCAGTCTGAACTCCAATTCCTTGGATAAAAATCCACTACTGCAACTTGCTAAATCTCTTGAAAATGATTTAAACATAAATATGCAATATTTATTGCACAAGAATCCAGGACTTTGTTTATTAATATAAGGGATACAGGACATTGTGTAGATTGGACTAATACCAAAGAATTACTTCCTTGTAGTTGTTCTGCAATTCAACGAAATATTGTGAAATCATCTCTTATCAATTAGACACATGTGCAACACTTGGGTATCTTTATTGAGAAAACGTTTCGCCACACAGTGGCTTCATCAGTCCATACAAAGGAGAATGGTGAAGAACAGGAGGGGGAGTGTGAGGAAATCAGTCCCTCAGGCTTTTCAAGATTGATGGACTGATTACATCGACTCAAGGCTGAAGGACTGATTTCCTCAAACTCCTCCTGTTCTTTACCATTCTCCTTTGTATGGACTGATGAAGCCACTGTGTGGCGAAACGTTTCCTCAATAAAGATACCCAAATGTTGCATATGTGTCTAATTTATCAACTTGTCGGTTCTCTGAACCATTCATCTACATTTCTTATCAAGCATGACAAACATCATATTACAAATTAGTGCTTTGGAATGTACAAACTTGACAATTTTATAGTCCTTAATATTGTCCATAATATTAAAGCTAAAAATATTTTTCACAAACACAGTGTGTGTGTGTGTGTTTGTTTTGTCAGGCGAGTAATTTAACTTGATGTTGGACAAATGTATGCGATAGTTAGGTTTGTGTTGAACCTGTTTGTGTTAGGTATTGCCACCTTAGAGTGAGGTGTCACCTCAGGGTTTAACATATAAAATGTGTTTCTCTTGCCTCATCTTCCTATTCCTCTGAAGATTTGTGTAAACACATGAAAGCGCTCGGATTATATTTCCTATTTTCAATGTGGTATGTTATAATATATATATTAAAATAGCTGGAGACTAGAGAAATCATTAGTTATTATGTTTCATGAGCTGCTTATGTACGAAATATACAGGAAAATGATATTTGTCTGAATGATGGTGACAGATTTATAAATGACTCCCTCATTATTATATGATCACACGCAGGGAGATAAATCTGTAGGAGAGAGAGAGAGAGAGAGAGAGAGAGAGAGAGAGAGAGAGAGAGAGAGAGAGAGAGAGAGAGAGAGAGAGAGAGAGAGCACAAATTCATCATTCATGACATCGGCACATCATCAAGCGCGCACCCACAAGGTACATATCATCACTCTCTGCTGCGTAATAATCAGCAAAATCAGCAGCAGAACATACAAGGAAATCAATTGCTGCCTGAATCAGCAGGTAAACTAGCGGTGCAGGGAACGTGCCAGTGATCCAGCTGTCAAGGATGGCATACCACTGTAATCTGTCTGGGAGACGTTTGTTGGAATTACTCCCATAAGGACACCAAGAAGATAGTAGTCAAAACAGAAGGAAACTGAGCAGACAGGATCAAGGCTTGTTTACATATTTAATCTCGAAGCAAACCAATAGGTTCTCAGATCTGGTGAATACACAAACATGTCCCTTGGCCAGCTACCCTTATCTCAGGTGGGAAGGTGATCTTGTGCCTTATTAAAGACCCCAGAGCTACGTCCCAATGTGGTGCAATATGAACTACCAGTCACTGGGTGAATCCAAGATCACTTGTGGAGTAGCACTGGACATTCCTGGTGCCATCGAGCGAGTATGACATCTGGCGACTCTTGGCAAAACGGAACTAATATGAGGGCCAGTCTATCAGCATACTGTCTGCTAACGTTGGGGGCACTTAGGTAAGGTTTGTCAAGAAACAGGACAAGTGTGTCTTGACGCGGGGACTGATAGTCCTGACATGACCGCCGTTGTTGAAACATTGTTTTTCCGGCGACAGGACTCCGGAGAAGTTTGGTAAAACTGTTGACTGCGCCTGGGGTATGACACGTGAGAGGCAAGTTGATGGAGGTAGCGGCGTTGCTTGGGCTTTAATACCCACGCCCAGTCCCGTTGATGGTGTCGCCCAGTGTGAAATCTCAGCCTTATAAACAGTAAGGGAAGTTGTGTAAAAAAATTAACAATCCCCGTGTATACAAGGCTGTTTTGATGAGTGAAAACACTGTTTATATTAGGATGAGCTGATATCTCAAATAATTACTATAATCTGGTATCTCTCTCTCTCTCTCTCTCTCTCTCTCTCTCTTGTTCGCCCTTCAGCGAATGTTTCCTGTATTTAAATACACTCTTTTCCCTCACTTTCTCTTTTTCCTTCCATGTCCCTTTTTCTTACTCCTCTTTTATCCACGTTCCTCTTCTCTCCTGCCTCCTTGTATCTCTTCCTGTTTCTCATCGTCTCTGTATCCCCTTTCTGTCTGTCTGTCTGTCTGTCTGTCTGTATGTCTCTGTCTGTCTGTCTGTCTCTCTCTCTCTCTCTCTCTCTCTCTCTCTTTTCTCTCTCTCATATCTTCCACCTCTTCTTCATCCCTATATCATTTGCCCCCTTTTCATCTCTGTTCCTCTTCGTCTTTAGCGCTTTCCATTCCTATTTCCCATCCTCCCTCATTCCACTCTCTCTCTCCCTCTCTCCTTTCTGCCCCTTCGTTCTCCCCTTCCTCTTATTCTCCTTTACTTTCACTTCCTCCCTTCACCCCTCTTCCTCCATCCTCCCTGTCCTCCCTTCCCACCCTCCCTTCTCCCTCTCTCCCACTACACGCTAATTGACTTTGCTGTTTTGGTTGCTGTTTCAGCAGAGAACACCAACATAATTACTTACACGAAGACAAGACTTGGCCACGCTGTGTCGAGTGCCAGCTTGCGGTGTCAAGTGCCAAGTTGCTGTGTCGAGTGCCAGGTTGCGGTGTCAAGTGCCAGGTTGTGGTGTCAAGTGCCAGGTTGTGGTGTCAAGTGCCAGGTTGTGGTGTCAAGTGCCAGGTTGTGGTGTCAAGTGCCAGGTTGTGGTGTCAAGCACCAGGTTGTGGTGTCAAGTACCAGGTTGTGGCGTCAAGTACCGGGTTGCATCAAGTACCAGGTTGTGGTGTCAAGCACCAGGTTGTGGTGTCAAGTACCAGGTTGTGGTGTCAAGTACCAGGTTGTGGCGTCAAGTACCAGGTTGTGGTGTCAAGTACCAGGTTATGGTGTCAAGTACCAGGTTTTGATGTCAAGTACCATGTTGTGGTGTCAAGTACCAGGTAATGGTGTCAAGTACCGGGTTATGGTGTCAAGTACCAGGTTATGGTGTCAAGTACCAGGTTGTGGTGTTAAGTACCAGGTTGTGTTGTTAAGTAAGAGGTTGTGTGTGTGTGTCAAGTACCGGGTTATGGTGTCAAGTACCAGGTTATGGTGTCAAGTACCAGGTTATGGTGTCAAGTACCAGGTTATGGTGTCAAGTACCAGGTTATGGTGTCAAGTACCAGGTTATGGTGTCAAGTACCAGGTTATGGTGTCAAGTACCAGGTTGTGGTGTCAAGTGTCAGTTACCGGGGTAAAATGAGACTTGGTGTCAGAGAGGATCTGAGTGCTGGGAAGAAGTCAGGTTAGAACCATGAGAATGCTTGCATAAACTCCTTGGATCAAAAGCTCTTCACAAGCATCAGCGCACTCATTCCACCTTGAAGGAGTTTAAACATCCGAAGAAAATGTTTGAAGGATAAAGAATGACAGAGAGAGAGAGAGAGAGAGAGAGAGAGAGAGAGAGAGAGAGAGAGAGAGAGAGAGAGAGAGAGAGAGAGAGAGAGAGTGGTGGTGGTGTGTTAGTTAGTTAGTTAATTACCATTTTGTCCTAGGCACATGTCGATTAGACATGTGCGTGTGTGTGTGTGTGTGTGCGAGCGTGTTTAGCAGACGGTAGCTCCAGTTCTTAGGATCAAGAGCACTTCTTTAGCATCAAGGCATCACGTTCCTAAAAAGGTTCACCCTCTCTAATATTCCAGCATTTACTATCAACACATCATATATATATATATATATATATATATATATATATATATATATATATATATATATATATATATATATATATATATATGTGTGTGTGTGTGTGTGTGTGTGTGTGTGTGTGTGTGTGTGTGTGTGTGTGTGTATTTACTTTTTATTAACACATCGGCAGTTTCCCACCAAGGCAGTGTGGCCCGAAAAAGAAAAACTTTCACCATCATTCACTCCATCGCTGTCTTGCCAGAGGCGTGCTTACACTACAGTTATAAAACTGCAACATTAACACCCCTCCTTCAGAGTGCCGGCACTCTACTCCCCATCTCCAGGAATCAAGTCCGGCCTGCCGGTTTCCCTGATTACCTTCATAAATGTTACCTTGCTTACACTCTAACAGCACGTTAAGCCCTCAAAACCATTTGTTTCCATTCACTCCTATCTAACACGCTCACACATGCTTGCTGGAAGTCCAAGACCCTCGCACACTAAACCTCCTTTACCCCCTCCCTCCAACCTTTTCTAGGCCGAAGTCATTCTATTTCGTTCCTTCCTCTCTACATGTCCGAACCACTACAATAACCCCTCCTCAGCCCTCTGGATTATTATCCAGTTTTGTTGAGTGAACATTTGGAAGAGATGAATATTGGTTACCATTGTGCAATAAGACACATTTCAAGCTTCTAATGGAGCTGTCTATAAACAGCCGCCAATCTCCTGGTTGATATTTAAGTCCCACTCGAAGAAGAAGTCCAGAGATGGTATTACAGTATACAAGTTCTTCATCTTGGTTGAAGGAAGGAAGAAGTTCAACCTCTCTTGTCTGATAATCCCACACCTCCTCCTAATCTCCAAACTACGAATTCTCTGCATTATATTCACACCACACATTGCCCTCAGACACGACATCTCCACTGCCTCCAGCCTTCTCCTTGTTGCAACATTCACCACCCATGCTTCACACCCATATAAGAGCATTGGTATGACTTTGGAATGGACAAAGTTATTTGTCTCCACAGACTCAGTGCACCACTCGCCTTTTTTCCCTCGTCAATTCTATGATTCACCTAATCTTTCATAGACCCATCTGCTGACACATCTACTCCTAAATATCTGAACACATTCACCTCCTCCATACTCTCTCCCTCCAACCTGATATCCAATCTTTCGTTACCTAATTTTTTTTATCCTCATCACCTTACTCTTTCTATATTCATATATATATTCCTATGAATATTCCTATATTCCTGTTAAGTAAAAGGAAACACATTCTGTCTCATGCTGTCACACACTCTCTCTCTCTCTCTCTCTCTCTCTCTCTCTCTCTCTCTCTCTCTCTCTCTCTCTCTCTCTCTCTCTCTCTCTCTCTCTCTCTCTCTCTCTCTCTCTCTCTCTCGCTCTCTCCTCTGTCTCATAATTCGTGCGTTTTAGATTCATCATGAACATAATTGCACCATTTGAGGCTTAGCCAGCGATTTATGCCTCCATTAAGTTTTATTGCTCAATAATGGAACAGTTTTGGTACATTTGTTCCAGGTCCGTGAAAAAGCTAATCATTTATTTTATGTCTCACTTGCTTATACAAACATAATTCACGTGAGTCACTTGCTATACAGCTTTTGTTTATTCTTGTCTGTTTGTTACGCCGTTATTTTACTGTTAACAACAGCTGGCATTGTTATCTATTAGTCGTATTGTTTACAGTAACTCTGTTACCTTTTAGTTTTAATATTGATAACAAGGGTTTGTGTTATTCCTTAATTTTATTTACAAATGTTGGTAAAAAATAGGCTGATTTATTAATAAAAAGCTGGAAAAAATACGTAGTTTACTAATAAAAGTCTGGAAAAAATACGTAGTTTACTAATAAAAGGCTGGAAAAAATATGTAGTTTTACTAAAAAAAAAGTCTGGAAAAAATACGTAGTTTACTAATAAAAGTCTGGAAAAAATATGTAGTTTTACTAAAAAAAAAGTCTGGAAAAAATACGTAGTTTACCAATAAAAACCTGGAAAAAATACGTAGTTTACTAATGAAAGTCTGGAAAAATACGTAGTTTACTTATGAAAGTCTGGAAAAAATACGTAGTTTACTAATAAAAGCCTGGAAAAAATACGTAGTTTACTAATGAAAGTCTGGAAAAAATACGTAGTTTACTAATAAAAGCCTGGAAAAAAATACGTAGTTTACTAATAAAAGTCTGGAAAAAATACGTAGCTTACTAATAAAAGCCTGGAAAAAAATACGTAGTTTACTAATGAAAGTCTGGAAAAAATATGTAGTTTTACTAAAAAAAGTCTGGAAAAAATACGTAGTTTTACTAAAAAAAGCTGGAGAAATACGTAGCTTTACTAAAAATAGCTGGGAAAATACGTAGTTTTACTAATAAAACTTGATAAAATACGTAGTTTTACTAACAAAAGTTTGGAAAAATACGTAGTTTTACTAATAAAAGTTTGGAAAAATACGTAGTTTTATTGCAAACTTTGTTTCATAACGTTGTTATAAGGACGCTTTCAGTGTGTCAAAACATGGGATGTTGACGGCACTTCTCTTATTTACATATATATAAAAAATATATACTAATATAACAAAATTATATGCTCTATAAAAACCATGATAAACAGATGTAAAAATATAATGCATAATGTATAAAGAATAATGTATAATTAATGCGACTCGATCCCACGTGCTGAAAACTGTGCTCTGTGCTCTCAGTTAATCGAGCCGGAATCGCACCTGGGTAAGTTAGCAAGACTTACATTAATCGGAATTAAGTAGTAGTTATGGTAACAGTGGTGGCCCATACTAACCTCCCTATGGTGTATAAATATACCTAATTGGATGAATCTTATTGTAGCCAGCTGACCCAGTGGCTTACGCACTGACCTGGAGTTTTACGACTCTCTTGCCATGGATTCGAACCACACCCGTTCCGTGGTTCTTTTTTGGTCACCAAGAACCAGGCTGCGCAGATCTGGGTTTCCTCGCTCAAATGCCACGCGGAAACACCGGAAAAAAATGTTGAATCCACAGTTATACATGTTTCAGCGAATATTAGAGGTGACTGAATTCCGTGATTGACAGTATTACTTGGAACTCCACTGCCCATAAATGGCACTGGAGTTTTCACTACACTCGTATGAAACACTTCCATTATTTATTGAAACATTAAAATATATATCACTTCCATCACGTCAGTCCGTTGGATTTTACTATTTACGTGATGAATAACAAAACTCTTTCCCTCTCTCACTCATATATATATATATATATATATATATATATATATATATATATATATATATATATATATATATATATATATATATATATATATAACGTATGTATGTATGCTTATACACACCAAATCATCACAAGTTAATTCTAGGTTTCTAGGTTGAAAGTAGTAATAGTTGGAAAGAGCAGAGTTCGTGATTACACTCCAGTACGTGGAGACGCATCACGGTGGAGTGTACGTGGAGACGCATCACGGTAGAGTGTACGTGGAGACGCATCACGGTGGAGTGTACGTGGAGACGCATCACGGTGGAGTGTACGTGGAGACGCATCACGGTGGAGTGTACGTGGAGACGCATCACGGTGGAGTGTACGTGGAGACGCATCACGGTGGAGTGTACGTGGAGACGCATCACGGTGGAGTGTACGTGGAGACGCATCACGGTGGAGTGTACGTGGAGACGCATCACGGTGGAGTGTACGTGGAGACGCATCACGGTGGAGTGTGTCTAGACCGCATCTCAAAGTTTATCTTAACTGCTAGAATGCAGCCTTAAGTTCGTTATGGCTGCTAGCAAGTGTCCCCACAAGTTAATTTTTGTTGCTAGAACCCATTCTAAAATTTATTTCAACGGTAAGAACGCAGCCTCGCAAATCCGTCTTAGCGGCTAGAACTCTTCCCAGCAAAAATTCGTCTTATGTGCAAGAACAAGATCACAAATCCGTTAAAACACCCAAGCAACTGCGTAGTTGGACATGTTTGTTACAAACTTCCCTCGTGGCCAACACGGACGTGTGTGCCAACAGCTGACTTTTAGCGGAAAATAAGTGAGAGAAACGACACCACAAATGTAAACAAAATGAGCCTTTATGGAGCCGGAATCCAATTTAAGAGCATCCGCCTGAGAGGCGTAGTGTTAGATCCTTTATTTTTCTTGTATGCTTCAAGCATGATCATACAGAGTTCTATGACCCATACGGATTTACCACTTGCTTCAGGAATAATATTATTTATACTACTACCACTAATAGTAATAAATATATGAGATGACTCTTGGCAGAGGGGTACTTTGAAGGTGGTGAGGAGCTCATGATTCAAGGAATTGGAGCTACACTCCTCTTCCTCAGAAGAAATTTGATTACTCCCTCTTTCCCAGGTGCTATACCCCTGCAGGTTTAGCGCGTCCCCATGATTAATAACACTGGTCAACACTCAATTTCTGGTCAATAATATTACACCTATTTACACCTATTTTTTGGTTTTGATTTCGTTTTGCTTGATTGGCTCTAGTTTCTTGATCAATTTGGTACCCTATTGAAAAACTTAAAAGATGTGAAAAATATATTGATCAGTCGGGGCTAACTTACAAATCGTATTGGAATTATTTTTTAGATCATGCAAAAGTCAAATCATGTAACACATACTAGCACTTCATTCTATATAATAACAAATTACCATAGTAAGATAATTCATATTAATGCACATGAAAGCGTTTGTAGGATTTTCTTCCATGTTGGTCATCTACAGTTTTGTTGAGTGAACAGTTGGAAGAGGTGAATATTGGTTACCATTGTGCAATAAGACACATTTCAAGCTTCTAATGGAGCTGTCTATAAACAGCCGCCAATCTCCTGGTTGATATTCAAGTCCCACTCGAAGAAGAAGTCCAGAGATGGTATTACAGTATACAAGTTCTTCATCTTGGTTGAAGGAAGGAAGGAGTTCAACCTCTCTTGTCTGATAATCTGTTATGTTAACGTCTTGTTGTAGACAGTTCTTTTATTTTAGTCTGGATGCTTAAAGTTCAGATGCTGGCTTTGACAGACTGAGGTCATGTATCAGATCATTGAGTTCTTCTTGAGAGAACTGCTTCCACTGTTATCACCTGTGTTACATTCTAAAACCTGAGTTTCTTCAACATCTGACAATGGAAGGTCAGGCAGTGTTGTTAACACTGGTATGGTAACGTCTTCACTGTGTGGCACAGGTCACCTTGCTGACTCCAAATTAGGATATTTCCTTTTGACTTTCTTGTATCGATTGAAACTTTTCACATTCACCAAACAGAAATAACAATTGTCTTGGTGCTTTTTCGGTTCTCTCCACACCATAGGCACACCGAAGTTTAAACTTTAACTTTGCCTATTTTTCCACTGTCATAAGCATTCTACACAGGTTTTGCAAACTATATGGGGAGCCCAAGACTTTTCTTGTTCTCCAAACGCCACTTCAAAATAACCAAGATAAGCTTATTTTACAAAATCTGTAATGTTTTTCCCCTATTTTTGCAAAGAATATTCGCCACAAATGTAGCAAAACGCATTGGGATTGTTATAAAGGTTACAATAAAGAATTACAATATTGTCACGTGGTCGTTGTTGATTCTCCTTTCGTTAAATATTAAATCATTTAAAAATTAAATTCTAATCTTTATTAAAACTATATGAATATACAAATTGTCACTACATATACACACGTTATTGCTAAGTTCCCTGTTCATTGAGGGTAGGTATGCAATATCTCACAAACTAGACCCAATTTAAAAAACCTACTGTTATTTTTGAATTCATCAACCACAAAATACCCTAAAAACCTTCAAATATCTTTGGCAACGAAATTATGTTGTTGTTGTTGATCAGAGATAATAATATTAATAACAACAATAATAATAATAATAATAATAATAATAATATTAATAATAATAATAATAATAATAATAATAATAATAATAATAATAATAATAATAATAATAATCCACGAGGTGAATTATGCAATCACCATTTATTAATAATCAAGTGGGTAAAAGAATTAATATACATTATTATTATTATTCACTATTATTTTTAATGGGAAAGCAGTAAGCCCGTAGTGGCTGTACAGAACCTGGAGAATTAAGAGGTAATGAGGTCTGATCTAGTCAAAGGAAGAACATCCAAACTTACGCTGCATTCTAAGCTTCCTAACAAGACGTTCTATACACAAATAACCCGCACATAGAAGAGAGGAGCTCACGACGCTCTAAACATTTTAAAAGCTGTTCCTTCTCCTTTAAGCTCATCTACCATTTCATCCTTCCTCCATCTCCTCTTTCTTCTCATTTCCCCCTCTCCTCCTCCACCTTAATCCTTTCTCCTCATCTTCTTCCTCCTGGCCACAGATGATTAATTACAAAGCAATTGCGAAGTAACTTAAATCCTGCGCTGAGCTGCCCAATACTTGCAATGGGAAGGTTGCTACACCAGAATTTGCATAATTGCATAACAGGGTTAATTTAGGCCTGCATAAGCCTCTCCTTCACGCCCTAGGTGGCACAGACTTACCTGTTGGTGGTTGCTGGTGTTGAGCCCCAGCTCTTGGCACTGTGTATTGGTGTGAGGGGGGATGTGAAGAACGTATGGAAGAGGAGTCTGGTGTGAGTCAGGAGGGAGGGTAGAGCGAAAGAGAAAAGAGAGAGCAGGAATGAGGGAGAAGGGATGATGTAGGGAGAGAGGGCGGAGAGAGGGAGGGAGGAGTGAGGGAGTGGACAGGGGTCGGCCATAAATACCAAATTATCAGCTCATACACCATCACCAGTTAAAAGGGGCGACCAGGCGTGAAACCTGGCGACAGGTAGCGTGGCGGTGGTGCCCTGGGCAAGACGGATTGTCCCTGCCCTCTGTAACCCCCCTCCTTCCCTCCCTCCTCGTTTCTGCCCCTGATGACCCTTCCCTGTGACCCTGGCCTCTAATCATTACCCCCCCATTGTCTAATTTCCTGACGCTTTTCTTTTTAAACTCCACAATTCACACTTTAAGAATTGCTATCCCACCTCCACTCATAGATTAATTTAGGTGAGGTTTGTCAGGAAACAGGACAAGTGTTTCCTGACGGGGGTCTTAGTCATACAATGCCCCGCAGCTGGAGCTTTTGGTCATCTGACCGAGGCCTTCCACTGGCTTACCGGTAAACCCCTCTAAAAATTATGCTAATGGATATAATCATTAAATAACTACCTCCACTCATATCATACTACAACCTTATATACGTCTGCTAACACGTAGGAGCCTAATTATTGCTAGATGGGGGACACCAGGTGTAAGAAACTTTGGCATTAAGTTAGGCTCATATGGGAATCGAACCAGGGTTATTTTTATTAACAGAATTGTCTATGGAGAGTTTTTTGTTAATAGGACTTCAAAACTGAAGAGCATGTGGAAGGATCATCACAGTACTTTTTCAATCGCATTAAAAACAAGTTATACATAATAACATTATAGAAGAGGCTACTGTATATTTTGTAACGTCTGTAAAAGGTAAAGAACAAAGGTTCTTGCATCTATCTGTGAAATTCTGAGCAAAATAAGCTCAGGAGTAATATCAATATGCTGTAAGAATTAATTACAGAGTGTGTGAGTCTCCTTAATAAGGTGAGGAGTGTGGCTGACAGTGTTCTCCTGGAGGCCTAGTCACAGGTATTCTTAGTCTCTCGTCCTCCTTCTAGAGCAGTCTGACATTCTATTTTTACCACTTTTTATCGAAATGTTTTAACGTCGTTTAATTTTAGCAAAATTTTATATAAATTGAGCAGGAAAAATGTAAGATTTTTTTTTTTTAAGGAGGAAGAGATTTGGGTCGTTCGTGTGTTTATTTTTCCGACAAATATATTTATATGATCAGGTGGGTTATTTCTACACCAATTACACTTATTACACCTATTACGCTTATTACACCCATTACCCTTATTACTTCATCCCTGAAGATGATGGGTGGCTAGCTCGAGTATGAACCCACATGGTGCCATTAGCACAGTTTGTGACATTCAGGGAAGTATGGTCTCAAGTTGCATGGTGCCTCTCACTGGCAGTAAACATTAAGTGGTGGTGAAGTTACACGTGTGTTTACACGGTGTTTGTTACTCTGGTGATAAACATTCAGTGCTGGTGAAACAAGACGCATAAGTTCTAGTTATGGCGTTGGCACTGAGGTGTAAAGTCTTATTACACGGTACTCGTTGCTAACACCAAGTCTTGACACAAAACGTAAACCTTGTGAGCGGTGGAATATCCAGCATCGCCACTACATACTATTTTTTACTACTGTATTCGAACCCCACAGATTCACTCACCCTTCCACCCCTTCACCTCGGTCTCATGCTCACTGAATTCAAAGTAGAATACTTGACAATATGCACAACTACCAAGAGTAATATTCACCCATCACCCGCCACACACACCTACTGAATTTATAGTGGAATACTTAAGGATATCCTCAGCGCTCTACTGAAGTCTCCCAGCTCAGGATGACAGATTTCGTTACATCTTGCATGAAACCCGTCTTGTGTGATGGTGTTAGATAGGAAACTATAGCCAGCATTTTTCCCCTACAATATAACTATCATATACAATAGAACAACCACAATGTAACTAATATATAATAGGGTAACAACACACCGCATGTTCCCACTATGTAAATCTCACAAATATTACAATTATAACCAAGCTTATTCGATTTAAAAACAAAAAAATCACTCCAGTACCCAAATATATCGAGTACAAATCCTCTGGGAAGCTTCCTCAGGATTTCCTCGAAGTCTTGGGTATATTTCATCGTGAAATTATATCCACGACCTCTCCCGCTGTGCTAGTCTCTCCCTCCCAAGGGCACCCGCCTGACGGAGCGCTGACGGGGTCCACCTTCTGAAGACGCTCGCCTTATCTTCTTACCCACAATTCCTCCTCCCCTCTCACTCTTACTCACCAATTTTCCCTTATTCATTCCATAAAGCGGACGTTATCGGGTCTTCCCCATGACCGACATACCGTAAATCTTCTGTCGGATTTCCTACCTTCCTCTCTCTCTCTCTCTCTCTCTCTCTCTCTCTCTCTCTCTCTCTCTCTCTCTCTCTCTCTCTCTCTCTTCTCTTTCTCTCTTTCTCCTGACGTTTGCGAAAATTCTTATAATCCGTAATCCAACACGCGCTTACATTTTTAATCTCTACTGACCCGCAGAATACTTTTTTGCCCTTGGACATAAAACTATTAGGTCTGGCGGAGATTTTCCCACAGATATCACTATTATCATTATCACCATTACCATTATCATGCTTTCCTTGTTTTGTCCTACCGCCCCGGTGTGCCAGCTTACTCGGTTATTAACTGCATCACAATATACTACAAAAGAATGTGTCATACAGTGCAGAGCTTCATTATCTGTCAAGCCATGGCGACTTAACTTTATATTTCGACTTTTCGTGGCGTTTTGAGGCGTTGGTAACTATAGCAGCACAGCTCTGCTGGTGATGCTACCAACACTGAAGACTTGACACTACCAGCATAGCTCTGCTGCTGTAACCCTGAAGACTGGACACTACCAGCATAGCTCTGCTGCTGTAACCCTGAAGACTGGACACTACCAGCATAGCTCTGCTGCTGTAACCCTGAAGACTGGACACTACCAGCATAGCTCTGCTGCTGTAACCCTGAAGACTGGATACTACCAGCATAGCTCTGCTGCTGTAACCCTGAAGACTGGACACTACCAGCATAGCTCTGCTGCTGTAACAATGAAGACTGGACACTACCAGCATAGCTCTGCTGCTGTAACCCTGAAGACTGGACACTACCAGCATAGCTCTGCTGCTGTAACCCTGAAGACTGGACACTACCAGAATAGCTCTGCTGCTGTAACCCTGAAGACTGGACACTACCAGCATAGCTCTGCTGCTGTAACCCTGAAGACTGGACACTACCAGCATAGCTCTGCTTCTGTAACCCTGAAGACTGGACACTACCAGCATAGCTCTGCTGCTGTAACCCTGAAGACTGGACACTACCGGCATAGCTCTGCTGCTGTAACCCTGAAGACTGGACACTACCAGCATAGCTCTGCTGCTGTAACCCTGAAGACTGGACACTACCAGCATAGCTCTGCTGCTGTAATTACCAACAATGAAGTCGGGACAGCGCCAGCACAGCAAAAACTAGAAACAATAAACTAGCAGACAACTTGACTGTCTGAAACATTAGATGCCTTGGAATTATAGTGCACTCACCGGAATACATTAAACCCGTAAGGGTCATACAGTGTCTGGGGATATGAGAGATAATAAACAAAAAGAGAAAAGGCAGCCCCAATTCCTCTGATCAAGAGCCTCTTAAGCATCAAGGGCTTCAAGGAACAAGCCTCAGAAAAGAGTTAGCGAGTCACTAACGCGTTCTTCAGCAGCGACTGACGTAAATTCCCATCGTGCATTCGGAATGCTTTCCTCTCTCATTATCCCTCCAATTACTCTTCCTCTCCCTCCTTAAACACTCACCCTTCCCCATCCTCCTCCCCCTCCTACTTTCCCCCTCCCTCTTCCCCCCCCCCTCCCTTGCATCAACAGAACAAAAGAATTGGATTACACATCCTGCATACGTTCCCTTTGATGACATCTCACATATAATTCAGCATAAAGCACCACCCAAATGGTCGTATGAATTATGCAGACCAACAGTCTTTTTTATTTTCGAAACTGTTTTTCCCCATCACAGACGACCGTAACCGTCACAGTCATTTTTTGAGAGGAATCCGTAATGAGTTGCTCTATGACCTACGAAAGGTTGATTTGGCCTGGATGATAAAGATTGCTTTACCGTATCGGTCAGTAATATGAGAGTCAGGATCTCTTTTCTCTCTCTCTCTCTCTCTCTCTCTCTCTCTCTCTCTCTCTCTCTCTCTCTCTCTCTCTCTCTGGGATACAAAAACTTAATGATAATCTAGTCACTACTACTGAAAATTTGCTCGGAGATCAAAGGGATAGTGAGGATGTAAACACTACTCTCGTAATGTTATGTTCAATCATACGAGCTGTGACGACCCTCAGCTACGCAATTTAATACGCATATCTGGGAGGACATAACGTTAGCCGGACATGAGTCCTCGAGTTCTGCGATCTAAAGGAGGGGTTTGGAATAGTTGCTGTTTGGAGAGACATCTGAATTGTCGTATCTGAGCGCCTCTGTGGCAAGATAGTGATAGTGCCGGACTTGAGTCCTGGAGGTGAAAAGTACAGTGCCCGTACTCTAAAAGGAGGGATTTTGGGATATTTGCTGTTTGGAGGGGCATCTGAACTGTCGTATCTGCGCTTCTGTGGCAAGACAGTGATAACGTGAATGATGGTGAAAGTGTTTCTTTTTCGGGTCATCCTGCCTCGGTGGGAGACGGCCAGCGCGTTGGTAAAGTACATTGTGTCTGTTTAACCCCAGTCTTTCTCCAAACTTTCCAACTATACTAACACAACGAACAGAGAACAAGAGCTTAACCAAAAGCAATGGGAAGAAATTGTTTGCTAGTGGAACAGATCTACCTGTCTCAGTCTACCTTGAAAAGACAGAAACAAATAGGAACATTAGAGTGATAATATTGCTCATCCTTACCCTCTTGAAAAAGCAAAGGACCTCATAAATAATTGAGCCAAAACATCCAGGTATGAAAGTCTCCCTCTTCAGTTGGTAGCGCCTTCACCTAATGTAATGAGGGTCCGGGGTTCGATTTCCGGCACGGGGGTAAAACCCTGGGCACGTTTTCTTACACCTGTTTCCCTTGTTCACCTAGCAGAGAGTAGGAGCACGCGTGTTAGGCTATGTTTCGCTCTCCAGGAACTTTATAAAGCCTATCCCAACACTGCAAGGATACAAACACACACACACACACACACACACACACACACACACACACACAAACTTGCACAAGTCACTATAACCCTCCTTTCCCCTCACACACGTACACAGGTGCCACATATTCATGTGGTTGAGGGGTGGCACTAGGTGTGCCAAGATTAGGAAGAGGGAGAGGACGTGTTGAAAGTTCATCGAGGTATTCTGGGTGGGAACAAGGCTGTGCCTGGGACTTCCTATACAAAAAATGAATGAGCTTAAGACAGAGAGAGAGACAGAAGGATAGATAGATATAGATCAGTAGATAGGTAGACAGATCCATCGATAGATAGATAGATAGATAGATAGATAGAGAGAGAGAGAGAGAGAGAGAGAGAGAGAGAGAGAGAGAGAGAGAGAGAGAGAGAAGAGTAATACTCGTGTAATTACAAAACTTAGTATACAGTATCGACTAGTATATGAGTAAGAGAAACGTGCAACAGGTGGATGTCTTTACTGCCTAAACGTTTCGCCTACACGGTAGGCTTCTCCAGTCAAATACAGAGGACAATAAATATGGAGACAGGAGGAGCAGTGTCGAGGTAACGACTGCGAGACCAGTCCATCAGTCAACCTTGAAGGAGTAGTTTTGAGTTGATCATGAGACACTTGTGCTTCATTTGGGAATCTTCATTGTGGGAACGTTTCGCCAACCAGTGGCTTCTTCAGTCCAATAGAGAGAAGAACGGTTTAAGATGAGGAGGAGTTTGAGGTTATCAGTCCCTTAGCCTTGAGTCCATCAATTCTGAGAAAAGTCACTGGCTGGAGAAACGTTTCCTCAGTTAAGATTCCCAAATGTTACACAAGTGTCTCATTCTTCAACAATAATGATACTCAACTGTTCAACGTTCGTTTTACTTCTGCATGTTAACCTTCGTTCAACGTCTGTCACCTCATGCTCAGTCCCTAGGGGACTAAACATGGGGGACTGAACCTAGGAATTTAATCTTAAAGAGGTCTGATTTTGCGAGGTTCTGAAACCCTTAGAGTCCAAACTATAGAATCAGAAACTGAAGGTTTATGAGTGCAGGGAGTGTGAACCTGATGGGCTAGGTGTGAACCTGATGGGCTAGGTGTGAACATGATGGGCTGGATGTCAACCTGATGGACTGGGTGTGAACGTGATGGGCTTGGTGTGAATCTGATGGGCTGGGTGTAAGCCTGATGAGCTGGGTGTAAACCTGATGGGCTGGGTGTAAATCTGATGGGCTGGGTGTAAGCCTTGATGGGCTGGGTGTAAATCTGATGGGCTGGGTGTAAACCTGATGGGCTGGATGTCAACCTGATGGGCTAGGTGTCACAACCATGGGGGGGGGTTATGAACCTGATTGGCCGGGTGACACAGTCAGAAGCAATGGACCAGAAACTGATAAGTACATTCTCGTTGATCTATCTCTGTCACCTTCCTTTCTGCATCAGCAGGGAGGGTGATGGCACTCAGTGTCAAATGGCCCTGTCACGGTGCAAGGTTTTTTATTTCTTCTCTCGGACTCTCTCTTTATCTCTCTCTCTTTTTGTAAAAACATTTTGTTGTTGTTCCTCAACTCAATATATATATATATATATACATACATACAGTGCTAGTCACGGCATTATGCCGGGTGAGCGCCCCAGCATAATGCCGTGCCGAAAATCAAAGGCCTACCATACAAGGGGGTCTTTTTTCGTCAGTGCATTATACCGGGTAGCAGCCGTTAGCATGACGTAACGGCGTGTCGCCACACTCCACAGTGTGCCGTGGTGAGAGGAAGTGTTTCACTTTTGTCTCTCATCCGCCCCATCTTTTGTCCGATGTTCCCTTTGGTTTTGGGGCTATACATGTTTGATTATTGGTAAAAGGAAGTCTAACACCTGAAACTATAGCTCAAATCACAGGGATTCACAAAGCTGGGCACCAGACAAAAGAAATAGTGGAGAATGTTGGTGTGTGTGAGCGTTCAGTGAGGAACTGGGTGCAGCGTTTCAAGGCTGCCAAACCTCGGCCTGGCCCCTCGAAGAAGACACCTGTTCGTACCTTAACTGTGCTAAAGAAGCAGTTGGAGAGTGCACCTAAGATAACCGCTAGAGAAATGAAAGAAAAGAACCCACATCTTCTCTCAGAGGTGTCTGTAAGAACTGTTAACATACGTGTGTCAGAACTTACAGATTTGGTGGTATGACACGGTGCACCGTCCTGCATAAAAACCGTAGCCCCACACTTGTCAAACACCTCAGGTAAATTGTCACACAATAACTCCAGGTAATTATACTTGTTCATATACTGGATTTTGGGAAGCACAGTGAGTTCACCAACACTCTGAGCACTGAAACCATGAGCGAGTCTGGGTGTTTGGTGGTCCCACAGGTGTAGCGTGGGTCTAGCGGGTCACTAGCTCTGGGCCGGTACACATGTCCCCCACGGTTACAGGTGACGGTGAAGGTTGCTTCACTCCAAAGTACTTCAGACCACTGTTGAGGAGTCCAGTGAAGATATTTCTTTGCATAATCCAGCCTACGTTTCTTCTGTGGCTTGGAGAGGAGGATCAGTTTCTTAACCTGGCGGTGACTACTGTAGTCAACAGTGGCTTACAATGTTGCAGATATGAGTAGGAGGCCCTAACAGATTCGCTCTAAGGAACGTTCTTGCTTAAAAAGAACGTTAGTGTTACTGCTATTGCTGCTACGACTACTACTACTATTACTACTATTACTGATACTACTACTACTGCTGTTATCACTAATACTATCCTTCTATTAGTGCTACTCTTACTATTAATACTGCTACTATTTCTAGTACAGCTATAAATATTTTTACTACTACTAGTTCTGATACGTCTGTTGCTGCTGCTGCCGCTGCTGCTGTTGCATATAAACCTGTTGTTGTTGTTCCTGCTGTTGTATCTCCTGATTTTAGTTGGAGAATGGGGAGTGAATCCTATCAACTACACAAGGGCCATTGAGGTCGCATGTCACCTGCTCACCACCTGTCAAGAATACTATAATCCCTAAAATAAAGAATACACTCTCAGTGTGCATACACTAGAAAACATACGACTCTGGGTGTATACATGGTGTGTTGTTGTTCTTGCTCCTCCCAGTGTAGGAATAACACACAGCGGGAGAATTAAGCTGCAAAAAGTGTCTTGGTGGGGAGAGGCGCAGTGCCAGGCACTCACACTGATTAATTACCTTGACGAGGGCCTAATTAGTCTCTCCTCTCTCTCTCTCTCTCTCTCTCTCTCTCTCTCTCTCTCTCTCTCTCTCTCTCTCTTTCTCTCTCTAGCTCTCAATAACCCATACGGATTTAATGTTTTTTTTCTGACTAATTTAGTAGTAATAGTAAAAATAATAATAATAGCAGTAGAAGAAATAGTTGTTATATTAATATCAGTAATAAGATCAATAGAAGTATCAATAGTAATATTACCAGTATTATTAGATTAGTAATACAAGCAGTAGTAGCATCAGCAGTTGTATTAGTAATAATAGTAATATTATTAGTACAAACAATTGTAATAGTAGCAGTACTGACAGTAACAGCAGCGGGATAATAATAATAATAATAATAATAATAAGTAATAATAATAAAGATAGAGAGAGAGAGAGAGAGAAGAGAGAGAGAGAGAGAGAGAGAGAGAGAGATAGAGAGAGAGAGAGAGAGAGAGAGAGAGAGAGAGAGAGAGAGAGAGAGAGAGAGAGAGAGAGAGAGAGAGAGAGAGAGAGGAGCAAATATTAAATGAGATGAGGAAGCTCAACAATAGTGTAGTGATGGTGGTTATCACTCTGTGTCACTTTTATCATCCTTGTAAGACCCAAAAATGAGAGGAGCTCCGTCATCCCCTGCCTTTCACACACACACACACACACAAACACACACGCGGCCGCCAAGCCAGTAAAGCCACACCACCATCTCAGTGACTCAGCAGGAATACAGGACCCTAGCAACGCCAGTGCTATCATTGAATGGGAGACTCTCGCTGCCCCAGCACCAAAACATAGTGCAGCACTGGCCTACAAACAGTCAAGTTTGGATGGTCCCATCGCTGAAAAGGTACTTGCCAACATGCTTAGGGATGTAACAGACAGGGAGACTGCCCGTCTCCAAGCCGTGAGTGCACATCACTCTGGGGACTTCCTCCAAACAGTTCCCATTTCGACAATGGGGACACGCCTTGACCCTAAGACTCTCCGTATTGCAGTGGCTCTCCGCCTCTCTGCCCCAATTCACACGGAATATACGTGTATTTGCGTCGATGTTCAAGCCGACCAATATGGTCTACATGGTCTTAACTGTTCCAAAACCAAGGGCTGGCACGCAAGACACAACGAAGTCAACGACATCGTAAAGTAAAGCCTTGCTACAACTGGATGCCCAGCCGAGAGAGAGCCCCGATCAATAGCAGCCAACAATACTCTCAACCCAGCAATCTGCCCCGACGGGATCACCATCTATCCTTGGAAGAATGGGATTATACCTGTGTGTCGACACTAGCTGACACCTACATCCATCACAGTGTTGGGCGACAGGGAGGAGCTGCTGACCACAGAGAGGAGTACAAGATCGGCAAGTACAGGGACATAAGCCAACAGTATCAATTTGTCCCAGTGGGATCAGAGACCTTGGGATCATGGGGAAAAAAACCACACGCTTCCTTAAGAAACTGGGTTCCAGACTCATCGACACCACCAGTGTGGCCATCCAGAGGGGAAATGGAAATGCTTGCTGCATACTGGGCTCGCGTCCGGCTTCGGAGGAGCTGGAGGAGATTCATAATCTTTGACATAATGTACCAAATGTGGTAGGAGAAGAAAATATTCAAACAGCTCCAGGGAGAACCTTGAGTTTTCCTGAAGTAAGTTTATTCTCTTCTCTGAGGATGAGGGTCCCCAGTACAGTTCTAGAGGTGGTACCTCCTATATATATATATATATATATATATATATATATATATATATATATATATATATATATATATATATATATATATATATATATATATATATATATATATATATATATGAGTTGTTGGTGTTCTTCCTGTAATTTCAATCAACAATGACTCTTATATGATCTCTTTCCCTGTGATCATCACGTTAAATCATCATTAATAATGACTAACCTATCAACATCAAGAGTCATCACAGCCATTCATCGTCGTTACCCTGGTCGTCATCATCAACAATCATCATTCACTTTGGTATCATTCGTAAATCCCTGACGTATTCTCCATTCATCATTCCTATACACTAGCGTGTCATCATTCTTCATTACCCTCCCTGCGTCATCATTCACATCGCGAGTATACATTATCGCTCACCAGTCACCATCGCAATCATCGTTACATTCATCATACAATCATTCATCACTTTGCAATGGAGGGAAAGGCAATTTTACAATCAACAATAAATAAAAATATATTCGACACGAACAAAATTATTTAGCGTCAAGGTTAAACAGGAGTCGAACAACGGTAAGTGACAGCGAGGCTGAACAGGAGTCGAGCAACGGTAAATAACAGCGAGGCTGAAAAGAAGTCGAACAACAACAAAACATCGGCGATTACAACTAAAAAAAAAAACGGAAATCGACAAATGGCAGACTCCATCTAGGAAAAACGGGAATCTACCGACAGCAGGGTAAACGGCAGTCAATGGCAAAGGGAGAGGACAAAAATCAGCCAACGGTTAATACTGGCAGGAATGGAAGTCTTTGCTTCCACTAACTCGACGATGTAAGGAAATAAAGATTCGAACCTATTATTATTATTATTATTATTATTATTATTATTTTTTATATATTTTTTTTATTAACACATCGGCCGATTCCCACCAAGGCAGGGTGGCCCGAAAAAGAAAAACTTTCATCATCATTCACTCCATCACTGTCTTGCCAGGGGGGTGCTTTACACTACAGTTATAAAACTGCAACATTAACACCCCTCCTTCAGAGTGCAGACACTGTACTTCCCATCTCCAGGACTCAAGTCCGGCCTGCCGGTTTCCCTGAATCCCTTCATAAATGTTACTTTGCTCACACTCCAACAGCACGTCAAGTATTAAAAACCATTTGTCTCCATTCACTCCTATCAAATACGCTCACACATGCTTGCTGGAAGTCGAAGCCCCTCGCACACAAAACTTCCTTTACCCCCTCCCTCCAACCTTTCCTAGGCCGACCCCTACCCCGCCTTCCCTCCACTACAGATTTATACACTCTCGAAGTTATTCTATCTCGTTCCATTCTCTTTACATGTCCGAACCACCTCAACAACCCCTCCTCAGCTCTCTGGATAATTGTTTTGGTAATCCCGCACCTCCTCCTAATTTCCAAACTCCGAACCCTCTGCATTATATTCACACCACACATTGACCTCAGACATGCCATCTCCACTGCCTCCAGCCTTCTCCTCGTTGCAACATTCATCACTCATGCTTCACACCCATATAAGAGAGTTGGTATAACTATACTCTCATACATTCCCTTCTTTACTTCCATGGACAAAGTTCTTTGTCTCCACAGACTCCGAAGTGCTTCACTCACCCTTTTTCCCTCATCAATTCACCTCATCCTACATAGACCCATCTGCTGACATGTCCACTCCCAAATATCTGAATACATTCTCCTCCTCCATACTCTCTCCCTCCAATCTGATATCCAATCTTTCATCACCTAATCTTTTTGTTATCCTCATCACCTTACTCTTTACTATATTCACTTTCAATTTTCTTCTTTTACACACCCTACCAAATTCATCCACCAACCTCTGCAACTTCTCTTCAGAATCTCCCAAAAGCACAGTGTCATCAGCAAAAAGCAACTGTGACAACTCCCACTTTGTATTTAATTCTTTATCTTTTAACCCCCACACCTCTTGCCAAGACCCTCGCATTCACTTCTCTTACAACCCCATCTATAAATATATTGAACAACCACGGTGACATCACACATCCTTGTCTAAGGCCCACTTTTACTGGGAAATAGTCCCCTTCCCTCCTACACACTCTAACTTGAGCCTCACTATCCTCATAAAAACTCTTCACTGTTTTCAGTAATCTACCTCCTATTCCATACACCTGCAACATCTGCCACATTGCCCCCCAATCCACCCTATCATACGCCTTTTCCAAATCCATAAATGCCACAAAAACATCTTTACCCTTATCCAAATACTGTTCACCTATATGTTTCACTGTAAACACTTGGTCTACACACCCCCTACCTTTCCTAAAGCCCCCTTGTTCATCTGCTATCCTGCTTTCTGTCTTACTCTTAATTCTTTCAATAATAACTCTACCATACACTTTACCAGGTACACTCAACAGACTTATTCCCCTATAATTTTTGCACTCTCTTTTGTCTCCTTTGCCTTTATACAAAGGAACAATACACGCTCTCTGCCAATCCCTAGGTACCTTACCCTCTTCCATACATTTATTAAATAATGGCACTAACCACTCCAAAACTATATCCCCACCTGCTTTTAACATTTCTATCTTTATCCCATCAATCCCAGCTGCCTTACCCCTTTCATTCTACCCACTGCCTCACGAACTTCCCCACACTCACAACTGGCTTTTCCACACTCCTACAAGATGTTATTCCTCCTTGCCCTATACACGAAATCACAGCTTTCCTGTCTTCATCAACATTTAACAACTCATCAAAATATTCCCTCCATCTTCCCGATACCTCTAACTCTCCATTTAATAACTCTCCTCTCCTATTTTTAACTGTCAAATCCATTTGTTCCCTAGGCTTCCTCAACTTATTAATCTCACTCCAAAACTTTTTCTTATTTTCAACAAAATTTGTTGATAACATCTCACCCACTCTCTCATTTGCTCTCTTTTACATTGCTTCACCACTCTCTTAACCTCTCTTTTCTCTCCATATACTCTTCCCTCCTTGCATCACTTCTACTTTGTAAAAACCTCTCATATGCTAACTTTTTCTCCTTTACTACTCTCTTTACATCATCATTCCACCAATCGCTCTTCTTCCCTCTCGCACCCACTCGCCTGTAACCACAAACTTCTGCTGAACACTCTAACACTACATTTTTAAATCTACCCCACACATTTTTGACCCCATTGCCTACACTCTCACTAGCCCATCTATCCTCCAATAGTTGTTTATATCTTACCCTAACTGCCTCCTCTTTTAGTTTATAAACCTTCACCTCTCTCTTACTTACTGCTTCTATTTTCCTTGTATCCCATCTACCTTTTACTCCCACTGTAGCTATAACTAAAAAGTGATCTGATATATCTGTGGCCCCTCTATAAACATGTACATCCTGAAGTCTACTCAACAGTCTTTTATCTACCAATACATAGTCCAACAAACTACTGTCATTACGCCCTACATCATATCTTGTATACTTATTTATCCTCTTTTTCTTAAAATATGTATTACCTATAACTAAACCCCTTTCTATACAAAGTTATTATTATTATTATTATTATTGACAACTATGTGAAAAACCTGCATTGCAAGGAGACGAAAACGTAAGAAACACAAATCTCACCAAACACCAGAAAAAAGTCTAATAGAAAGAGAAAAACAGTTGTCCTTATTATTAGGAGAAAGAGAAACACAGCCGGAAATGACCTTAAGAGCCAGAGAGAGAAATAAAGAGAGAGAGAGAGAGAGAGAGAGAGAGAGAGAGAGAGAGAGAGAGAGAGAGAGAGAGAGAGAGAGAGAGAGAGAGAGAGAGAGAGAGAATCATAACCCAAAGTGTTTCACATTCGTATCAGAACTACAGTGACTGAAACATCAGATCTTAACACGGAGAAATAAAATATTAACTGCTCCCCTCAATGAGAATGAGGTGTGTGATGATCTCAAGATGAGACTTCAGAATGCCTCTCAATCGAACAAGAAGCAGTGCCAAAGAGAGAGAGTCAAACCAAGAGGAAGCGACTAATGAGGCAGTAAAGGAGGCGTGTTGCATCAGAGGCAACAGAACTTTGAGGGATGAAATGATTGCTGTGGATACTGTGAGAAGGAGCCGAAGTCCTCTGTAAACCATTCCCCGAACCCTTCAACATAGCACAAACATGAAGTGTCGGACTCCTGGAAGACAGCAAACGAATACTAAAAGCAATATTCAAGTACGGAACGGACTAGAGTCCTTACACAGACCAGAATGTCTAACATCTTCGCCGTGTATAATGTACTTGAAAAGCGCAAAACAAAATACTTGCGGAATACCCTGAAAACGTAGACTTTCTCACAGAGCATCATTTTGTGGCGTCAGAAAAGACAGATTATATATTGCAAACCTTTCACAGACATATGGAACACTAACGCTAGTTACACAGAGAAACTAAAAGGGGTAACAGGCTGGTACTAGCAGTGTGTGAAGAATATCTGACTGACAGGAATGACTGAGGTGTCAGCCTGGGCTAGTGCGACTATCGGAGGCTCTCAGAAATTATTTCCAAGTCCTAAAGAACATAAAGACACAATGCCGTGACAGAAACAATACACGATTAACCCGTACATAGGAGAGAGGAGCTTACGACGACGTTTCGGTCCGACTTGGACCATTTACAAGTCACACTAATAGACAAAGGCGAGGGAGCTAACTTTGTGTGTTAGTGTGACTTATGTGTAGGTTGTGTATTGTATTCGAGGTCCTATATTGTTCCCGGTGTATGATAAGGATTTACTGAGAGTAAGAACCTAGGGAAAGGAGAAGGGTGGGGGGTTGTTGTGCTAGGAAGGAAGAGGACTCGAACATGCTTGCAGATTGCAAAATTATGAAGATATAAAGAGAATAGGGAGAGACTGCAGGAGATCCAGAAAATTCCTGACAAATGGCTGCAAGTGACTTACAAAAGTTCAGTGACAATGAAACAGGGAGGTGGAGACAGGAAGCTATTCGGCCTAAGAGAGAGAGAGAGAGAGAGAGAGAGAGAGAGAGAGAGAGAGAGAGAGAGAGAGAGAGAGAGAGAGGCAAATCACCCGGGGAAGGAGGATGCTGAACGAAGCTCGTAGAATCGGTAAAGAACAACAAATCTGTCCTCTGAGGTACACACGAGCATAAATACGTGGGCACCTCATGGTAGGCTATCACGCATGACTTTCAGAAATCTTGGAAAGGCCTCTTATAAACCATACCACGGGTGTAAAAACTTGCATTTTTGGACACAGTTGTGCCTATACTAACCTTCCTATGGTGTAGAAATATACCTAGTTGGATGAATCTTATTGAAGCTAGCTGGCCCAGTGGCTTACGCGACGGTCTGGAGTTTTGAGACTCTCTGACCGCGGGTTCGAACCCCACCCGTGGTATGGTTTGTTTGCAATCGTGTCATTACGATTTCGTGAGTCGTGTGGAAGGCCTCTTATAATTCACTTTACCAAATGACCGTATCTTGAGTAAGTAGCGCCAGTGTGGAGCTCTCTCCTCATCTACTCAAGAACAAAGTAAAAATCGAAACAGCTTATAGATATGCATTTAGAGCATATCTATAAGAGAACTAAATCTCCTGCCCCTGAAGTAACGAAGAAGAGGAGACATGATCACGATATATAAAATACTCTGGGATATAAACTTTTGCCACTTTATTCTTTCCTTATAGTTCATTACACTCTCTACTACAAGTCTATCTAGATTTTCTCAATAGAACACAAATGGAACCTGCACTTTCACTAAACCACAGAGATATTAAAACACACTGCTTCAAGGGAAAGTGCTCCTGATTCAAGGATTTGAAGCTATCTTCCGCTTTCTCAGATCAAACTAAATTATCATAATTCCTCACTCCAGCCTCTGTACTAACCTCTGGGTTTCAACACTTTCCCGTGAAAATAATGATTGATGAACAAATACATACCACGAAGCTTGGTCACTTACACGTATATATCACGAAGTTTGGGCACTTAGAAGTTTATATCACGAAGCTTGGGCACTTAGACGTATATATCACGAAGTTTGGGCACTTAGAAGTTTATATCACGAAGCTTGGGCACTTATACGTATATATCATGAAACTAAATCTCCTAAGGCATTCAGAAGTGAGGATGCTGAAGGCATGAGTGTAGCAGATGGGAAATGAGTGTGGGATTGTGACAGAGAGTGTGGTGGAGTGAAAGTGATTTTGCCAGAGTGAAAGTTAGTGTGGCAGAGTGAGAGTAAGTGTAGCAGAGTGTGCAGGGTGAAAGTCCAACACTCTGGCATCTTTACTGTTGAAACCTTTCGCCTACACATCAGCCTTCTTCAGTCGAATGCAAGCGAACGCCAGAGACGGCAGAAGATACAAGCAAGTACAGTGGACCCTCGGTTAACGAATACCCCGGAAATCGTGCAATTATGTAAGTTTAATTTTGTAAGTTCTTGTGGAAGTGTATTTTTGGGGGTCTGAAATAGACTAACCTACGTGAAATTTTTCCTTAAGGGAGTAAATTCGTTCGGTAATGGCACTTGAGCAGACTTCAGGAGTGAAGTTTTTACGAAACTCGGGGGTCCACTGTATTGCGCATATATCTTACCAACATATCGGCACTGTATACCATACCTGCACCAGCGATAATCTAAGTTAATAATCTGTATAACAAACATCAGAAACCGTCTTGCTATTCACTGTTTTTAATCATTATTTTAAACAGTTTTTACCAAACTTAAGAATTTCCTTCTCTCAAGACCAGTTTGCTGTTGTAGTCACTAAGTCACGAAACAGATGCAAAGAGAATGTGATCAAAACGATTTCGATTCCATTAGAGAATAAACTAGTGGAGGAATGATTGGGATTAGAATCTATTTTCGTTTATTTCTATAATTTGTTCAAAGTCACAGGGGGTTAAATCATGACATAAATAGAAGGGGAAAACTTCGCTGGTATTTAAACATTGTCCCTCTGGGGTTTTAGTCGTGCACTGAGTCGTGCAATTAGTCGTCATTCAAACTACACTATGGTAAGATAATGAAGCATCTGGGAGGAAGTATATCAAGAAGGCAGAAAGAATGAAAAACTGGGGAGGTAGACTGGGGAGGTAGACTGGGGAGGTAGACTGGGGAGGTAGACTGGGGAGGTAGACTGGGGAGGTAGACTGGGGAGGTAGACTGGGGAGGTAGACTGGGGAGGTAGACTGGGGAGGTAGACTGGGGAAGTAGACTGGGGGAGGTAGAGTGGGGGAGGTAAACTGAAGGAGGTAGACTGGGGGAGGCAAAGTGGGTGATGTAGAGTGGGGAGGTAGACTAGGGAAGGTAGACTGGGGAAGGTAGAGCGGGGGAGGTAGACTGGGAAGACTGAAGACGAGGGAGATTGAATGAATGAGAGATATTCGCAGAACAAGTGAAAAAAATTCACCCTTAAGAATCAGGGGAAAATGAATAAATGAATAAATGAATGGGGGAGACGCTGAGAAGAAATGAGGAAGATGCTGAGAACGAGCGAGACGAGGCAGTGAGAATTATTGAATATAACAGACAGCGAGGATGAGGAGAGAGAGAGAGAGAGAGAGAGAGAGAGAGAGAGAGAGAGAGAGAGAGAGAGAGAGAGAGAGAGAGAGAGAGAGAGAGAGAGAGAGAGAGGGAAAGTGAGAAACCAACTAATCTACAAAACTATAAACAAAACAGCCCCAGATTTGCTATTAATACCAACCATTAATGGAAACCCCCCTTCCTTTTCTTTTCACCCTTCTAAAATTCCGAGATACATTGTCCCGCCAATCATCCCGGAACATCCAATCGCCCTAAAAACCTTGAAACCATTACTCTGACAAGAAAACGTTCACTACCATCGGGCCATAATTCCCCCTGGACCGCGCGCACACCTCCCACCTGTCAGAGCGAAAAACATTTTCTGGACCGGTACTCTAACCCACTTCGCGCTACTCTTAATAACGATATCATTCCTCAGAACACTTTTCTTAAAAATAGTGCCCCCTCTCTCTCTCTCTCTCTCTCTCTCTCTCTCTCTCTCTCTCTCTCTCTCTCTCTCTCTCTCTCTCTCTCTCTCTCCACACACACACACACAGAAATAAAATGGAATGGAATTTCCCTGCCCACCCGCTATTAAATTCTAAATCGTTCACAATAACGTTTGATATTAAGCGGTAAAGAACACAATCAACGGTGAAAGCCGGGGTAATAACCTTTGCTGTACTAGCTCTAAAGTCTGGCAAGGCGACGGACGACACTGGAAAACACACACACACACACACACACACACACACACACACACACACACACACACACACACACACACACAGCCTCCCAAGCGTTTTTCATTATTTCATGAGGACCAATTAAATACTGAGCAACAGTCGTCTCCAGCAAAATTTTCTCCGATAGGCCTGGGTATAAAAGGCACACTGCCTCCAGCAAAGATTGGCATCAAAGAAAAAATTCTGTGGTATAGGAGGGCATCAAAGGAACGTTTTCTGTGGTAAAGGGCATCAAAGCAATATTTCCTGAGGTAAAGGAAGGTATCAAAGCAACGTTTACCCTGGTTAAGGAAGGTATCAAAGCCACAATAACCGAGGTTAAGGAAGGTATCAAAGCCACAGTAACCGAGGTTAAGGAGGGTATCAAAGCCACAGTAACCGAGGTTAAGGAGGGTATCAAAGCCACAGTAACCGAGGTTAAGGAGGGTATCAAAGCCACAGTAACCAAGGTTAAGGAGGGTATCAAAGCCACAGTAACCGAGGTTAAGGAGGGTATCAAAGCCACAGTAACCGAGGTTAAGGAGGGTATCAAAACCACAGTAACCGAGGTTAAGGAGGGTATCAAAGCCACAGTTACCATTGTAAATTAGGATATCAGAACCACAGTTACCATTGTAAATTAGGGTATCAAAGCCACAATATCTTGGTAAAGATGTGAGCCAAGAAGTGCAGACTTGTCATAGCTTTTAGGGCGACCGTAAAAGGTCGCGAATGGGATATTATTTCAGGTTAGTTTGGCCTTTATGGACGGGAACAAGAATTACCCTCTTACTGAGGCGCCTTCACTGGAGCTTGCTGACTGCTGAGCCACGGTATTTGACTGACTGCTGAGGACAGTCACAGCACCTGGCTGACTGCTGAGGACAGAGTCACAGCACCTGGCTGACTGCTGGGTTGTGGAAATTTTGGAGTCGTCTAAAAAACACTTGGAAAAAGCTGAAAAAACATGAACATATGGGAAATTATAATTGAAATACGATACCACCGACACCAGAAGACTACCATTAACAAGAGTGACAGTGCCACTTACACCACCGATATTATATTCTCCACCATACCACTTACACCATTAATTATTCCCGTACCACCATTAACAAGCACTAACATACTACCTACGCCATTGTACACACTGCAAAACATTGGACACCGCCCTTAATAAAAACCACCATGCCACCTGTACCAAAATGGTACCATTAACAAGCTTTACCAAGCCACCTATACCAGTACAATGCATTACAATGCCATCTGTACCACCATAACACCACTAACACAGTGACAAGGACGTCCATAAGCATATTAGAAAAAATATAAGATCATGTTAGCAGGGGTATGGTGGCTTAGGTGGTATGGGAGTACATGTTAGTAGTGGTTTGGTAGCAACGTAGTCGCAATGGCAAGCCAGAGTACAAATAGCAAGAAACGTATTTAAAAAAAAAAAGTCTTACTTCCAGAGGCCATAAGTCTGAGGGTGTGAGCTGCCAGCTCAGCGATACAGTGCTGCCATCTATCTGCCAGCTAATGCCTTTAAAATTGTTAAACCATCATCAACCAGTGGAAAGGAATGCTTTACAGCCCCGCTGTCTGCGATATATTTACTGGCTTTCTAAGAGCTTTCAACTCGCCAAGGATTGTTTACTCTCTCTCTCTCACTCTCACTCTCTCTCTCACACACACAGTAAATATTTGAACTTGAGGCGCAATACTTAGCAAAAGCCAAACATTTATTACTATAAAAATTGATGTTCTGGTGTGTGTGTGTGTGTGTGTGTGTGTGTATTTGTCGAGGGATGGTGGTGAGGTGTGCGTGTGTGCATGCGTGCGCACGTGTATGCCGGTAACAAGTGTACAGAACTATTGTAAACCCGAGTAAAACACGACTCGTGCCACGGCAGGTGTTGGCTCGTCTTGTAGTTGCAGAAGCTGTGTGGCAGTGCCCTTTCAGCCCATGCTAGTCTATACCACCGGCATCCAACATTATCTTTCACCAATCCATGAAAATATGGACTCGGTACTCCTCGAAGCGGGCAGTTTGTAACAGTGGAGTTAAATATTTGGACTCGGTACTCCTCGAAGCGGGCAGTTTGTAACAGTGGAGTTAAATATTTGGACTCGGTACTCCTCGAAGCGGACAGTTTGTAACAGTGGAGTTAAATATTTGGACTCGGTACTCCTCGAAGCGGGCAGTTTGTAACACTGGAAATGAAATGACCCATATCCTCTTCCACTGTTCACTTTCCATTCGTTTTTTTTTTTGTACATTTTCCCTGCGTACTATTCAAAGGTAAGGCTCTACCGCCCCCAGTTGACTCGCCTGACTGCATGAATTTCATGGTTCACGGAAACCTACTGAATACAGAAATTTTCAATGAATACGTAAGTTTAATGTCGGCCATTGGCTGACAAACAGTGCAATGTGGATCCATCTTAACCTGACCTAACATAACCTGTCGTGGTATAGTTGACCCACGACGCACTCTGCTTGCCTTACACTTCATTCTCATGCTTCAGATTCATATCGTTCCAGACCATGGAGCTGAACTCTTCTCCAGGCTGAAGGACTGACCACCTCAAATACTATTTCTCCAAGGTTGGTGGACTGATTACATCATCTTCATTTCACTACTACATCTGCTGCCTCTGTATTTGACTGAAGAAGCCAACTGTGTAGGCGAAACTTTTCAACAATAAAGGTACCCAACTGTAGCACATTTGTCTTAATCATCACTACAGTAAACTGTTGTTGAAAATGGTATTAAATACCGACAAGTTGAAGATTAAGAGAAAACGTATTTGAGGTGGTGAGTCCCTCAGCCTGGAGAAGAGTTCAGCTCTATGGTCTGGAACGATATGAAGCTGAAATTTGAGAACGGAGTCTTAAATACTGTCGAAGGTGAGGTGGAAGATCTCGAAGACGCTGTAGGGGACGGGATCCACTAGTGGAAGTAAGAAGGCAGCTCCATCTGGAATCCAATCCTTCTCACTCATAACTAGAAGATACGCGATGAAGATTGGTATGTCTACTTCAATGACCTCCTTCATCTCATTCCAGAATCCCATGCATTTGCAGACGATTGTACTTTGACATTTGCTTATCCAAGAGAGGAAATGGCACCTGATATAGCTTACAGCTATATCAGCCTGGGGGGAAAACGATGGCAGGTCACCATGATGGTAATGCTGGAGCAGTGGTAAGAATGAATTGGAGAGTGTTGGTACCCGGGGTGAAATTCGACTCCAAACTGACCATGAAGAATCACGTTGTAAATCTTGCAAACAAGGCGGCCAGGAAGCTTACAACATTTCGACGTATCTCGCATCTGCTCGACAGTAGAGGCTGCAAGTCTCTGTACGAGGTACAAGTAAGCTCACACCTTGAGTATGCTCCACTCACTTGGACTGCCAGACCTCCACCTCATCTGCGACTTCTTGACAGCATAGAGAAGAGAGCAAGACGAGTCATCTCTCGCCTGGACTCAACCTAGACAGACCTGTCATTTCAGCAAAGCCTTCAACACAGGAGGAATGTGGGTGGCCTTACTGTTATGTACAAGGCCAATATTGTCAAAGTACTACACTTGGCTCCACTCCGAGGACAGCGAGAGGTGAGCTTCTACACAACAAGACGGGCAGCAAGCAGCAACTTCACTCTGACTGTAACCTTCTCCAGAACATCACTTCATCTGAGATCATTTATTCCCAGGATGACACGAGTCTGGAACATGTTCGTACACCATAATGATATCAACGAAATAGTCAGCTGATCAAATGAAATTGCTGGTCCACAGATGGCTCCAGCTTCATCCTGTTCCGTATTTGTATGTCTCATAACAATAAAAAGGCTTTCAAATGAGCTGATTTAGGTAACAACTCTTAGCTTGCCAATAAAGTTAGGAACCCTTAACCTAACCTTGTAAAACCCTGCTTTAGATTCTTCAAGACTTCGATGCTCATCACCAACTCCAAGTCTGAGGGACTGATTGCCTCGTCTTTTGTATATAGTTCTACAGTCTTCCTATTATGTTCTTTTGTATTGATAAAGCCACTGGATGGCGAAACGTCTGCAAAGATATCCAGATGTTGCACATGTGTCTAGTTCTTCACTCTTGTTTAACCCATGTTTACGTACGTACGTCCGCGCACACGTGCATATGCACACGCGCACACAGCTTTCCCACCACCCAAGACATCCACGCACGCACACACACTGAGGGGAATTGAGGGTAGACAGCGACAGACAGAGACGAGGCAGAGGAATACGAGGGCACCAGCAGAAGTTAAAAGCTCACAATAGGAATATTAGGAAATACTTTTCCAGCCTCAGAGTGGTGAGGAAGTGGAGCACCTGGGCAGCCAAGTGGTAGAGGCAGGATTTATACACAGCTTTAAGACTAGGTATGACAGGGCTCACGAAGCGAGGAGAGACTGAACCCAGTAGCGACCAGCGGAGAGGCCGGGACCAGGAGCTAAGACTCGACCACTTGCAAACTCTATGTAATTACCCACAATCCCATATACGCACCCCCCCACACATATGTCCACTCTAGAATTGAATGGAGAGAGAGAGAGAGAGAGAGAGAGAGAGAGAGAGAGAGAGAGAGAGAGAGAGAGAGAGAGAGAGAGAGAGAGAGAGAGAGAGAGAGAGAGAGAGACCATTCTATTCACCAACCACCAACTCTATATCCGTAACTATCCCTTACCATCGCTCCAGCCCATCCACATCCACTCTTTCCCTCTTCCCCGAACTGCCACAAAGGCAGTTAGTTAATTCCCATCCTTTGATCCTATCCTCTCCTCATCTTTTCTCTTCTCTTGATGTTCTTATCTCGTGAAAGCGTTTCGAAAGGCAGCTTTACTGTGAAAATTGTCATTAAGTTGACTAAGTTAATTCCAGCAATTGGTGTTTGTGGAGGCGGAAGAGTGTTCTCCCTGCACGATATTTTGGCACGTCGCTGCCAATGCTCGGCTTTTCTTTGAATCTCCCTTAATGCTGCTACTGCTGAGGCCGCTGTTGTTACTGCTGCAACTGCTGTTCAGGTTCCCGTGATACTGCTGCTGCTGCTCAGAGCTACAGTGGTACCGCTCCTGTGGCTTCTACTACTGCTCGGAGCTCTATTGATATTTCTTTTAATGTTGTAATTGCTGTTCGGAGCTCCTATGATGCTGCTGCTGCTGTTGCTGCTGAAGCTGCTACTGCTGAAGCTGCTACTGCTGAAGCTGCTACTGCTGAAGCTGCTACTGCTGAAGCTGCTACTGCTCAGAGCTCTCCTGGCGTTACTGCTGCTTTTTCCACACCATTCATCTTTTCTACAAATGAAAGAAACTCAATATGCAGTAATCATCATGAGATTTTTAATCCGTCCTCTTGGCTTCCGTCTACCATGTTAGACAGCCTGCCATGTTAGACAGCCTGCCATGTTAGACAGCCTGCCATGTCAGACATCCTGCCATGTTATATTGTATATCATTTGTTAATTACACTAAGAACTTGTAAAAATAGGTTAGACAGACACGAGCAAGAAGGGTTGGACTGGGTGGGACCTGGAGACCATGGGTAAGTTGTGTTGAAGTTAAAACTATGGGTAGTTTTAAGAATGGGTTGGAATCAATATTGCAATGAGAAGGACTGGATGGAGAAAAAAGGTATAAAATACCGACACGCTGGAAAAATTAAACACAAATACATGCGAGCTGTTTGTGACTTGATAAAGGCCACTGTGTGGGCAAAATGTAGTATATAAAGGATCATATTATATTGCATTTATGTTTAATTTTTCGAAAAGGATTGGATTTTAGAAGAGTCAGTAAGCTTGCTGCAGTGTTCTTCCATTCTTATGTTTTTCTCTTTTTCAAAATATATACCCAGGAAGCTTCCACACAAGTAATTAGACAAAGTGAATTATTATAATCACGAGGAAGCGCTAAAACTGTAAGGGTCAAACAACACCTTGGTAATGAAAGGGGCACGTAAGGAAGGGCACATACAGGTCCTTGGATCAAGAGTCCTTCACCAGTATAATGAGACGTACTGAAGGGACTGAGTGTGAAGAGAAGATGGTAATGCCACAGCCCCTGTGAGCTAACTCAGCTTGGGATACGAACTGAGTGACTGGCCTGGGTGAGGACCCAGGGTCCACTGAATAGACAATGGAAGCCACCGGGACAGGACGGCATAAAGTAAGTGACGTTGGGTTTGTTACATGACGTTAAGTCCCGTAGGATTTAGTACGTAATCGGACATCGTATCACTGGTGCTGCCAGATGTGAGGTGGTAATACCCGGCCTGGTGCTGCCAGATGTGAGGTGGTAATACCCGGCCTGGTGCTGCCAGATGTGAGGTGGTAATACCCGGCCTGGTGCTGCCAGATGTGAGGTGGTAATACCCGGCCTGGTGCTGCCAGATGTGAGGTGGTAATACCCGGCCTGGTGCTGCCAGATGTGAGATGGTAATACCCAGCCTGGTGCTGCCAGATGTGAGATGGTAATACCCGGCCTGGTGCTGCCAGATGTGAGGTGGTAATACCCGGCCTGGTGCTGCCAGATGTCAAAGGGGTAAGGGAAGATAGGTCAATGGGGTGAGAGAGTCGAGCTTCTATAAGCAATTATTCTGGGCAGGTGACTAGCAGTTCTGTATAGTGGATCTCTCGCTACAGGGGCGTGGAGAGCAGTTGAAACCTTGCTGGGGTTGTGTGTGTGTGTGTGTGTGTGTGTGTGTGTGTGTGTGTGTGTGTGTGTGTGTGTGTGTGTGTGGAGTGGTATGTATGTGGTGTGTATGGAGTAGCATGTAGGTAGTGTGTGTGTGTGTGTGAAGGTATGTAGTGTGTACTCACCTATTAATGGTTGCAGGGGTCGAGTCACATCTCCTGGAACTGCCTCTTCGCTGATCGCTACAAGGTCCACTCTCTACCTGCTCCATGAGCTTTGATGTATCTCTTCTTAAAGCAATGTATGGATCCTGCCTCCACTACATCACTCTCCAGATTGTTTCACTTCTTAACAGCTCTATGACTGAAGAAGTACTTCTTAACATCCCTGTGACTCATCTGCGTCTTCAGCTTCCAGTTGTAACCCCGTGCTGCTGTGTCCCATTTCTGAAACATCCTGTCCCAATTCACCTTCTCAATTCTTCTTATTATTTTATATGCGTTATCATGCCCTTCTACCTCTCCTGTCCTCCAGAGTCGTCAGGTTGATTTCTCTTAACCTCTCCTACGATTGCTGTGCACTCTGGTGTTGTATACTCCAATATTGGCCTGACGTACAAAGTGTACAGAGTCTTGAACGATTCCTTACTAAAGTGTCGAAACTCTTTTCTTAGGTTTCCCAGGCGCTCATATGCTGCAGCAGTTATCTGGTTGATGTTCGCCTCAGGAGATGTGCTCGGTATTATACTCACCCCAAGATCCTTTTCCTTGAGTGAGGTTTGCAGTATTTGCCCCCCTAGCCTGTACTCTGTCCGCGGTCTTCTTTGACCTTCCCCAATCTCCATGACTTTGCACTTAGTGGGGTTAAACTCCAAGGGCCAGTTGTTGGACCAGTCTTGCAGCCTGTCCAGATCCCTTTGTAGTTCTATTGATCCTCATCCGCTTGAAAGCTTCACATCATCTGCAAACAGGGACACCTCTGAATCAATTACTTCCGTCATGTCATTCACATATACCAGAAACAGCACCGGCCCTAGGATTAACCCCTGTGGAACCCCGCTCGTCACATGCGCCCACTCTGACACCTCGTTACGTACCATCACTCGTTGTTTCCTTCCTGTCAGGTATTCTCTGATACACTGTAGTGCCTTTCCAGTTAGTCCTGTCACTCCTCCAGCTTTTAACATAAGAACACAAGAAAGAAGGAACACTGCAGCAGGCCTACTGGCCCATGCGAGGCAGGTCCAAGTCTCCAACCGGATTAAGCCAATGCCCCGACCCAGCCAGGTCAGGTTACATTCACTTAAGGAAGGAGCACGGAATCTGACCTAGTAGCACAAGCTAGTCAGGACTAACTCACACCCACCCGCACCCACTCTTGTGTGGAACTCTGTCCAAAGCCTTCTTCTTGCAGTCCAAGAAAATGCAATCTACCCACCTCTCTCTTGTGTTACTTCTATCACCTTGTCATAAAACTCCAGTGGGTTTGTGACAAGATTTTCCCTCTCTGAAACCGTGCTGGTTGTCGTGTATAAGCTCATTCCTTTCTAGGTGCTCCAACACTCTTCTCCTGATAATTTCCATGACTTTGCATACTATACATATCAGTGACACCAGTTTGTAGTTTAGTGCTATCTGTCTGTCTCCTTTCTTAAAGATTGGGACTACGTTTGCTGTCTTCCACACCTCAGGCAATTGTCCTGTTTCGATAGATATGTTAAAGATTGTTGTTAGTGGTACACACAGCGTCTCTGCTCCCTCTCTCAGGACCCACGGAAAGATGTTGTCTGGTCCCACAGCCTTTGAGGTATCTAGCTCATATAGCAGCCTCTTCACCTCCTTCTCGGTTGTGTGCAGTGGGGTACCCTTCCATCCCGGTTTTACATGTACACACATAGTGTGTGTACACAAGTAGTGTGTGTGTGTGTGTACTCACCTAGTTGTGGTTGCAGGGGTCGATTCATAGCTCCTGTTTGTTGTGTTAGTTACCATTTTGTCCTAGGCACATGTCGATTAGACACTAGGTCTGTTGTATGTATGTGTGTGTGTGTGTGTGTGTGTGTGTGTGTAACGAAACACTTCGAAATGTTTCGGCCCAGCCGGGAATTGAACGTGTGTGTGTGTGTGTGTGTGTGTGTGTGTGTGTGTGTGTGTATGTATGTGTGCGTGTAAAGTTTTTTATAGTAATAAAAGTCTACACAGAGTGTAGTGTTGCCAACAGAAGCTTCCTCTGCAATATATGTGTTGTCTTTGCAATTTACGTCAATTGTCTTGGATTCAGGTAGGTGCTTAGCAGAGCTCAACGATGGAATATGTAAAAGCTCAGCTGGTAGCGTCCTCAGATTACATACAGAGGTTCTGATTCCTGGCACAGGAGGAAACATTGAGTATGTTTCCTTACATCTGCTACCCCTGATCACCTAGGAGTAAGTAGGTTCCTGGGTATTAGTGGACAGTTGTGGGTCGCATCTCGGGGAGGGGGGCAGTATACCTGAGATTCTGTTATCCGGAGAGGATAAAAGCTCTTAATTAACCTGTAAATGAGGTTTAGTAAACAAAATTCTTCATTAGTTCGCCTCAATGCATAATTAATAATAATAATAATAATAATAATAATGACATTAATAATGAAAATATAGTGGAAATAAGACTTGGAATATCAAGAATGATAACAGTGATGATAATAACAATTATATAAATTTTGTGAAGAACAATTACGTGTTTCAGAGCTCAGGCGCTCACAGTTAATCATGTTGTTGCTGTTCCTGTTGTTGCTGTTCCTGTTGTTGCTGTTCCTGTTGTTGCTGTTCCTGTTGTTGCTGTTCCTGTTGTTGCTGTTCCTGTTGTTGCTACCGTTGTTGCTGTTCCTGTTGTTGCTACCGTTGTTGCTGTTCCTGTTGTTGCTACCGTTGTTGCTGTTCCTGTTGTTGCTGTTCCTGTTGTTACTGTTCCTGTTGTTGCTGTTCCTGTTGTTGCTACCGTTGTTGCTGTTCCTGTTGTTGCTGTTCCTGTTGTTGCTGTTCCTGTTGTTGCTGTTCCTGTTGTTGCTGTTCCTGTTGTTGCTGTTCCTGTTGTTGCTGTTCCTGTTGTTGCTACCGTTGTTGCTGTTCCTGCTGTTGCTGCTCCTGCAGTTGCTGTTCCTGTTGTTGCTGTTCCTGTTGTTGCTGTTCCTGCTGTTGCTGTTCCTGCTGTTGCTGCTCCTGCTGTTGCTGTTCCTGTTGTTGCTGTTAATGTTGTTGCTGTTCCTGTTGTTACTACCGTTGTTGCTGTTCCTGCTGTTGCTGTTCCTATTGTTGCTGTTCCTGTTGTTGCTGTTCCTGCTGTTGCTGTTCCTGCTGTTGCTGTTCCTGCTGTTGCTGTTCCTGCTGTTGCTGTCCTGTTGTTGCTGCTCCTGTTGTTGCTGCTCCTGTTGTTGCTGCTCCTGTTGTTGCTGCTCCTGTTGTTGCTGCTCCTGTTGTTGCTGCTCCTGTTGTTGCTGCTCCTGTTGTTGCTGTTCATGTTGTTGCTGCTCCTGTTGTTGCTGCTCCTGTTGTTGCTGCTCCTGTTGTTGCTGTTCCTGTTGTTGCTGTTCCTGTTGTTGCTGTTCCTGTTGTTGCTGTTCCTGTTGTTGCTGCTCCTATTGTGGCTGCTCCTATTGTGGCTGCTCCTGTTGTTGCTGTTCCTGTTGTTGCTGCTCCTGTTGTTGCTGCTCCTGTTGTTGCTGCTCCTGTTGTTGCTGCTCCTGTTGTTGCTGCTCCTGTTGTTGCTGCTCCTATTGTGGCTGCTCCTGTTGTTGCTGCTCCTGTTGTTGCTGCTCCTGTTACTTCCATTGTTGTTATAGTTACTGCTGTCGTTGCTCTTGTCGCTGAATTTGTTGTCGCTAATGTTGTTTTGATGTTGTTTGTTGTGGCTGTTGTTGCTGCTGCTATTGTTAATGGTTCCGCTGCTTCAGGTGGTGATTACGAAGGGGCTTTTGTTGCTGCTGCTTCTTCGGGTGCTGCTGCTGCTTCAACAGCAGCACCCGAATATCACCTATATTGCCACCTAAAGTCAGTACTAGATCAGCGTGGCTCTGGTTAGTACGTTGGACCACGTGCAGCCAGCAGTAACAGCCTTGTTGATCAGTCCCTGATCCACTGGGAGGCCTAGTGAAGGACTGGGCCGCGGGGGCGTTGACCCCCGGAACACCCTCTAGGTAGACTCCAGGAAGATATTTGGATCAACATCAATCTGTGTGTTATTGTCTGGCCTCGTGACGGTGGCTGATGTATTTACTACACATCACACATACACAGGAGCTGTGACTCGGTGCCAGGAGCTGTGACTCGGTGCCAGGAGCTGTGACTAGACCCGTGAAACTTCATACAGATGAGTACACATCTATGTACAGCTAAGAGCGGTTATCTTAGCTCACTTCAATGCCCTGCCCTATCTATGGTGTAGTGATTATCACAGGATGCCACCCACAATAGTCTGATAACACACACATTTATTGTTAGGTAGAGTCGACAAGAGTAAAGAATCCTGCCCACGTCCCTCCTCAGGATCGAACCCGTATTCGTCGGTTGTGAAGCAGAGGTACTACAATTTCTTTATCTGTAATATATGTATAATCGCCTGCTACGCCAAAAAATATATTCGCGATGAAAAGTATCTACAAATTTGTTATGTTTCCTGAGCGGGGATAAAGTTCTCTCTCTTTAGGGAACTTATAGAAACTTGGACAAAATTCTTCCTCTTTAGAGAACTTGGACAAAGGAAGCTATTGTAAGTGGCCAACTTGTGTTCCAGTCTCGCAGCCAGCGTAAGACGAGCCCACAGAGAAAAACATAATGTTTACTTAAGAATTTACTACTTTTCACCTAGTATAGAGAACTTTTACGTAGTGCTTTGGTTCTCGATGATATTTTGTGGGTCCTTGTCCACCTGCCAGGTCACTCCATGCTAGATGACCAGAACGCCAGTGATGGGTCTTCATATGACCCACGTCACGAAAAACATATATACATATGTCGTGCCGATTAGGTAAAACTTGCCATATAAGACAAGCGAAAATTTGTGTATGCAATATTTTCGCAAAAATCATTCTGAACCTAACGAAAAAAATATATTTCATTGTGTTTATTTATTATTAAAATATTGTAAACGTATCTAAAATATATTTAGTTGGGTTAGGCTAAATTAAATTGCGCTTGTTATAATAAGGTTAGGTAAATTTTCTAAGTTTCTTTTGGTACAAAATTATATATTTTGACATTAACATAAATGAAAAAAATATATATTTAAACGTATAAGAGAAAATTTTAGAAAGGACTTAATTTTAAATGAGTTCTTGCTAATTGACCAGTTTTACCTAATCGGCACGATATATATATATATATATATATATATATCGTATATGGAGTATATGGAGAGAAAAAGAGAGGTTAAAAGAGTGGTGAAGCAATGTAAAAAGAGAGCAGATGAGAGAGTGGGTGAGATGTTATCAGCAAATTTTGTTGAAAATAAGAAAAAGTTTTGGAATGAGATTAATAAGTTGAGGAAGCCTAGAGAACAAATGGATTTGACAGTTAAAAATAGGAGAGGAGAGTTATTAAATAAAGAGTTAGAGGTATCGGGAAGATGGAGAGAATATTTTGAGGATTTGTTAAATGTTGATGAAGACAGGGAAGCTGTGATTTCGTTTGTAGGGCAAGGAGGAATAACATCTTGTAGGAGTGTGGAAGAGCCAGTTGTGGGTGTAGGGAAGTTCGTGAGGCAGTGGGTAGAATGAAAGGGGTAAGGCAGCTGGGATTGATGGGATAAAGATAGAAATGTTAAAAGCAGGTGGGGATATAATTTTGGAGTGGTTGGTGCTATTATTTAATAAATGTATGGAAGAGGGTAAGGTACCTAGGGATTGGCAGAGAGCGTGTATTGTTCCTTTGTATAAAGGCAAAGGGGACAAAAGAGAGTGCAAAAATTATAGGGAATAAGTCTGTTGAGTGTACCTGGTAAAGTGTATGGTAGAGTTATTATTGAAAGAATTAAGAGTAAAACAGAAAGCAGGATAGCAGATGAACAAGGGGCTTTAGGAAAGGTAGGGGTGTGTAGAACAAGTGTTTACAGTGAAACATATAGGTGAACAGTATTTGGATAAGGGTAAAGATGTTTTTGTGGCATTTATGGATTTGGAAAAGGCGTATGATAGGGTAGATAGGGGGCAATGTGGCAGATGTTGCAGGTGTATGGAATAGGAGGAAGGTTACTGAAAGCAGTGAAGAGTTTTATGAGGATAGTGAGGCTCAGGTTAGAGTGTGTAGGAGGGAAGGGACTATTTCCCAGTAAAAGTGGGCCTTAGACAAGGATGTGTGATGTCACCGTGGTTGTTCAATATATTTATAGATGGGGTTGTAAGAGAAGTGAATGCGAGGGTCTTGGCAAGAGGTGTTGGGCTAAAAGATAAAGAAGCAAATACAAAGTGGGAGTTGTCACAGTTGCTTTTGCTGATGACACTGTGCTTTGGGAGATTCTGAAGAGAAGCTGCAGAGGTTGGTGGATGAATTTGGTAGGGTGTGTAAAAAAGAAAATTGAAAGTGAATATAGGAAAGAGTAAGGTGATGAGGATAACAAAAAGAATAGGTGACGAAAGATTGGATATCAGATTGGAGGGAGAGAGTATGGAGGAGGTGAATGTATTCAGATATTTGGGAGTGGACATGTCGGCGGATGGGTCTATGAAGGATGAGGTGAATCATAGAATTGATGAGGGAAAAGGGTGAGTGGAGCACTTCGGAGTCTGTGGAGACAAAGAACCTTGTCCATGGAAGTAAAGAGGAATGTATGAGAGTATAGTTATACCAACGCTCTTATATGGGTGTGAAGCATGGGTGATGAATGTTGCAACGAGGAGAAGGCTGGAGGCAGTGGAGATGTCATGTCTGAGGTCAATGTGTGGTGTGAATATAATGCAGAGAATTCGGAGTTTGGAAATTAGGAGGAGGTGCGGGATTACCAAAACGATTGTCCAGAGAGCTGAGGAGGGGTTGTTGAGGTGGTTTGGACATGTAGAGCGAATGGAACGAGACAGAGTGACTTCGAGAGTGTATAAATCTGTAGTGGAGGGAAGGCGGGGTAGGGGTCGGCCTAGGAAAGGTTGGAGGGAGGGGTAAAGGAAGTTTTGTGTGCGAGGGCTTGGACTTCCAGCAAGCATGTGTGAGCGTATTTGATAGGAGTGAATGGAGGCATATGGTTTTTAATACTTGACGTGCTGTTGGAGTGTGAGCAAAGTAACATTTATGAAGGGATTCAGGGAAACCGGCAGGCCGGACTTGAGTTCTGGAGATGGGAAGTACAGTGCCGGCACTCTGAAGGAGGGGTGTTAATGTTGCAGTTTTATAACTGTAGTGTAAAGCACCCTTCTGGCAAGACAGTGATGGAGTGAATGATGATGAAAGTTTTTCTTTTCGGGCCACCCTGCCTTGGTGGGAATCGGCCGATGTGTTAATAAAAAAAAAAAAAAAATATATATATATATATATATATATATATATATATATATGGAGAGAGAGAGAGAGAGAGATCGCAGTCAGCAGGACTCGATACTGCTACTGGGGACGGTCATGATTCCCAGGCAGCGCTCTTATCCACTCAGCCACAAATGCCACACAATCTGGGCAGCCTGGTTCACAAGCTTGTTTCTTTCCCAGCCCGGGCACGTCAGTGAGCCTCAATCATGGCAGCCCGGGCACGTCAGTGAGCCTCAATCATGGCAGCCCGGGCACGTCAGTGAGCCTCAATCATGGCAGCCCGGGCACGTCAGTGAGCCTCAATCATGGCAGCCCGGGCACGTCAGTGAGCCTCAATCATGGCAGCCCGGGCACGTCAGTGAGCCTCAATCATGGCAGCCCGGGCACGTCAGTGAGCCTCAATCATGGCAGCCCGGGCACGTCAGTGAGCCTCAATCATGGCAGCCCGGGCACGTCAGTGAGCCTCAATCATGGCAGCCCGGGCACTTCAGTGAGCCTCAATCATGGCAGCCCGGGCCGTCAGTGAGCCTCAATCATGGCAGCCCGGGCACGTCAGTGAGCCTCAATCATGGCAGCCCGGGCACGTCAGTGAGCCTCAATCATGGCAGCCCGGGCACGTCAGTGAGCCTCAATCATGGCAGCCCGGGCACGTCAGTGAGCCTCAATCATGGCAGCCCGGGCACGTCAGTGAGCCTCAATCATGGCAGCCCGGGCACGTCAGTGAGCCTCAATCATGGCAGCCCGGGCACGTCAGTGAGCCTCAATCATGGCAGCCCGGGCACGTCAGTGAGCCTCAATCATGGCAGCCCGGGCAGTCAGTGAGCCTCAATCATGGCAGCCCGGGCACTTCAGTGAGCCTCAATCATGGCAGCCCGGGCACGTCAGTGAGCCTCAATCATGGCAGCCCGGGCACGTCAGTGAGCCTCAATCATGGCAGCCCGGGCACGTCAGTGAGCCTCAATCATGGCAGCCCGGGCACTTCAGTGAGCCTCAATCATGGCAGCCCGGGCACGTCAGTGAGCCTCAATCATGGCAGCCCGGGCACGTCAGTGAGCCTCAATCATGGCAGCCCGGGCACGTCAGTGAGCCTCAATCATGGCAGCCCGGGCACGTCAGTGAGCCTCAATCATGGCAGCCCGGGCACGTCAGTGAGCCTCAATCATGGCAGCCCGGGCACGTCAGTGAGCCTCAATCATGGCAGCCCGGGCACGTCAGTGAGCCTCAATCATGGCAGCCCGGGCACGTCAGTGAGCCTCAATCATGGATTCACGCTATTTCAATATCATCCTGTTTGTTCTGACCTCACAAGCGATGTTTATATCAATGAACCAGGCAGAAACAAGAGGGTAAAAAGTTGTGATTGAGGACACGTGGCTGGATCAAGTGGATACGTGGCTCGTCAAGCGGACACGTGTTTGCGTCAAGTGGACACGTGGCTGCGTCAAGTGAATACTTGGCTGCGTCAAGTGGACACGTCGTTGCTCCATGTGAACACATGGCTTCGACAACCAGATTAAAAAAAGAATGCGTCAACCGGTTGAGTGACAGTCAACCAGAAAGGAAATTACATCAACCAAACATTAGGTTGCGTTATACAGCACACGAATGCGTGAGCCGGACACACACACACACACACACACACACACACACACACACACACATACACACACACACACACGGGCCAGAAAGACACACCTATTAGTCAATACGGAAGAGCAGTGTCATCGTCGTAGTGACAACGTAAGGTTATCAGCGCTAGCGAGCAACGCTCCCGCTACTACGACACATCGCAAGCATTAAAACCCAATGATCATAACTCGAGGCAAATGCAAGACTTCTTCCAGAGTATATAGTCGTTTTTGCCAAGCAACCAGTAGACAGAGTCGTGCTTGAGAATATCCCGCTGACGACCCGTGCCTACTAGACAGTGGTCGTATGTTAAGATTCACAGCCAAAGGATTTGACTTGGATAAATGTACATTTAGAAACAGTTGCTGGAAGGCACTGATTCTGCTTCAAATTCTCTGAGGCCCAAGTTCTGAAGCGTGTACTTAGAGTTTCTCTCTAAGTTAAGCAGGCACACAAGGTGGAGTGACTGCACGGATAGGCCAGTAGGCCTACTGCACTGTTCCTCTATTTTTGAGTTCTTAATGGATAATCTTGAGTTGATGTCAATGGTTTAAAAAACATACAAGTTGAAGAATGATTCTACCTCCTCCCTCCCTGTCTGTCTGCCTCTCTCCCTGGATAAACCGGAGATTTTCATCTAACAAGAGTGCAGACATGAGTGTGTCCTCCCAGAGAGTGGAGGCAAGTGTGTCCTCCCAGAGAGTGGTGGCGAGTGTGTCCTCCCAGAGAGTGGAGGCGAGTGTGTCCTCCCAGAGAGTGGAGGCGAGTGTGTCCTCCCAGAGAGTGGAGGCGAGTGTGTCCTCCCAGAGAGTGGAGGCGAGTGCAAGGTGAACAACAAACGAAGCAATGTAAGAGGGGAGAGTCTTCGGGCTAAAGTGCAATACCTACTATGGTCTCCAGGGGGTCGAGTCAGCCACCCAGGGAGCTGCACCACACCACTTTCTCAAAGGTCACACTTTTCCTTTTTCTGGCCAGGTCCTTGTGACGAAAGCAAACTATATAATAATAATAATAATAATAATAATAATAATAATAATAATAATAATAATAATAATAATCAAAATAATAATAGCAATAATAGCAATAATAATAAATAGGTAAAGTATTATCTCTGACGTAAGCTTTCTTCAACACATAATGTAGACCTTTACATAAAATAGTACGTTATCTAATTATATAAAAAAAATAACATATCCAAACAAAAGAAAGAATTTTTTACCGAAGTTATGCCCATTACCATTAAAAATATTGATAAAATATTTATATTTATAAAATTTACCACTAATAAGTTGCAAGGTCCTCCTCGTTAATTTTTTTTTTTTGCCCTTTCTAAACTTTGTTTGTTGCTCTTCGTTTATTTATTTGTTTGTGGTGTTTCTCTGTGCAATATTCATCAGTAGTCGGCCATAATATTGACATTCCATTAACCTCGGTACATTCTCTCAGTCTTCTTTATATAAAGTTCCAGATTGTGAATGAATGGTTCAGAGAACCGACGAGTTGGTAAATTAGACACATATGCAACACTTGGGTATCTTTATTGAGGAAACGTTTCGCCACACAGTGGCTTCATCAGTCCATACAAAGGAGAAGCGTGAAGAACAGGAGGAGTGTGAGGTTGTCAGTCCCTCAATCTTGAGTCGATGTTGTCAGTCCATCAATCTTGAATAGAATAACAGCATATGAGCAGAGGAAGCTTATATACTGTAGACAGGAGAGGTGCAGCAGTTGTAGGAGGTGTCACATTTGTTCAATGTGGAAGTAGGTCGTGGACTGACAACATCGACTCAAGATTGAGGGACTGACAACCTCACACTCCTCCTGTTCTTCACGATTCTCCTTTGTATGGACTGATGAAGCCACTGTGTGGCGAAACGTTTCCTCAATAAAGATACCCAAGTGTTGCATATGTGTCTAATTTACCAAAGTTCCAGATTGTTTAGCCTGGAGAAGACTCCAGGCTGAGGGACTGACCACCTCAAAACTTCGTCTTCAAGGGTGATGGTCTGATTACATCGACTTTACATCCCTACTGTTTCTGTTGCCTCCTCTGCATTCGACTGAAGAAGCCTACCGTGTAGGCGAAATGTTTCGGAATGAAGATAGCTGACTGTTGCAAATGTGTCTTATAAACTTTTCAGTAGTGTATATCATTATCATATTCACTTTTCGGAGTGTAATTCAAACGAGCATCTAGGAAATGTTCTTTAAGACTTATTACAAACTAAGGTCTTGAACTTCTATATCCTGTTCGCGATACTTTGACGTTTTGGCTCTTGTAGATACCTAGAGAAGGACCTGCCCAGTTAGGGCCAGTAGGCCTGCTGCAGTGTTCCTCTATTCTTATGTTCTTTTTTCTTATGACATCTCTGAAGGCAGTTTATGTTTCTTTTTCATTAAACAGTTTTTTCAAAAATTCTCATCTTGAAGATGTTTTTTTGTATCATTGCAGACAATTATGCATGGTAAGATTTTTGGACAAACTGTGTAATTGTTCCCTGTTTTTCTTTGATAACAAATTCACCACAGATATAACGGAACCTATCTTGGCAGTTAACACACCCTGGTTTAGCCAACCTTACAAAAATAAATAACAGCTCTATTTTGAAACAAAGCAAAAAACACAAGTACAATACACGTACGTACAGTGTAGAGACATGACATCAACTTGAAGCTTTTAGCTTCAAGTGTTTTGTAAGCTCTCCTCCCTCTCTCCCTTTTTCACAACTTTTTCCCTCTTCCCTCTCTCTTTCTCCCTCCCACACAACCTGTTCTGTCCTCCCTCTCTTATTGTTTGCTATCGTGTTTGTTTACCTAACAATGAATATTATAAAACAGCTTTCAGCCTCTGAGTAACCAGACCCTACCTCGCGGAGGCAAATGGTTCGTCTTGTACAGGATTAAGACAAAGTAGTTCCTGGGTAGCGACCATACTTAAGAACATAAGCATGGAGGAACACTGCAGTAGGCTTACTGGCCCAGACAAGGCAGGTCCTTCTCAAAACAAACCCCTTACTCAGAAGTACATTTAATTCATATTTAAAGAGATTGTTATGTCTTAGCACTTGAAGAGGTCAACGTCTCTGAGCTAGTACTGCCAAGCAAGAAAATGCAGGATTTATATTTTACTTCCTTTCTCCTCTTCTTAATTCACCGGTACTCTCCCGCCCGTCTTTTCCAGATGGTGACCCGGCCTTGGCTCCCTATCTTGGGAGTGTCTGAGATCTATGTCTGCCATGGGAGGAGGTACAAGTACCTCCTCATCTTCTGGGACCAACTGTCTCCAGGCCTAGCCACATTCCCCGCCCTCACGGGGCTCGTAGGGAGAAGATAGGCCTCTGGTCTGCCACCCTCCCCACCCAAGGGGCGCTCGTGGGAATGACAGTCTTGTGAGCTGCAAGTGGTAGCAAGCTCTGACCATATACTTTTATTTCCTGAAATGCTAAAACTGTGCTGATGAAAGCAGTGAGGGGCTCGATCCTCCATCTGTTAATCTCTCTGTTGATGCTAGCAATAATAAAGAACAAAAAAATATCGTGACTGGAACAATACACAAATAATCCGCTTGTGATTGGTCCAAGATGGACCGAAACGTCGCCATAAGCTTTTCTCTCTGCTATGTGCGGGTTATTTATGTATAGCAATAATAATAGACCAAATTGTTATCTCGTCTAGATGCTCTTGCAATAAGTGTCAGTCTTACTCTATTTTATCCATCGCATTAGTTTCACTTCATCAACAAACAAAAGATACATTAATTCCCATGTTGTAGTTTCAGGTACAGAGCTGGGCTCGTCTCTGTGATTTATACACACACACACACACACGTGTGTATACACATGAATGTATATTTACTTTAATGTATTCACGTATTTGATTTATGAGAAAGCGGAGGTGCAAGGGGAAGGCAACAGTGGGTTTCCAGGACGCTAATTAGCTTAAACGAAAATAAGGAGGAAAGACTGCAGGTTCGAACTGACGAGCTATCTAGTCCCCTTCCTTCCTCTCGGCCCTTCCCCAACCTCCTCTTCCCTCTACACAGACAGACAGACAGTCACATACACACACACACACACACACACACACACACACATGGAAGACAGCTGGTGCTATACAGCCAATGGACAGCTGAAACAATTTACCATAAATACTCGAATTCTAGAATCTAGACACTACAAGCATACCTCTGTATTTACCAGCAGGTAATTACAGATATGCCAAACACACAAATATACGTGAAAACGCCAGACTTAAAACTTCTAAATTTTCTAAAGGCTGGAAAAAAGAGATACCATTTTAAAAAAAAAATTGAGGTAAAGAAAAAAACCCTGGACCCTTGTGGTGGGCAGGTCCGCGCCCCTCACACATGCACATACAAAAATCCAGAAGACATAACAGAAGTTGGGGAGGACAGGACGCCTTTTTCCGCAGAGATAACAAAGATAATGGGCCACAGTATCGACATTATAAGAAAACTTTGGTCATGACAATACCAGGTGTGGTGAGTGAGGCAGTGTGGCGCTCAGGGATGCTGTGGTTGATGCCTGGCCAGCTGATGACACTGTGATGCTGTGGTTGATGCCTGGCCAGCTGATGACACTGTGATGATGTGGGTGTTGTCAGACCAGCTGCTGTGGGTGTTGTCAGACCAGCTGCTGACACTGGGAGGCTCCAGCAAGGCGTGCTAAATTTTAAGTTAAATGCTGACACACAGGTTCCTCAGTGTTGTAATTCCTGGTTGTGTTCAGAGTCTGACAAATTTATTTTCCTAAATTTGTCACATGAAGACGGCAGCAGCAGCAGCAGCAGATGCAGCAGCAGCAGCAGTAGTAGCAGCAGCAGCAGCAGTAGCAGCAGCAGCAGCAGCAGCAGCAGCAGTAGCAGCAGCGCAGCAGCAGCAGCAGCGGCGAGCGCAGCAGCAGCAGCAGGCAGCGTGCGCGCGCGTGGCAGTGCCAGCGGCAGCGCGCTGTGCAGCTAGCGCAGGCAGCAGCCGTGCAGTGCAGCAGCGCGCAGCGCTGCGTGCGCTGCGCGAGCTGAGCGCAGCAGCAGCAGCAGCTAGCAGCGCAGCAGCAGTGCAGCGCAGCAGCTGCGTGCAGCGAGCAGGCAGCTGCGCTAGTTAGAGCAGCAGCAGCAGTGAGCAGCAGCAGCAGCAGCAGCAGAGCAGCAGCAGAGAGCAGAGCAGCGAGCAGCAGGCAGCAGTGCGCTGCAGCGCGGCTGCGCAGCAGCAGCAGACAGCAGCAGGCGAGCAGCAGCAGCAGTGAGCAGCAGCAGTATGAGCAGCAGCAGCAGCAACAGCAGCAGGTAAGTAAAAGTACAGAGTAGTAGCAACAGTAGCAGTAGTAGTAGTAGTACATAAAGCAAGCGCAGCAGCAGCAATAGTAATAGTAGTAGTAATGAGATTTACATTGCATTTTGACAGTGTAGGTCACTCAGTATTATGTTAGGTAAAAGGAGACGTGTGCAAGTTATGCGACATTTTTCTGTGGCAACGTTTCGCTCTCCAGGAGCTTTGTCAAGCAGCTCCTGGAGTGCGAAACGTTGCCACAATAAAATGTCGCATTAGCTGCACATGTGTCCTTTTATTTAAAGGTCACTCAATACTCGCGCAAATAAAAAAATGCCACACACGTACACACAGGAGTCAGCCAGGCAGCACTAAATACAGACCAGTGTCACTGACATGTATAGTATGCAGAGTCATGGAGAAGATTATCAGGAGAGTCGTGGAGCTCCTAGAAAGAAATGAGGTTATGTACGATAACCAGCACGGTTTTAGGGAGGAGAAATCCTGTGTCACAAACCTACTGGAGTTTTACGACAAGGTAACAGAAGTAAGATAGGAGGAAGAAGGGTGGGCAGATTGCATTTTCTTGGACTGTAAGAAGACTTTCGATATAGTTCCACGAGATAAGTGCAAAAACTAGAAGAGCAGGCAGGAATAACAGGAAAGGCGCTGCAATGGATCAGGGAATACCTGTCAGGAAGGAAACTACGAGTGATGATACTTGACGAGGTGTCAGAGTGGGTGCATGTGTCGAGCGGGGTTCCATAAGGGTCAGTCCTAGGGCTGGTGCTGTTTCTGGTATATGTGAATGACATGACGGAAGGGATAGATTCAGAGGTGTCCCTGTTTGCAGACGGTGTGAAGCTAATGCGGAGAATTCAAGCGGACGAGGATCAGGTAGGACTACAAAGGGATCTGGACAGGCTGCAAGCCTGGTGCAACAATTTGGCTCCTGGAGTTTAAGCCCACAAAGTGAAAAGTCATGAAGATTGGGGAAGATCAAATAAGACCCTAAACGGAGTACAAGCTAGGGGGACAAAGGCTCCAAACTTCAAGAAAAGTATCTTGGGGTGAGTATCATACTGAGCACATCTGAGCCGCACATCAACCAAATATATGCTCATGCGCAACATCTGGGTATCATTATAGTAAACGTTTCGCCATCCAGTGGCTTTATCAATACAAAATTCTAGGACATAATATGAAGAGTAGAACTATATACAAAAGATGAGGTAATCAGTGCCTCGGACTTGGAGTTGGTGTGTTCACCACCGTAGGTCTGGAGAATATGAAGATCAGGCAATGAGGCTTCTCCTTAAATAGGCGACAGCTGAAAGGGACGGGTAGGAGGCGTAGGCATTGTCACTGGTAGGCGGTCATACCCATCTCTTTGGGTATGACCTACTTCCACTGGGGAACTCCGCCTACCAGTGACAATGCCTACGTCTCCTACCCGTCACTTTCAGCTGTCGCCTATTTAAGGTGAAGCCTCATTGCCTGATCTTCATATTCTCCAGACCTACGGTGCTGAACACACCAACTCCAAGTCCGAGGCACTGATTACCTCATCTTTTGTATATAGTTCTACTCTTCATATTATGTCCTAGGATTTTGTATTGATAAAGCCAATGGATGGCGAAACGTTTACTATAAAGATACCCAGATGTTGCACATGTGTCTTAATTTCACAATGTCGGTATTGTATACCATTCTTGTACCAATATATGCTGCAGTATATGGGCGCCTAGCAAATCTGAAAATATCATTTCAACACCTGAGTACGGAGTCATTCAAGACACTGTACGCTGTGTACATCAGGCCTACATTGGTTTATGCTGTACCAGTATGGAACCTACACCTGGTCAAGAACGTTAAGAAATTAGGGAAAGTGCAAAAGTTTTCAACAAGACTAGTTCTGGAGCTAAGGGGTTTGTTCAACGAGGAGAGGATAAGGGAAATCATCTTGACGATACTGGAGGACAGGAGGGACAGGGAGGGCATAACATATAAAATACTAAGAGGAATTGACAAGGTGGATAGGGACACGATGTTTCAGAGATGGGACACAGCAACAAGGGGTCACAACTGGAATCTGAAGATTTAGATGAGTCACAGGGATATTAGAAAGTATTTCTTCAGTCATAAAGTTGTCAGGAAGTGGAACAATCTGGAAAGTGATTTTAGCATAAGAGCTGATACTTCACCTAATTTAGAATCCTCACATTTTTACACTACTTACGAGCCATTCTGGTGCAGGGATAAAGAGTTTTGTCCGTCAGGAATGACCAGAGTCTCTGTAAGGTTTAGTTGTGAAGCAATCGCTGGAATACTGATTTAGTATACCCATTGTTAAGCATGCGTCGGTATACCTTATGTCCAAGAGGCGTCTTGAAATTTGTAGATAAACGTTCAGAGAACCGACAAGTTAATAACTTAGACACATGTGCAACACTTGGGTATCTTTATTGAGGAAACGTTTCGCCACACAGTGGCTTCATCAGTCCAATACAAAGATCAAAAACATCAGTTCACATCGACTCCAGGCTGAGGGACTGATTACCTCAAACTACCTCTGATCTTCAACCATTCTTCTTTGTATATGACTGATGAAGTCACCCAAGTGTTGCACATGTATCTAATTTATCAACTTGAAACTGACACACTACATACACCGTGTATCCAAGAGTCGTCTTGGAGACACTCACTGCAGGTCATGTATGGCCAAAATGCGACCCGTAATCGAGAAGAAAAAATAACCAAAGTGCTTAGTGTGTATTCTTTGCTGCCGCAAAATCTCACTTGGGTCAACTGCCCGACAAATGGATGAAAAGTCACACAAGACAAAGAAATTTATAGCATTTCATTCAAGAAAAAAGCTCTATTAAGTTATGATAAATAAACAACCCGCATATAAACAAACTTTCTTTCTGCAGTAAACACAATGTGGTTTACACGTAGCAAAATATTGCTACCCACGAAAGAAAGGTACACTAGTTTGCAGAGCATTTCGTGCACACTGAACTAGCCACTGGCATCCACAGGATGGATATGGGGTGTACAATAAAATAGTATAATATAAACTTATGGCGACGTTTCGGTCCGACTTGGACTATTAACTTGGACTATGGTTCATGTCGGACCGAAACGTCGTCATAAGCTTTTCTCATATGTGTTGTTCCAGTTACGGTATTGTGCATATTTGTTCTTAAAGTTATGATAAAGTTCTCACTGGGCGAAACGTAGTGATAAATAAATGCACAGGCTCTTTTATGGGTCTTTTCATCGCCTAATGGGTCGTTGCCATCGATGGTTGGCTGGAGAGAAACTGCCTCTTTAAGGAAGAGACCAATCACCTGCCTAGAGTTACGCTCATTGGGTTTTAATGTCGCCGATGTGTTGTGTACGGCAGCGGCAGCGCTCGGCGGCGCTCGGCGGCACTGATGACCTTACGTGGCACAACTTAGGCGACGACGAAGATGGCACTCCGTATTGACTGGTGGCTGTGGCATCCTGGTCCACCTGTATGCGCGCGTCCCACTGACGCACTCCTGTAGCCGAATGACGCAATGTTCAACCTGGCTATTCTGCTGTCGCAGCCGTGAGTTCGAATGACGCAGTCACCGGTCAGCGTGACGCAATCCCATCTCCGTAACTTGATTAGTAGCAAGTGGTATTTCTGAATCTTTGGGCCCTTGTCATTTTCAGGGTTCTAATTATGTATGCTGAGGTAGGAGAGAGGGCATTAAGAAGAGGCAGGGTTGGAGGAGCATAAAGAGGCAGGGAGAGGCATTAAGAGTTAGGGAGGGAGGGAGGGAAGGAAAGGGAAGTGCATTAGAGGAGCATGAAAGAGGAGAGAGGGTGGAGATAAAGAGGGAGCCGGGGAAGGTGGACGAGTATGGAGAAAGTTTCTGATGCCATATTTCAGGAAACAACTTCAGATTCTGTGAAGTGGAGGCAACGCCTGACTGAATCTTCCTGCCATGAAGATTCTAAACTGATCATTTTATACATCCTTGACTCTCGTCTGAGTTTTGAGTGTTGTGGAGGTGTAGTGTGATGAGTGTTCGTGTGAAGTGTTGTGTGATGTTGTGTGAGTGTTGTGTGGAGGTTGTGTGTGAGTGTTGTGTGTGAGTGTTGTGTGTGAGTGTTGTGTGTGTGTGTGTGTGTGTGTGTGAGTGTTGTGTGTGAGTGTTGTGTGTGAGTGTTGTGTGAGTGTTGTGAGTGTGTTGTAGTTGTGTGTGTGTGTGAGTGTTGTGTGTGAGTGTTGTGTGTGAGTGTTGTGTGTGAGTGTTGTGTGTGAGTGTTGTGTGTGAGTGTTGTGTGTGTGTGTGTGTGTGTGTGTGTGTGTGTGTGTGTGTTGTGTGTGAGTGTTGTGTGTGAGTGTTGTGTGTGAGTGTTGTGTGTGTTGTGTGTGGTGTTGTGTGTGTGTGTGTGTGTGTGTGTGAGTGTTGTGTGTGAGTGTTGTGTGTGATGTTGTGTGAGTGTTGTGTGTGGTGTGTGTGTTGTGTGTGTGTGAGTGTTGTGTGTGGTGTTGTGTGTGTGTGAGTGTTGTGTGTGTGTGTGTGTTGTGTGAGTGTGTGTGTAAGTGTTGTGTGTGAGTGTTGTGTGTGAGTGTTGTGTGTGAGTGAGTTTTGTGTTTGTGTGTGTGTGTGAGTGTGTGTGTGTGTGTACTCACCTAGTTGTGGTTGCAGGGGTCGAGTCAGCTCCTGGCCCCGCCTCTTCACTGGCCGCCACCGGGTCTCTCTCCCTTCGCCATGAGCCTTATCATACCTCTTCCTAAAGCTATGAATGGATCCTGCCTCCACTACATCGCTTCCCAAGCTATTCCACTTCCTGGCCACTCTGTGACTGAAGAAATACTTCCTAACATCCCTGTGATTTATCTGAGTCTTCAACTTCCAACTGCGTCCCCTTGTTGCTGTGTCCCATCTCTGAAACATTGTGTGTGTGTGTGTGTGTGTGTGTGTGTGTGTGTGTGTGTGTGTGTGCGCGCGTGTGTGTACTTTAAAAATGAACACGAACAAAAATAAAAGTAAATTTTAATTCCTTTCTATTTCACAAGTCTGTCAACTGTCAGTGGCGCGACAGTTGACATGAAAGTGACGCTGACTAAAAAAAAAACATGAAAAAATAAAAAAATATGTTTTTTTCCCCTCAGTTAAATGCATCCTTTGATGTCAGCATTATAACAGTGTTATTCTGGTAATACACGAGCAGAATTAAATGTGTTTTTATCTCTCTTATCTTCACTTGCTACTGATCTATTTTCAATTATGAGAGTACACACGCACTCACACATACACACACACACACACACACACACTGATTATTATTATCTTTAATATATTTATTCACCTTCCTCTTTTTGCTTGTTCTACTTTAATTATGAAGCTCTAGAATAGTTTTATATAGCACTTGCAACATATTCTATTTCTTGCACTATTAAACTGACGTTCGTTTATGTCATATTACTGAACTCCATCAAAACTGTAGTTAAACTAGTCAAAATGTATTTTTCATTTTTTTGCAATCTGTCTGTAATTGGTTCTGTGTCATCGGCAGTAATATTTAGAAAATTTAGAAGAAAGGGAAAACATCCCGACTATTTATGACGAAGATGACGGGCTCATAGTCAGGCAAGCACCCTGGGGTTGTGGAAGTGATACCCTGTGAGGAGTGTGGCACCCTGTGGGGAGTGTGGCACCCTGTGGGGAAAGTAGTACCCTGTGGGGAAAGTGGTACCCTGTGGGGAGAGTTGTGCTCTGTGGGGGAGAGTGGTACCCTGTGGGGAGAGTGGTACCCTGTGGGGAGAGTGGTACCCTTTGGGGAGAGTGGTACCCTGTGGGGAGAGTGGTACCCTGTGGGGAGAGTGACAGCCTCTGGGGAGAGTGGCACCCTCTGGGGAGAGTGGAACCCCTCTGTGGAGAGTGGCACCCCTCTGCGGAGAGTGGGCCCATTCTGGGGAGAGTAGGCCCCCCTCTGGGGAGAGTGGCATCTCTCTGGGGAGAGTGGCACACCTCTGGGGAGAGTGGCACCCCTCTCACTGATCAGAAACTGAGGACGCGGTTTGAGAAGGGAGAATCTAGCCTTCGCCAGTCCTTGAGCTGAAGAGCCCACACGGGTTTATCGGTTCACATAGCGTAAATAAGTCCAAGCCAGTTGTCCAAGACAGTTCCTGGAACAACTTAAATTCTTTATGGCCACCTTTCCGAACGTTGGAAAGTCGAAGACGTTTCGACCCATCCTGGTCCATAATGGCTCAGGATTGGCCGAAACATTTAAGACAAACAATTTAAGAAAAATTTCACTTCAATGTACTCAAAACAACTCATGAAAAAACGGCAGCTTCAATAATCGAATTGAAACTAAAACTAAATCCAGTGTGTTCGAAACAATTCAAAACAAAAGTAACTGCAATGTGCCAGTAACATCTAAAGCAGATGATAATTCCAAAATAATCGAAATAATTTTAGAGGAAGGTAATTACGATGTTATTATCATATTTTTTTCCTCTAGGGAAAATAATGTCCCAGTGACTTCAGGAATCCTCTCTCTCAATTGGTAAAAATTTAAAGTTACGAATTATATATATTATATATATATATATATATATATATATATATATATATATATATATATATATATATATATATATATATATATATATATATATATATATATATATTACGCTGGTCAGTGTATGGGAAATTTCTCCATTTTCAAAGTTACAGTCATTAGTAACTACCCCTCAAAATCACAGTATACAACATTATTTAATATAACTCTAAGACGCAAAAAGTGTACCAGTGGTAGATTCCAGAGAGATGAGTGACGGGATTCATGTATATGTTACAACCCGGGTGACCCATCAGCCAGAAGACCTACAAGGGACGGCGTCTGAAGTCAACGTTATGGAACACACCTGGGTGTCGTGGAACACACCTGGGTGTCGTGGAACACACCTGGGTGTCGTGGAACACACCTGGGTGTCGTGGAACACACCTGGGTGTCGTGGAACACACCTGGGTGTCGTGGAACACACCTGGGTGTCCTGGAACACACCTGGGTGTCCTGGAACACACCTGGGTGTCCTGAAACACATTTGGCTGGCCTGGAACACACCTCGGTGTCGTGGAAAACATCTGGATGTCCTGAAACACACCTGGGTGTCTTGAAACACACCTGGGTGTTATGGAACACACCTGGGTGTCATGGAACACACCTGGGCTCTAACATCTGGAATATACTAGAATATCCGGGGATGCACCCAGGGCTCTTTCACTGTAAAATATTCCAAAATTTGCACTCTAAAATACGCCCAGGTATCCTGGAATATGATAAGTAAGACACATATGCAACAGTTAGGTATCTTTATTCCGAAACGTTTCGCCTGCACAGTAGGCTTCTTCAGTCGAATACAGAAGAGTTTAGCAAAAGCAGTAGAGATGTGAAGACAATGTAATCAGTCCATCACCCTTGAAGACGTAGTTTTGAGGTGGTCAGTCCCCCAGCCTGGAGAAGAATTTTTCTCCATAGTCTTGAACAGTGTGAAGTTTAAACAGCACGGAATAAAGATACCTGTTGCATATGTGTCTTACTTATCAACGTGTCGCTATTATATACCATTTTCATAGTCATCCTGGAATATACCCGGAATTCTCGAAATTAAGAAAATTCCTGAGTCTAGCTTCTGAAATGCGCTGAAGGTTATTTTCCTTTGGGGGAAAATACTAATATCTTTCTCTTCCTGAACCAGGTCCTGTCCTGGGTCCTGAAATAAAGAAAAAGATTAAAGCCTGAGACATGTGTCAGTGTGAGTGTCAGTGTGTCAGTGGAGTGTGAGTGTCAGTCTGTCAGTGTGTCAGTGGAGTGTGAGTGTCAGTGTGATTGTCAGTGGAGTGTGAGTGTCAGTGTCAGTGTGATTGTCAGTGTATCAGTGTGAGTGTCAGTGTGAGTGTCAGTGTAAGTATCAGTGTGAGTATCAGTGTGAGTATCAGTGTGAGTGTGAGTGTCAGTGTCAGTGTGAGTGTCAGTGTGAGTATCAATGTGAGCATCAGTGTGAGTGTGAGTGTCAGTGTCAGTGTCAGTGTCAGTGTCAGCGTGTCAGTGTGAGTGTGAGTGTCAGTGTCAGTGTGAGTGTCAGTGTGAGTGTCAGTGTGAGTGTCAGTGTGAGTGTCAGTATGAGTGTCAGTGGAGTGTCAATGTGAGTGTCAGTGAGAGTGTCAAATTGGCATCTAACAAGTCGAAAACCAATCCGAACATTGCTCGAAATAGATTAGAAGTTGATTCGGAGAGTTTTTTGAAGTTACTGTATTGAATTTAAAAAAAAAACACAAGCTAGAAAACTGGAAACCAGGGAAGTTTTTATGTCAATATTTCACTGTGTATCGCTGTACTGAGATAAAACTTGATAGTCTTAGAGTGGATAAAGTTATTCATCGAGCGAAACATCGTTGCTTGTTCTGCAAATTATTTTTATTACAGCGAGCTTGAAACTTTTTTCCAAATTAACTCTTCACGAGGAAGTCTGAAACACAGAGGCTTCATATAAACCTTCAAACAGAAAGCTAAAACACAGTGGCTTCATATAAACTATTCAGTGAAACCTAAAACATATACAGACACAGGATAAACCTCTCATAAAAGTTCTCGAGACAAGAAAAAAAAAATTAAGACAATAGACTCTCCCCAGAGGCTAAATTTTCTACCATGTCAAGATTAATTATCATTTTACTCTCTAAACGTTGAATGTATACACATTTTTTTTGTACTCGAGTCAGTATTCACAACTCTCAGTATCGCTCTCCTGTTCTTAATTACACAAGACCTTCGTGTGCTAATGCAAATATACTCGCTGTGTTGTGTAATACACGAATCTTCTAAGTTAAAAATTAAAAACAGAAATACCGTACCGAGAAGAAGAGAAGAAGAAGACAGGTCGCTAGAATAAGCTCACATTGGGGCAATGTGAAGAGCTTTGTCAATTGATAAAAGCTCTACACAACGCGAAAGATGTCTCTCTTTCTCTCTACATCCCGTGTGTTTTCTTCACCTGTGTAGGAGAGGGGGATTCCCCGGGGGCTGGGAAAGCGGAGTGTGATGGTGATAAGCTAATGAAAGGTCAAGCGGAGTTGCAACATGATTTGGGATCGAGTAATGGAATAGTCGCTACATACTAGTTGTTTGCCTTCTGACCTGTTATCCAGTGTCTGCTGGCGGTGTCGGTCCTGACGGGGGCGCATTTCATTATTATAGAAAGCATGAAACCTGATTTAGTCAATTAGATTTCACGATTAACGTAATCAAACTCATTTCAAACTCTCTCTCTCTCTCTCCTGTCTCTCTAATCGAGACACAGAAGAGTTACTCTCGCTGACAGAAAGATGAAAGCAGTAAAGGATAAATCTCTAACTTTCCACCATAACATTCTATATATTAATGACCTTTCCTTACTTTTCTTCTCTCATTTAGTCTTCTCTCAATTCTTTAACATTCTTTCACCTAAACAGACTTCTCAAACATCCTACCTCTAGTATATTTTTAACTTCTGTATTCGACTGAAGAAGACAGCAGCTAAGCAGGCGAAACGTTTCGGTTTTGTATACGTGTCTTATTCATTCTTACTGGGATACTAGACGATATCCTCATTATCCTACTGAATTATCTCAGCTCAGGCTGAGAGATTTCAGCACTACGAATGAAATCCATCTTGTGTGATGGAATATGACATGGAAATAAACAGGGTTGGTTTAGGGCTTTCTTTAATAATAATAATAATAATAATAATAATAATAATAATAATAATAATAATAATAATAATAATAATAATAATAATAATACACAGAGTTAGCTTTTATTCTCACTGTAACTGTCATACAGAATAGTGTAGCAGCACACATGATGATATATCAAATTCTTTAACACACACACACACACCGGCTTGTGTTCCAGAGTTCATAGGTGTTTCCTGTGATGGCTGCAGTGGTCGCAAAGTTAAACATCGGCTGCCTCGTTATAAAATTTCCCATAATCAGCTAAACTGCTATGGGGCAACTGGGAGAAATTTCCGCAAGTTCTCAAAATCTGAAGTGGATATTTCTTCCTGGAAGTAAAATGTTTTTTTTTTTATTTAGAGTAACGTATATTATTATATTCACCGGGAAGCGCTAAATCCAAAGGGCGGTGGTGGTATTTTGCTCATCAGGAAACAGGACTGGGTGTCTCCTGACAAAGGTTATAGTCAAATCATTACCTGTTACGTGGGTAAGCATCCGCTGACTTATCAGACACACGTTTGAACCACGTACAAAGGATCAAAGCTCATTACACAGTATATTCTCAAGAGTCGGGGTTTAAGGAATGAATTTTAGTTTTTTTTTCCTCTTCAATCTGATGACTCGAACCACAGTAAATTTACATGTTTAGAAAAGAAGTTACTGCAGAAAATTATATCGGCATTCTCCAAGACAAGACTAGTATTCATATGTTCTAATCCAGGAGTACTTAACCTCTTCACGATTACATACCCCAGTGGATTGCCCAATATGTCCCCATACCCTCTTCCCTAGACTGTGGAAATCACCACCACCACCACCAGTCCTATTATGTATCAGTATGACTTCAAAACATGTTAATGGGTTGATTTTAGTTTACTTATGGATAGCTAGGAACAGAACAGTGATAGTGTATTTTAATCTAACAACTTTTTTATTAAATTGTTCAGAGATCGAGTTCCATACCACTAAGGGGTATGGATACCCCAGGTTAAGAACCCCTGCTCTAATAAGTTACGCTAAGACACTCTGATAGTAACCTCACTCTGGTGAGGCTGGTGTAGTGATACCGACAAGTTTCAGGTACACGACACGTATGCACTGATCAAGTCAGTTGTTATGGAAACGTTTTCTCTACGAGTGGCTTCCTCAGTTTATTAGACCTGTGGAAGCCAAACTTTGCTCGGATTGATTAACTATATAGGCCATCTAAAATTGCTCCGATAGGCACCCTAAAGATATTCTTGTATGTCATCAAAGAAAATCATTGTTGCTTATATCTTCTCTGATGAGCTAACACAAGCTGGGTTTCCTTGTGGTGGTAATGGGTTCAGTAGCCACTGATACACGCCTTCCTAAATTACCAAAAGACGATTTGCAAGGTCACCTAAAAATTCACTGGCTAGCTAACTGGATGTGCTCCGGCCGTCCACTTAATACCCTTCTGATGGGATAAGTTTAGAAGTCGTGGCAAGTCTGCCCAAGAGATGCTCTCGGGATACGAGTCACGTGTAGGCAGCAGCACGCTTCCCCTCAACCTAGCCAAGCCCTAGTTTATATTTTCAATAACGCACCCGAAACACGTGCACGCGTGTGTGTGTGTGTGTGAGAGAGAGAGAGAGAGATTGGGAAGTCTGTCACATACGACAGTCAGTCAATAACGCTGGGAAGAGAGAGCACCTTGCAGATACCTTGAAGATCCTGCGCTCTGACAGATGATAAGAAAGAGACTCAGCGTTGAAAAGAAGTTTTGTTCCCTAAACAAGAAGGTTTTGCAACACACAAACTCATGTAGGAACAGCCAGTACAGAATCCTCACCTCATCGAGGTGTGGGCTGAGTTACGAAGGTAGATTAAAAGAGAGAGCGAGAGAGAGAGAGAGAGAGAGAGAGAGAGAGAGAGAGAGAGAGAGAGAGAGAGAGAGAGAGAGAGAGAGAGAGAGCTTGCATCACTGAAATACTGGACAACCAATGGAGACACTATCTCAACCGCTGTGCCCTTCTCAAGAACGTCACTTCATATGAGATTATTTATTTCTAGGATTAATCGAGTCTGGAACATGTTCTTACAGTATAATAATATCGATTAAATAAAGTCAGTTGGCCAAATGAAATCGCTTGCCCACAGATGGCTCTAACCTCATCCATTTCTCTGTCTGTATGTCTTGTAAATATAGGAAAGAACTCTTAACCTAACCCTGTAAAACAACTGTGTGAGAGGTGGAGGAAATGGAAAGAGTGGACACAACTGGAAACATAAATATCCCGTGCTCTAAAGGGCCCAAAAAAATCCGTACAATGTGGAGGAAATCAACAAATGGGATGTATTGGGAAGGGCTGTTTTGAGGGCAAACTTCACACACTGATTGATAAAACCAAGCAAAAAGCACAGAGAGTGAGCCATACTAATGAATCGAGGTGATAAGGTGTGGATAACAACAACTGAAGCTCAGCCCTCTCGTACGTTAGATACAATTAACAGAATACAATTAGTATTTACGGAGAGGACCTCGAGAAATTGTCTGGGTTGGGGAAAATGAGCAATAAACAACACACAAGAACTGAGCTTTTCCACCACTGGTTAGGTTAGATAAGGTTCGTCAGGAAATAGGACAAGTGTTTCCTGACGCGGGTCTTAGCCAGATGATGACCCGCCTTTTAGTATAAAATCATTAATTTTTATATTAACATAATTGAAAAAAATTATACCTTTCAATGTATAAGCGAAAATTTTAGAAAGGACTTAAATTTAAATGAGTTCTTGCTAATTGACCAGTTTTACTTATTCGGCACGACATTATATATATATATATATATATATATATATATATATATATATATATATATATATATATATATATATATATATATATTACACACACACACACACACACACACACAAACAAATATTCCTGAAAAAAAATACATGAAAACGCTTTCGACTACTTCAATTTCCTGAGGCGAATTCAATTTAAGGTTTTAACTACGTACGTCCTCAAGCGGCCACGTAGCGAGGCTGTGTCTTTACTCCAGCTAAATTGAGAAAGACGGGAAGCGTTCCGGTGAATAATTCACTCGTAATCATAGGCAGGTATTGCCAATATATTTCGTTCTCGATGAAAGGTTTAATTTTGTGAAGCAAAGCTTCCTGTTTAATTTGTTTTAATTGATATTCATGCAGTTAAACGCAGTTTTGAATAATCATTGTCCTGTAATATTGACATTAATTAAAATGAAGCTATATATATATATACATAATTTATATGTATATATATATATATATATATATATTTTATATATATATATATATATATATATATATATATATATATATATATATATATATATATATATTCTTTGAGCATAACAAAAACATTAAGATAACGCTACATAAATGTTTGTTATATATACTTATGTTCACAAGAATAACACACATTAAACAACAGAAAAATAACTCAAATATTAACTTTAGCTACTCTAGTTACATTCTCCAGGAGTCATGTGTCTCCTGCTGTACTGTGTGGGTCACTCTCTTACATTATACATGCGCTTAGTGAATGGTTCATTACGGTTCATTATACTCTAAAATGTTAGAATTTCTCAGTACCGCGTTTTTCTTTCTCTGTTGTGAAGTTAAGAATCAGACGTTTTATGACGCCGAATACAAATCATTCAATTGAAAATTCCCCCATTAGTGCACTTGAATTATCAGATGGCTTGTGCAATAAGAAAATGTTAAAATTTTATTATTAATCGTCTTCAAACGATATTTTATGTCACTTTGGCTGTCCCCCAGAAACTCATTAATTCTCAAGCAGCATTTTTTATCTTTAATTAATTTCTTGAATAACTAATTTACATATTTGAAAGCAAGTCTATCTATTGAGAAAGCTTCCTGTTCCTTCTACTTTCTTTTCTTCAGAAATTAGAAAGTGGAATCCGTTCTCCATCCATCTTAATTGGAGCATCTAAGTTTGTGGAGAAAGTTTTTCACTTAGGTTGCCACATAACGAGCAAACTATTCCATCACCCTTACGAGGACTCATTAGCCAAGGATCAGACCCAGGCAGCTTTACCCCAGTTGATGGAGAGAAATGTTAGGCTTTGCACAGCTCGTAACTACGACCATTTCTTCAAAGGAGAGAGGTGCCTTGATGCTGGTGAAGGGCTCTTGTTCCAACCCCCTGATGGGAAGAAGCCTTGATGGTAGTGAGGAGATCTTGATCCAAGCCCCTGTGGAGAAGGTGCCTTGTTGCTGGTGAAGGGCTCTTGTTCCACCCCCCTGATGGAAAGGTGCCTTGATGCTGATTAAGGGCTTCTGATCTGAGAAATTTGTGTTACCCTTCCTTCCCATGCTGGTTTCAAGCCTGAACCGCCTGCACTGTATGACCCTTACGCGTTTAGTGTTTCCTGATGGTGGGAAGAATGACTTAGATTTACACAGGGGAATCAGTGCTTGTACCAATAAAATTGTAATAATAATAATAATCTTTATTTCTACAAGTACATGTACAAGGTGTACAGGCCTAGCTGACATCAATGATGTACAGCATTTCGAGCAAATGCTGTACATTTGCCAGGATGCGACCCACACCATTCGACTAATACCCAGGTACCTATTTTACTGATAGGTGAACATGGACAGCAGGTACCTTAAGGAAACACGTTCTAATGTATGGTATATACATTCTTACACATTAACATTGAAGCCAAAACAATGCCTCAAAAAGCTAGAATTTGTTTCGTTCTCTGCGCGATCGGAGAAAGGAATTCCCTGTATTCCATAATTTCAACCCAGAGCAAAAGGAATAGTACAATGTGCGGCATTAATTTCAAATGCAGACGAGCATAAAAACCGTTGAAGAGGACCAAGAGTTTTAGAAATAAATACTCAAGAAGCCTTGATTAAGGGGAAGGACTCTTGATCCAGGTGCTGCAAGGCCTCTACGATTTTAGCACTTCTTCATGAAACATTCATAATGGGACCCAAGAACTAGAGCTGAACCTAGTGGACTGAAGTCACTCGTGGCGAAACGTTTCCTTCGTAAATTCTTTGGTCTGTGCAAGTGTCTTTATACCTACAACAGAATAAAACGAAAAAGTTGTATTTGTCAGAGTTTCGAGGATAATGAAACATGGCGGGAGAGTTCCGTAGAGTTTTCCCAGTTGGCGTCAACATTGTTGTGCGGGTTTCCTCCTGAGACTGATATTCAGGGAAGGTTGATATCCTGTTTATGTCTCACAAACTAATAGACTGATCTTAATAAAACTTGCACAAGTTATCCTGGTTTGCCTGGACACCTATTAGATTATCGGATAGTAAAAAAAAAAAAAATAGAACTATTAATAATATTTTTAATTTGCTGTAGGTTTTATATTAAAAAAAAAATGATATAATCTAAACGGTTAAAAATAACTTGCGTAAAAAAAATATATAAGTTTATTTATCAAGAGTCTCTTAACTTTTCAGCTTCATAGACAGATTTAAATTAAAAAAAATATGTAATTTTGAAACCAGAGCCTGCAGAGTTTACCAGAATATTTAATCTATTTTTTTTCTCAAGACACCAACGTTGAATTTTTAACTTCGGTACACTGAGGCAGACTCAGGTGATATATCCCTAAAACCAATCGATTTTTTATTAAAATTAGAAAATACAAACTGTCCAATATTGCCTCCTCCCCCACAACAACAACAACAAAAAATTCGTTAAGAGAGAAAGGTATGAAGCCGATATACTGATGCATTCCACAGTTATTGCATGATATTAAAATTAAGAAATTGATACTTAGACCAATAACAATGTAATCCTTCCAGTGATAGAGTACATAACAGCGCTAAAAGTTTGAAGCTGGTCAGAAAAGGCATTCTCCAGGTTTCATTAATTATGATGCTAATTCAGCAGATTTCCACCTATAGGAAATTATCCTTTTCATAACACGTATCAGACATGAAAAACTAAAGTTATTTCAAAGAGGTATACACAAGTTATTTCAGGGAATATGAAAAAAAATCTTTTAAAATAAAATTGTCATGTAGACACTTAGTAACATACAAACGTTTTTCTAAGAAGGATACACCAGTACCGAAAGTTCAAAGCTTATCCGACTAGGCTTTCTCGAGTTATCGCACACATTCCTCTATCGTATTTGCATTTTTTATAAAATTGCCAAATTAGAATCTACACAGATCAGAAACAGTCCGAACTTGCCCTTCAGTCCGAATCTACCTCGGTCCATGCCTTCCTCTCAGTCCTAAATAAGATACACCAACCCTGACAGTTTAAAGCCCACCAGAGCAGGTGTTCTCGAGGTATCGTAAAGAAATCTTAGAGGAGAGTTTTAGGAGGAGAAAGAAGAGAATATTCAAACGCCGCTACTTGTATACCTGGATGTGTATACCTGGATGTGTATACCTGGATGTGTATACCTGGAGGGGGTTTCGGGGGGTCAGCGCCCCCGCGGCCCAGTTCATGACCTCGGGGAATACATTAACAAACGCACAACAACAAACACTATCCAGCAAATTTTAAAATTTAAGCTGCATTAATTCACCCCATTAATCCTAAATCGTTAACATTAAAAGCCTCCAGAGTAGGCTTTCTTAGCGTTATTATAACGGAACTCACATCGGTGTTGTTAGCGAGGTCATCTTTCACAGTCATCCGCCTCTGTTGTATAGGCATGCAGGTGCCTCCGTAATTTTAACCATTTAGTGGGCTTTTGAACTGACGGTCGGTATTTACAACTTTGTAAGATAGCAACTGTGTCTTGGAAGCTTGTTAGTGTCGATAGTGAGTTTTTTTTAGTTTAAGTTTAAGTTCTTTTGTGTGTGTGTGAGATAGAGAGAGAGAGAGATGCCCATTTTTATTGACAAAAGGATTTCTTAGGCCTAAAGGCTTAGCAAATGTTAGTAGTTTCTTTTTCCTTTCCTCTCTTCCTTCCCTACCTCTCTCCCACCTCCTGACAGACCCTCACTCTTCACCACGGCTTCCAGTACATCTTCCTTCACTGTCCTCATCAACAACAGCGGGTAGTGCGCTTGTTTTACTCCCGGTGGGTCTCCCCATCGTCCTCCCGTACTATAGGAAGTCCACACTTAACGTCGTTTCGCTCAACGTCGTTTCATTATAACGTTGATGAGAAAAAGAAATAAATTCCCGGATAGAAATGGAATATATGGAAAGACTTAAAATTATCTAGATGGAGGATATGCATCGGTGTAGCACTGTATGATCGTTAATGCCATACAAATGAACGTTTTACGTTTATTTGAAGATCTAATGAAAAAAACAGGGGTCTTGTGTTGAAAGTGAAACCTTCCGACAAATCGTGGTTGGTCTGAACGTTTTAAGAAATGTTTAAAACTGCACAGCATACAAATAACAGGCGAGTCTGCAGGTGCCGACAAAGAAGCCGCAGCTGCTTACCCACCTTAACTATCATGACAGTTTCCTCCCTTATGGCTTTTTGTATTCGGTTTTTATGATATGCAATGAGCTTTTTATACAATTCCGAAAAAAAACATGTGATACCTAAAATAATAAAAATGTCAATAAAAGAGTAAATATACGACTTTATAGCGCCCCAGAGCGACATACTCCATAGTTATGGCGTCTGCAGCAACTACTGTCCTCCCTCTTAGCTCTCCCTTGCCCTAGCAACTTAACTCTTCTTTATATCAATTAGCCAATGGTAAAATTGCTTTTATTATACGTTGTTTCGCTTAAAGTCGCAGTTTCAAGAACCTATCGACGACGTTAAATGGGGACTTCTGCATTTGTATACTCATAGGGAAGCGCTAAACCTGTAGCTGCTTAGAGATCGTGATGAGTTGTTGGCAGTCAGGTTCGAACCGAGGAAATGCAGGGCTTGATCCAATTTCCGGATTCAAGAGTCTTTCACCAGTCTCAAGGCTTACACTCCAGTCAAGGGCCGTGTTCCGTACAACTCTCTGTGTTCTATAGATTCTACGTGTTTTTCAAGCGAGATATTGTTTCCTCTTTAATTATTCACGTTAGTATTACACTTTTTCTTCACCCCTCGTCTGCCTCTTATCCAGTCGCTATAAAAGTCTGAGCCTGAACACTCCTTTGTGTCCATTAACGTATATACGTATCCTGGCCCAAAACGTTCCCTGTTACACCTTACAGCTTCAGGCATCCTAACACCTTTCACACACTCAACCCTCCTGGGACATCTGCCACCACGCTCCCTAAGCATCTTAATGGAAATCTCGCCGGCATTTTACTGAACTGGCCACCGGAGGACGAAAGTCTGTGTCGGTATACAGGGAAGCAGCCTGCAGACTCCACCACTTGAAGAGCAGACGAAGATAATTTATATCGTCTTCTGACCACCAGCTGCTGTATATTGTAGTCTGACGACCAGTTCCTTCATACTGTGGTCAGACAATCAGCTTCTTTATGTTGTATTGTGTTTGTGTGTTTGAGGAGAGAGAGAGAGAGAGAGAGAGAGAGAGAGAGAGAGAGAGAGAGAGAGAGAGAGAGGAGTGAGAGAGAGAGAGGGAGGGAGAGGGAGAGAGATGCAACGCAGAGGTGTTTGGTGTGTCGTGTTGGAGTTGAGAAACACGTCAGAAGCGGTCTCTCCTTGTAGGGTTGTCGTCGTCAAGTTTGTCTCTTAGTGCCATGCAACAGGTGCTTTATATACCTGTGTGTGTGTGTGTGTGTGTGTGGTCAAGAAAGATAGGGTTAAGTTGTCAGCCATAGTCTCTATAACGCTAAGGGTCAGATAGAGCCTGTAAAATTGAAGGTAGTTAAGTTTAATCTGGGAAAAGAAGGGTAGCTCCAATTTTTTGGATTAAAAGACCTTCTTATGGGCATTGTGCTGCATGGTCTGTGTGATAATTACATTGTGGGAAGGAAATATATGTTGCCTTGTCAAATTCAATCACATAAAATTAAAGGATAGGACACTGTTATTTCATTAAACATGTGGGTCATTCAGCGCAAATAGTGGAGGTTCGATCCTCCGTCTGCTGATAGAGGCCCAGTCTCTGACCACTCAGGTTGTGTAGGGAGGCAACAGAGGCCTGGTGACGAGTCATATGGCATGCCACAGGAGAGAAATGTGAACATGCCACAGTCGAAAGATAAGGGCATGCCATACCCATCCCATCCCTCAGCTTGTGAATTAGTGAGACAATGGATGTGTCGAGAAATGACGATGACCATGGAGAGAACGAGGGACCGGGCCGCGGGGCCGATGATACCTCGATCCATCAACAGATTTTAAACCTCTGGTATAGTTAGGAGACTCGCCTCGTAATGCACAGATTCTCTGGAATTTCTCTCGCACAGACGAGTGACACAGAAATGGCTGATTCTCTCACTGGACAGATAGCTTTGACAAGGATTAACTGACACAATGACAGGAATGGTCGACTCGCGAATTTACGTACGTCGACATTTTCGATAAGGAATGATCGACTTAAAACACTGACCCCTCAGAGTCAGTACCGTCCGATATTTCGAAGAACTGATCAACTTCCGAGAGTGAATCACAGAAACATCCTGATATATCGACAAGGAATGATCAACTTACAAGACTAACTACCTCTTCCACACTGAGGGCTTCCTGCCCCTCTCCCTCTCTCTCGCAACAGCAGACAGATTCACTCAAGCACGTCTCTTACAATAGCGTCAAAGCAATTCTAATTACGTTGGCGCCTGAGGAACTCTTGACTCTGTCTATCAGCTGAGTGATTATGTTCTAATGAAGCTCTCCATTGATCACTTGCATAAAAAGATTGCAATAAGATGCACTCAGGAGATGACAATCCCATCTCCAGTCTAGCAAAGTTAAACTGCTGTGCGTAGAAAATGGGATGACGTGTCTTGGAAAATGGGATGTCGTATCTTGGAAAATGGGATGCCGTGTCCTGGAAAATGGGATGTCGTATCTTGGAAACGGGATACTTCTTCCTGGGATATGGAATGATGTTCCCATTGGGACCAAATGAGTAACTGCTCCCTTTTTTGTCCCAAAAACCGTTTTCTTTATTTTACACACTACCCAGCGTCAATTTCCGAACGTTCTCAGCAAAAAAACTACCATTTTAGATTACACAAACTTATTTCATTAATATATTTATGGGAAAGCATATAGGCGGTTCGTCTGGCAGCGGTCATGTCTCGGCAAAAATATATGGGAGTGGGGGAGGGACAGAGTTGAGTTACCAAACAGTACCAAATGCTTAGAGGACGACGGAAAACGCACAAAAAACGACCCCGTGATTATTTCTCATATACATTTCATTACAGATTTTCCCCTTGGGCTGACATAGCTGTCAGAGGCAGGCAAATAACCCTAAATCTGGTATAGTTTATTTTTTTTTCAACATGCACTATTTTAGTATTTATTACTTAATGGAATATGCAACATCACAGGATATTCTGCTATTTGATTATTAAATTGAAAATCATTGTTCCCACTGTGTGATATTAAAACTTGGCCGCTCGGTTCAGTGGTTGAATTTTCCCCTTCATAAATTCAAATATATATATATATATATATATATATATATATATATATATATATATACCTCGAACAGTATGTCTCTCAGAGTATATATACACATAGAGTTTACCTTAATCTCTAAAATAGGTATTAAAGTATTTTTCAGTAGTGAAGAACAGGTTAATTGCAGCCTTAATGATACTTTGAGTAGTCGACAGGCTTGAAACCCATTAACCAACCAACGCTGAAGATTCATCTGTACAGAAAACCGGATGAATTTTTTTTCATGGGCTTTTTATCTGGACGGTACACTGCCTCTCTTCGTGCTGGAGTTGAAATTCGATAAAATAAACACAGTTAGGGTAATATTGTTGATGGAATACAGTACCAACACGTTTATAAGTTTCAACACCAAAAAGATGCGCAAGTGTTGTACATGTGGCTTATTATAACTAAAGTAAGCCACTTGATTATATATATATATATATATATATATATATATATATATATATATATATATATATATATATATATATATATATATATATATATATATTTTTTTTTTTTTATTAACACATCGGCCGATTCCCACCAAGGCAGGGTGGCCCGAAAAGAAAAACTTTCATCATCATTCACTCCATCACTGTCTTGCCAGAAGGGTGCTTTACACTACAGTTATAAAACTGCAACATTTACACCCCTCCTTCAGAGTGCCGGCACTGTACTTCCCATCTCCAGAACTCAAGTCCGGCCTGCCGGTTTCCTGAATCCCTTCATAAATGTTACTTTGCTCACACTCCAACAGCACGTCAAGTATTAAAAACCATATGCCTCCATTCACTCCTATCAAATACGCTCACACATGCTTGCTGGAAATCCAAGCCCCTCGCACACAAAACTTCCTTTACCCCCTCCCTCCAACCTTTCCTAGGCCGACCCCTACCCCGCCTTCCCTCCACTACAGATTTATACACTCTCGAAGTCACTCTGTCTCGTTCCATTCTCTCTACATGTCCAAACCACCTCAACAACCCCTCCTCAGCTCTCTGGACAATCGTTTTGGTAATCCTGCACCTCCTCCTAATTTCCAAACTCCGAATTCTCTGCATTATATTCACACCACACATTGACCTCAGACATGACATCTCCACTGCCTCCAGCCTTCTCCTCGTTGCAACATTCATCACCCATGCTTCACACCCATATAAGAGCGTTGGTATAACTATACTCTCATACATTCCCTCTTTACTTCCATATATATATATATATATATATATATATATATATATATATATATATATATATATATATATATATATATATATATTTTTATATATATATGCGCGCAGTTCTGAAAATAAAATTCTACCGTTCATTTTCCCCACTTCTCAGGGGATTTAGCTGGTATTAAATTCTTTTTCTTTAACAAAAACGCTTCCGTACTCTCATTTATTTTATTATTTTTTTTTAATTTCAAAATCACTAACCACATTTTCTTCCAATATTTTTCCGATTCGGTGCTGAGTGGAACTGATGGTTTTAGGATTGGACGTTATGATGGGATTCAGAGAAACCAGTTACCCGGACTTAAGTTTAGTATCTGCGTGGTAAAGTTTCTGCTCTAAGTCAGGTGTGTCAGTTGTGGTTCGGTGTGTCAGTTGTGGTTCGGTGTGTCAGTTGTGGTTCGGTGTGTGTCATGACTGTATTATGAGGTTTCTGTCCCCGTGAAAAGACGGAGATGGAACCAGTGAGACCAAGTCTTAATAAAGAGGAATCTTACTTAGGACTTTTTTTTTTTTTTTTACCATTAAGTGGCGTTTCGCTCGGTGTTGAGATATATCGGGGTCACACCAGATGATACAGTGCATGTCAGGATATAGGTAGGGAAGTGAGGGTAGAGGAATGGAAGCTAGGAACAAGGGGTTTACTCTCACGGAGAAGAGGTAAACCCCTGTGAACCATACAGTGCCTGGTGGGGGTGGGTGGTAGGAGGTGATCAAATTTAATCCAAGTGGAGGGGTACTTACCATTCATCATATCAAGAGCCCCTCCCCAACATCAAGAGTCCCTCCCCAACATAAGAGCCCTCCCCAACATCAAGAGCCCCTCCCCAACATCAAGAGCCCCTCCCCAACATCAAGAGCCCCTCCCCAACATCAAGAGCCCCTCCCCAACCAAAAATCAAGAGGCCCCTCCCCAACATCAAGATCCCCTCCCAACATCAAGAGCCCCTCCCCAACATCAAGAGCCCCTCCCCAACATCAAGAGCCCCTCCCCAACATCAAAAATCCCCTCCTCCCAACATCAAGATCCCCTCCCCAAACATCAAGATCCCCCTCCCGAACATCAAGAGACCCCCCAAAAAAAAAAAAAAAAAAAAAAAAAATGCACCATGACACCTCTCAAGAGGCAGGAGGCGAGGCCACCTCCAGTAACACACAAGTCAACATAAAGGAGATCATCGTTGGTCTGGTGTCAAGAAGAATATACGTGTCTGGAAAAGAATGACTTGTGCATCATGTCTTGCAGTATTTGTATTCATGTGGAGTGAAGACACACGCTCAGGAGCACACTTTCATCGTGACAACGTTCCACTCTCTTTAAAACCTTATCCTGACTTGATAAAGTCATTCATTTACTATAGTCGGTAGTACGTTGTTTGTGCACATTTTCGTCTAGTGACTAAACCTAAATTTGAGGAGACAACTCACCTAGAAACCTATAAAATGTATTTTCATTTATTCTTCTTTCTAACTCCTCTGAAGGTGTGTGTGTAGGTGTGTGTACTCACCTAGTTGTACTCACCTAGTTGTACTCACCTACTTGTGGTTGCAGGGGTCGATACATAGCTCCTGGCCCCACCTGTTCACTGGCCGCTACTGTGTGTGTGTAGGCACATGAAAGAAATTGTGTGTGAATATATATATATATATATATATATATATATATATATATATATATATATATATATATATATATATATATATATATTTTAATGAAAGTGGCAACTCTTCAACTCTTTCGACTAAGTAAATAACGGGATCCATAGTAGTTGATGATTTGTTCAATAGATGGCAGATCTGTGGTGTCGAGCGTGGAGTAGTTTTCTGTTAGTGGTGTCGGGAGGACTGAGATAATCCAAGCATACTGTTCACTATCTCACAGGTTCCGTCTGGCATTGGTTGTTTAGTTAGCGGCGGCTTATAGCTTATCAACTATACGAGGGTCGTTAAGGCTACATGTCACCTGTTCACACCCTATATATATATATATATATATATATATATATATATATATATATATATATATATATATATATATATATATATATATATATATATATATATATCGGGCCGAATAGGTAAAATTGGTCAATTAGCAACTCATTTAAATTAAGTACTTTCCCAACAATTTCTCTTATACTTTTAAAGATATATATTTTTCATTAATGTTAATGTAAAAAATTGTAATTTTGTACCAAAAGAATCTTAGAAAACTTACCTAACCTTATTATAACAAGCGCAATTTAATTTAGCCTAATCCAACTAAATATATTTTAGATAAGTTTACAATAATTTAATAATAAACAAACACAATGAAATATAATTTTTTCGTTAGATTCAGAATGATTTTTGCGAAATTATTGCATACACAAATTTTCGCTTGCCTTATTCGGCAAGAAGAGTGTTGCCTATTCGCAAGTTTTACCTATTCGACACGACTTACATATATTAAATGAAAGAGAGAGACATACACCTACATACAACAATTGTAATCACTCAAAATTTAAGTAATTGTATCTAAATAAAATTACTTTCATTGCTGTGTACATGTCATGTGTCTGACATTATTGAACTTCTGCTACAGAATAAACTGACACGAAAACAATTGAGTTGTCAAGGTTTGAGACAAATGTGAGTGTTAAGTCACCTCCCTCAGTCTTTTCTGTTAATCAATACACTCCAAGTGGAGGGAGGTGGGGGGGTCTCGTTGCTGGTCGAGGGTCCATGACCCCTTCCTCGAATCATAACTGCTTACCATGTTTTCTATATGACCTCCAACTGTGTAGCGTTTCCCAGTGATAATAATAAACGTAGCAAATATATAAGAGAGGCAGGACTCCACAGCAATGAATTAATTTCGGATATATTTAAATTTAAAAAAAAGTATGGAAAAGTAATGGGTTTGGTAGTAGAGTTTAAGTGGAATAAAATCCCCAAGTGGCCTCAATGTAGCCAGAATTTTCGGTAACATTATAAATAGGTTGAAAGGGTCCACGTATTAGTGTGAGTGTGCATGTGTTGGACATGCCTAGCATGAGCCAGTAGGCCTCCCGCAGTGTTCCACTCATTTTATATCGTAAGTCAAGATGTTCTCCAGTGCCCTTTTGGGGCCTAGTCTTAGGGTTTTTGTGTATTCATTTGCTCTTAAGCAGCCGTTCACAGGATGGATATGACCACTGCTGTCCACAGGATGGATATGAGGTGCACAATAAACTAGCCACTGCCATCCACAGTACGGATACGGGGTGCACAATAAACCAGCCACTACCATCCACAGTATGGATACGGGGTGCACAGTAAACTAGCCACTACCATCCACAGTATGGATACGGGGTGCACAATAAACTAGCCACTACCATCCACAGGATGGATACGGGGTGCACTGTAAACTAGCCATTACCATCCACAGGATGGATACGGGGTGCACAATAAACCAGCCACTACCATCCACAGGATGGATACGGGGTGCACTGTATACTAGCCACTACCATCCACAGTATGGATACGGGGTGCACAATAAACTAGCCACTACCATCCACAGGATGGATACGGGGTGCACTGTAAACTAGCCATTACCATCCACAGTGTGTCACCAAAGCGCTTTCTTTCGATCTTCCTTTGAACGATAATTAACAAATCCTATAATTAATTAGTCATATAAACCTCTTGTCAAGACGAGGAAATTATTTGTTTCCAAGATTTTGTTTGACAATTTCTGCAATTGCCGGATAAATTGCAACAATTATATGTAAGATTAGGCATAAGTAGATGTCCTCTATCTCGAGAATATATAAAAGGTATAATTTGACCCAATGAAAACTATAATTGTTATCTAAAATACACTTTTCTTCTGTTTTGTATTGCTCGTAATGTTAAATTTGTCAAAAATGTTGAAATTTTAAGACGATGATCCCTTTTTTGACTTTGACCTCTGGGACTGCTAGCTTGACCTCTGGGACTGCTACCTTGACCTCTGGGACTCTGGGCTTGACCCCTGGTACTCCGACCTTAACCCCTGAGACACCGACCTTGGTCTCTGGCTTCTGTGACACAAATAATAATATCTGGGACCTCGAATTTGATGACTGAGACATGAACCGGGACCTAAGGGACCTGACGTTGATTTTTGGAACCTACGCTTTGACCTCTGGGAACGCTACTTTGACCTATGGAAGACTCAACTTTGATATCTGGGAACTCAAGTCTTGACCTCTGGGAACCTAAGTCTCGACCTCAATTACCCAATTTTAATTTCTTGAACCACAGCGTCGGTCTCTGGAATCCCAATTTTGACTCCTGGGACAAATTCGTGGGACATGCTGGCTGTCAGTGGTCACACCAGTAGGATTTCCAAAACCACGAAAACAAGGTAGGAATATACATCAAAATCCTGTATACAAATTGAAACAGGATCGGAAACACAACTAGGCCATTAAATGAAAGGATGGAAGCAGAAAATTAGATGATATTATTAAGGAGACAGGGTAATATATATCTTGATCTCCCTGGTTACTAGAGGACGTTTCTTTCGAAATATCATTCCAGGTATATATTGACGATTGAGCTATATATGTTTTAGTTCATTCCAAGTCAAAATCCGAAAAAAAAATTATGATTCAACTCTCGAAAAACATCCCAAAAATTTAAGCACAATATGAAAAGCTCCAAAACTATCGCTCAGATCGTCATAAAAAGTGAAACTCATGGCCATTTTATGCCACACTTGTACGTGGAAAAGTACCAAAAAATTCGAGTCTATTTTACCCTGTAACCCTTGGGAGTAATAACTTTTAAATGATGAATGAAAAATACAGTAGCCATTTCCATTAAGTTTCACTCAGTATTTTATCTCCTTACTTCATACGTTAATAATAGTAGTCACATATATAACTTACCAGCAGAAACACAGATTTAAATTTGTAACAGCAAGCAGAGCTTTTGAAATCTAGTAGCAGCGGGCACAGCTATAAGTAACAGCAAGCACAACTGTTAGTAACAGCAAGCACAACTGTTAGTAACAGCAAGCACAACTGTTAGTAACAGCAAGCACAGCAATTCAGCAAGCACAAATGTTAGTAACAGCAAGAACAGCAATTCAGCAAGCACAGCTGTTAGCAACAGCAAGCACAGATGCTAGTAACAGCAAGCACAGATGCTAGTAACAGCAAGCACAGATGCTAGTAACAGCAAGCACAGATGCTAGTAACAGCAAGCACAGGTGTTAGCAACAGCAAGCACAGGTGTTAGTAACAGAAAGCACAAGGTTAGTTAGTAACAGAAAGCACAAGTGTTAGTAACAACAAGCACAGGTGTTAGTAACAGCAAACACAGGTGTTAGAAACAGCAAGCACAGGTGTAGCAACACCAAGTACAGGTGTTAGCAACAGCAAGCACAGGTGTTAGTAACAGAAAGCACAAGTGTTAGTAACAACATGCACAGGTGTTAATAACAGCAAGCACAAGTGTTAGTAACAGCAAGCAGAAGTGTTAGTAACAGAAAGCACATGTGTTAGTAACAGCAACACAGGTGTTAGTAAGAGCAAGCACAGGTGTTAGTAAGAGCAAGCACAGGTGTTAGTAAGAGCAAGCACAGGTGTTAATAACAGCAAGCACAGGTGTTAGTAACAACAAGCACAGAGTGTTAGTAACAGCAAGTACAGGTGTTAGTAACAGCAAGCACAGGTGTTAAGAACACAGGTATAAGTTAGTAACAGCAAGTACAGGTGTTAACTGCAAGCACAGGTGTAATTAACAAGCTCAGCTGTTACTAACAAGCACAGCTATAAGTTAGCAACAGCAAGCACAGATGTAAGTATCCTCACGCTCATCTATAAGTAACAGCAAGTGCAGCTATAACAGCAAAAATAGCTAGCCTTAAGCGCAAGTACAGCTGGAAGCTAGTAACAGCAAGGACAGCTTTTAGTAACAGCAAATACAACTGTAAGCTAGTAACAGCAAGCACAGATTTTAGTAACAGCAATCACAGACATAAGTAACAGCCATCACAACTGTAACAGCAAGTACAGCTCTTAATAACAGCAAGTACAGCTCTTAATAACAGCAAGCACAGCAATTATTAGAGCAAGCACAGTACTAAATTAGAACAAGCACAGCTATAAATAATATCAAGCACAGCTGTAACAGCACAAACAAACAGCAATCATATTAACGCCAATAAAATACATTGATTTTAAAAAATCTTCAAACAAGGCAGTTAATAATAATAATAATAATAATAATAATAATAATAATAATAATAATAATAATAATAATAATAATAATAATAATATTATTATTATTATTATTATTTTTATTATACTGTATTTCCACATGATAAATTTTTATTTAAAAATTCTTTGAACAAGGCAATTTATAAATATTATTATTAATAATAATAATAATAATAATAATAATATATTATTATTAATATACTTTACTTCCACCTGACGCATTAACTGAAAATAACATTATAATTCATATAGTTTCACATAAACTACAAATCAGTTATGTGTATTGAACGTGAACGATACATTACGGGAAGCCTTCACATCCGCCTCGTAATACACATTCGCTTCTCGGTTTCAATATATTTGAAGACTATATAAACAGAGACGTTTATATAGATCATAGTTTATAGGTGATGTTTATATAGATCATAGTTTATAGGTCATCGTATACCCGCCACTGGAACTTTTGGTCATCTGACCGAGGCATTCCGCTGGTTTACAGGGACAGAATGTTTCAGAGGCGGGAAATAAGAACAAGAGGGCCTAGTTAAAAGTTGAAAACTCAGATGAGTCATAGGGATGTTAGGAAGTATTTCTTCAGCCTTTGAGTTGTCAGGAAATGGAATAGTCTGAATCTGGAGAGTGGGATGTTAGAGGTGGGATCCATACACAGCTTTAAGAAGAGTTACGATCAGGCTCTTGAAACCAGGAGTGCACCTGGGAGGGCCAGGAGCTGTGATTAGACCCCTGTAACTACATATAGGTGAGTACACGTAAACACACACACATTCACACACACACACACACACACACACACACACATCACTGGAAGCGCTGTACTCCTAGGGGTCATACAGTGGGGTACTCAGGTTTGAGGCAAGGAAGAGGAAAGGCAGCTCCAATTCCTTGGATTAAAAGCCCCTTCGCCAGCATCAAGGCAACCCATCTTGCGACCAAAGAATTGACGAAGCGAATAAGTGCACACTCAGGCTGTGCACACTCAGGCTGTGCACACTCAGGCGGTGTACACTCAGGCTGTGCACACTCAGGCGGTGCACACTCAGGCTGTGCACACTCAGGCGGTGCACACTCAGGCGGTGCACACTCAGGCGGTGCACACTCAGGCGTGCACACTCAGGCGGTGCACACTCAGACGGTGCACACTCAGGCTGTGCACACTCAGGCTGTGCACACTCAGGCTGTGCACACTCAGGCTGTGCACACTCAGGCGGTGCACACTCAGGCTGTGCACACTCAGACGGTGCACACTCAGGCGGTGCACACTCAGGCTGTGCACACTCAGGCGGTGCACACTCAGGCGGTGCACACTCAGGCTGTGCACACTCAGGCGGTGCACACTCAGGCTGTGCACACTCAGGCGGTGCACACTCAGGCGGTGTACACTCAGGCTGTGCACACTCAGGCGGTACACACTCAGGCGGTGCACACTCAGACGGTGCACACTCAGACGGTGCACACTCAGGCTGTGCACACTCAGGCTGTGCACACTCAGGCGGTGTACACTCAGGCGGTGCACACTCAGGCTGTGCACACTCAGGCTGTGCACACTCAGGCTGTGCACACTCAGGCGGTGTACACTCAGGCGGTGTACACTCAGGCGGTGCAGACTCAGGCTGTGCACACTCAGGCTGTGCACACTCAGACGGTGCACACTCAGGCTGTGCACACTCAGGCTGTGCACACTCAGGCGGTGCACACTCAGGCTGTGCACACTCAGGCTGTGCACACTCAGGCGATGCACACTCAGGCGGTGCAATTATCTTAATGGGAAGGTATTGGCTACGCCTACTTCTGTGAGTGGTTGCAGGGGTCAAGTCACAGCTCCTGGCCCCGCCTGTTCACTAGTGTGTGTGTGTGCGTGTGCGTGTGCGTGCGTGTGTGTGTGAGGGGTTAAGGAGTAAGGGATTAAGGAGGGAGGGGTAAAGGAGGGAGGGGGTATATAAGGAGGGAGGGGGTAGTTAAGGAGGGAGGGGGAGGAGTAATGAACTTGTACCCTCAGAATTAATTGTTCACAGCTGTCATGTTATCTTCCAAGAGCTCAAAGAGTAACGTAATTAACGCCTAATTCAATAAATTACCATAATAAACCCGCCATTGAAATTATCCTGGCAAGGGTAATTTGTGTTTTAATTAAGCAGAGCATTACACCTAGCAGCAATATATAGTTAATCCCTCGAGGATAACCAAGGAGGTTAACTCAAGCTAAAACTGGCTATAAGAGCGTGCTAAGCTTAATGATGTGTGTATACAGAATATATATACTATTCTATATATATATATATATATATATATATATATATATATATATATATATATATATATATATATATATATATATATATATATGTGTGGTGGGGGAGAATAATGAATTTCCAAGAGCTTTCGTGATTTTCACATTATCAAGGAACAGTTCCTTGATAATGTGTGAAATGTTATTTTGATTATTGTGATCTTATTACACACACACACACACACACACTCACACACACATTTCGCAAACAGGCGAAACTATTTAAAAAAATTATCTCTCAGTCTACAGCAGGATTCGAACCTGCAAACTCAGTATCAATACTTTATCCACACAGCCAGACTCCAGATAAGTAAGGGCGCCAAGCCGAAGATAGGAGGTTTACTTCCCTATACCCCGGAGCACCAGGCTTGTACAAAGTTATTTCATCAAATCCTGAGATATACAGGGAACTTCAAAAGAAATTTTGAGATGCTTAAAAATTCACGGGGTATGTAGAAGTGACAGTCTAACTCCGGCCAGGCTTCCATGCTTATCAGGAGTTTGGCTGTGTGGATAAAGTACTGTGTACTCTGATGCCGATTGAGTTTGCAAGTTCGAGTCCTGCTGTGGGGCAGAGAGATAATGTTTGTAAGTAATTTCATGAATTGTTAACACACAAACACACACACACAATATATATATATATATATATATATATATATATATATATATATATATATATATATATATATATATATATATATATATATATATATATATGTCGTGCCGATTAGGTAAAACTGGTCAATTAGCAAGAACTCATCTAAAATTAAGTCCTTTCTAAAATTTTCTCTTATACGTTTAAAGATATTTTTTTTTCATTTATGTTAATGTAAGAATTTATAATTTTGTACCAAAAGAATCTTTGAAAACTTACCTAACCTTATTACAACAAGCGCAATTTAATTTAGCCTAACCCAACTAAATATATTTTAGATACGTTAACATTAATTTAATAATAAACAAACACAATGAAATTTATTTTTTTCGTTATGTTCAGAATGATTTTGGCGAAATTATTGCATACACAAATTTTCACTTGTCTTATATGGCAAGGTGAGCGTTGCTATTTAAGCCAAAATCGCAAGTTTTACCTAATCGGCACGACATATATATATACAGTGGACCCTCGGTTTTCGTTGAAAATTCTTTCCAGAATGCTGTTCGAGTGCCATTACCGAACGAATTTGTTCCCATAAGAACAAATGTAAATTAGATTAGTTGTTTCAGACCCTCAAAATTACACTTACAAAAGCTCTTACAAAAATACACTTTCATAATTGTTCGAGTTTCGAGGTGAACGAAAACCGAGGGTCCACTGTATATATATATATATATATATATATATATATATATATATATATATATATATATATATATATATATATATATATATATAATTTGTGTGTGTGGCAAGTGATTACACCAACAAGGAATAAACTTAAGGTCATGTAGACACGAGAGGAGCGGTGATGATGGAGGTAGTTGCAAAACGTGCCTCTGGAAATCGTCATTGGTAGGATAGCAATTCAGTAGGTCAAGCAAGGAAGGAAATCCAGGGGATTAAGGAGGAAATTAGAGCTCCTCGTGCACTTCCAAGCGAGGCAGAATTCAGAAGAGAGAATTACTAGAACGAGAGATCAAGCAGAGAATAACAGAACATCAAGAAACGCTCGGTGCTCAATGCAACACCACGTTCGACTCCCATTGTTTATCCCATGAGCGTATCAATCCAGGTAGTGAACGACAAGAGCTTATTAAAATATTTGATGTTATCACAATTGGTCCATGATAAAAAATAAAAGAAAAAAAAGGTCACAATACCGTGGCTGGAACAATTCACAAAAAAACGTACTTAAGAGAGGAACTTAAGCATTACGTTTTGGTCCGTCCTGGACCATTTGGTCTACAACGGACCGAAACGTCATCCTATCTTTCCCAAGCGAGGGTTTTTGGTACATGATGAATTGGCAACTGGGTGACGACACCTAAATGTTCCACATTTAAGCTGAAATTTATCAGAGTGATTCAGGGAGTCGTTGTTACTCGAGTATTAGTTCAGAGTGATTCAGGGAGTCGTTGTTACTCGAGTATTAGTTCAGAGTGATTCAGGGAGTCGTTGTTACTCGAGTATTAGTTCAGAGTGATTCAGGGAGTCGTTGTTACTCAGTATTAGTTCAGAGTGATTCAGGGAGTCGTTGTTACTCGAGTATTAGTTCAGAGTGATTCAGGGAGTCGTTGTTACTCGAGTATTAGTTCACGTAACATAGTTGTCAATATTATGAACCTCGGGATAATAATTGCATAGCTATGTATACGTAATTTCAAAACTATCCTAAAAATAATACGACAGCGTCATAACGAACCCAAAACTGAAACTATTCGTACTATGTGTGTGTGTGTGTGTGTGTGCGTGTGTGTGTGTGTGTGTGTGTGTGTGTGTGTGCGTGTGTGTGTGTGTGTGTGTGTGTGTGTGTGTGTGTGTGTGTGTGTGTGTGTGTGTGTGTGTGTGTGTTGTCATTAATGCTACGCACACAACCTTAATTTCCCCTGTGTAAAGTTATCTGACAGTCTCTACCTCCCTGGAACAAGAGTGACCACCACCTGCTGCTGCAGCAGTGACACAGCAGTGACCGCCACCACCTGCTGTTGTAGGAGTAACAGCAGTGACCATCACCACCTGCTGTTATGGCAGTAACACAGTGACCACCTGCCGTTATAGCAGTAACAGTGGTCACCACCTGCTGTTATAGCAGTAACACAGTGGCCACCACCTGCTGTTATAGCAGTAACACAGTGGCCACCACCTGCTGTTATAGCAGTAACACAGTGGCCACCACCTGCTGTTATAGCAGTAACACAGTGGCCACCACCTGCTGTTATAGCAGTAACAGTGGTCACCACCTGCTGTTATAGCAGTAACACAGTGACCACCACCTGCTGTTGTAGCAGTAACACAGTGGCCACCACCTGCTGTTATAGCAGTAACACAGTGGATACCACCTGCTGTTATAGCAGTAACAGTGGTCACCACCTGCTGTTATAGCAGTAACACAGTGGCCACCACCTGCTGTTGTAGCAGTAACACAGTGGCCACCACCACCTGCTGTTATAGCAGTAACACAGTGGCCACCACCTGCTGTTATAGCAGTAACACAGTGGCCACCACCTGCTGTTATAGCAGTAACACAGTGGCCACCACCTGTTGTTGCAGCAGTAACAGTGGCCACCACCTGCTGCTGCAGCAGTGACACAGCAGTGACCGCCACCACCTGCTGTTGTAGGAGTAACAGAAGTGATCATCACCACCTGCTGTTATAGCAGTAACACAGTGGCCACCACCTGCTGTTGCAGCAGTAACAGTGGCCACCACCTGCTGCTGCAGCAGTGACACAGCAGTGACCGCCACCACCTGCTGTTGTAGGAGTAACAGAAGTGATCATCACCACCTGCTGTTGTAGCAGTAACACAGTGGTCACCACCACCTGCTGTTGCAGCAGTAACACAGTGACCAACAGCAGTGACAACCTGATGAAACGCAGTGACTTACACAGTGGGCTGGAGTTTTACGACTCTCTCGCCATGGGTTGAAACCCCACCCGTTCCGTGGTCTGTATACCCGTAGATCCCACTAAACAAGAACCATTTTTTGAACTCGAATTCTCTAATTATCACCAGCAGTGAGGATCTCCCTGTGTGTGTGTACTCACCTATTTGTGGTTGCAGGGGTCGATTCACAGCTCCTGGCCCTGCCTCTTCTCTGGTCGCTACTAGGTCCACTCTCTCCCAGCTCCATGAGCTTTATCGTATCTCTTCTTAAACCTATGTATGAATTCTACCTCCACGTGTGTGTGTATGAGAGATAGAGAGAGAGAGAGAACATACAGCGTCCACTGTGAGTCGATTTATCCAGAGTAATTATTTATTTTATATGGCTGGACTAATGTGGCATGGTTTTTTTTAATCCGTTTAGCGATAAACCCTTTACTCTCCGGTTTAACACGGTTACAAGATAAACAGAACACCATAAACCCGGTAAATCGACGCAGGCAGCGCACTGTTGTACGTTACCCGTTTATATGAAGCAAAAACTCTCTGACGTACGTCTAAAACGATGTCGATCTAACCTTAACGGAATCATCTTTTAAAACTCTGCTACCTAATACCTTTAATAAGATCTTATTCCTTACGGTTAATAAGGATATTAAAAACCAAGTGTAATCTCACCAGACGATATATTACCCAAATGAAGTTTTTTTCACTTTTGTTACATACGCAAACAAAATTAACATATTTCGGGAGTTGCTGAAGTTGCAATTTATTATACAGCTGGTACAGGACAACAGCGATGTATAATACAACTACTGTTTATAATATAAATGCTGTATATAAAATAATTGCAGTGAGTAAAACAAAGTTATATAATACGACTGCAGTTTAGAATACAACTGTAGTATATGATACAACTGCAGTAATACAAGATGTAATACAACAAGCTTTATTAAAATTCAGTTTAATTATAAAACTACAATTCACATTACATCAATAATAATAATAATAATAATGATAATAACGGCTGAGGTAAAACCAGGTTTATTCCAAAGAAGGCGACGATACCTAGAGTGCAGTGGATCAAGGTAACCCCTTCCTTGAAGGGTCACAGTATATATGATGGGTGGCAGTATATATGATGGGTGGCAGTATATATATGAAGGGTGGCAGTATATACATGAAGGGTGGCAGTATATACATGAAGGGTGGCAGTATATACATGAAGGGTGGCAGTATATATGAAGGGTGGCAGTATATATGAAGGATGGCAGTATATATGAAGGATGACAGTATATATGAAGGATGGTAGTATATATTACCTGGAGTTTACCTGGAGAGAGTTCCGGGGGTCAACGCCCCCGCGGCCCGGTCTGTGACCAGGCCTCATGGTGGATAAGAGCCTGATCAACCAGGCTGTTACTGCTGGCCGCACGCAGTCCGACGTACGAACCACAGCCCGGCTGGTCAAGTACCGACTTTAGGTGCCTGTCCAGTGTCTGCTTGAAGACAGCCAGGGGTCTATTGGTAATCCCCCTTATGTACGCTGGGAGGCAGTTGAACAGTCTTGGGCCCCTGACACTTATTGTGTTGTCTCTCAACGTGCTAGTGGCACCCCTGCTTTTCATTGGGGGGATGTTGCATTGTCTGCCGAGTCTTTTGCTTTCGTAGGAAGTGACTCTCGTGTGTAAGTTTGGTACTAATCCCTCTAGGATTTTCCAAGTGTATATAATAATGCATCTCTCTCGCCTGCGTTCTAGAGAGTACAGGTTTAGGAACTTCAAGCGTTCCCAGTAATTGAGGTGGTTTATCGCAGTTATGTGTGCCGTGAAGGTTCTCTGCACATTTTATAGTTCAGCAATTTCACCTGCCTTGAAAGGTGCAGTTAGTGTGCAGCAATATTCCAGCCTAGATAGAACAAGCGACCTGAAAAGTGTCATCATGGGCTTGGCATCCCTGGTTTTGAAGGTTCTCATTATCCATCCTGTCATTTTTCTAGCAGATGCGATTGCTACAGTGTTATGGTCCTTGAAGGTGAGATCCTCTGACATGATCACTCCCAGGTCTTTGACATTAGTTTTTCGCTCTATTGTATGGTTGGAATTTGTTTTATACTCCGATGAAATTTTAATTTCCTCACGTTTTCCATATCGGAGTAATTGAAATTTCTCATCATTGAACTTCATATTGTTTTATGCAGCCCATTTAAATATTTGGTTGATGTTTGCTTGGAGTCTTGCAGTGTCTTCAATGGTGGACACTGTCATGCAGATTCGGGTGTCATCTGCAAAGGAAGACACGACACTGTGGTTTATATCCCTGTCTATGTCCGATATGAGGATGAGGAACAAGATGGGAGCGAGTACTGTGCCTTGTGGAACAGAGCTTTTCACCGTAGCCGCCTCAGACTTTACTCTGTTGACTACTATTCTTTGTGTTCTATTTGTTAGGAAATTATAGATCCATCTGCAAACTTTTCCTGTTATTCCTTTATCACGCATTTTGTGTGCTATTACACCATGGTCACACTTGTCAAAGGCTTTTGCAAAATCTGTGTATATAACATCTGCATTCTGTTTGTCTTCTAGAGCATCCAGGACCTTGTCGTAATGGTCCAGTAGTTGGGACAGACAGGCGCGACCTGCTCTAAACCCATGCTGTCCTGGGTTGTGTAATTGATGGGTATCTAGACGAGTGGCGATCTTGCTTCTTAGAACCCTTTCAAAGATTTTTATGATATGGGATGTTAGCGCTATTGGTCTGTAGTTCTTTGCCAGTGCTTTACTGCCCCCTTTGTGGAGTGGGGCTATGTCTGTTGTTTTTAGTAACTGCGGGACGACCCCGGTGTCCATGCTCCCTCTCCATAGGATGTTAAAAGCACATGATAGGGGCTTCTTGCAGTTCTTGATGAACACGGAGTTCCATGAGTCTGGGCCTAGGGCAGGGTGCATGGGCATGTCATTTATCGCCTCTTCGAAGTCATTTGGCGTCAGGATAATGTCAGATAGGTTTGCGTCTATCAAGTTCTGTGGCACTCTCATGAAAAATTCATTTAGGTCTTCGACTTTCAGTCTGGTTAGCCGCTCGCTAAAAACTGAGTCATACTGGGACTTTAGTATCTCACTCATTTCCTTGCTGTCATCTGTGTAGGACCCATCCCGTTTAAGTAGGGGCCCAATACTGGATGTTCTCGACTTTGATTTGGCATAAGAAAAGAAATACTTTGAGTTTCTTTCAATTTCATTTATGGCTTTTAGTTCTTCCCACGTGGCAGTATATATGAAGGGTGGGAGTATATATGAAGGATGGTAGTATACATGAAGGATATCAACATATTTGAAGGGTGGCAGTATATATGAAGGGTAGCAGTATATATGAAAAGTGGCAGTATACATGAAGGGTGGCAGTTTATATGAAGGGTGGCAGTATGCATGAAAAGTGGCAATATACATGAAGGGTGGCAGTATACATTAAGGGTGGCAGTATACATGAAGGGTGGCAGCATATTTGAAGGGTGGCAGTATATATGAAGCGTAGCAGTATATATGAAAGGTGGCAGTATACATGAAGGTAGCAGGATACATGAAGAGTGGCAGTATACATGAAGGGTGGCAGTATGCATGAAGGGTGGCAGTATGCATGAAGGGTGGCAGTATGCATGAAGGGTGGCAGTATATATGAAGGGTGGCAGTATACATGAAGGATGGCAATATACATGAAGGGTGGCAGTATACATTAAGGGTGGCAGTATACATGAATGGTGGCAATATACATGAAGGGTGGCAGTATACATAAAGGGTGGCAGTATAAACACAAGCCTGGATAATATTGTAACATTATTATTGCGTTAAACTGTCATAAACAAATTAAGGTCTTTAAAGAGCGTTCGTTCCGACACGTTTCAGAAGGACCTTTCATTGGGACAACGTTTCGCTGCGTGTAAATATTTTTATCGACCTCTGCACAGTGCGAAACGTTGCCTCATCACCAACCTCTGTACTTTCTTCAATATTTTTGGCTGTACGGCGTTTTGATCTTGCTCTTTCTTTTGTTGTAAGAAATGTGCTGGTGTTATTCTCTTGTTGGTGATGCCATTTTTTATTCGTCTGCTACGCCTATTTAAGGTCAAGCCTTCTTACCTGGTCTTCAGAATCTCTACACCAACGGTGCTGAACACACCAACTCCAAGGCCGAGGGACTGATTACCTCATTTTTTGTATATAGTTCTACTCACTTCAAATTATGTCCTAGAATTTTGTATTGATAAAGCCACTGGAGGGCGAAACGTCTACTATAAAGATACCCAGATGTTGCACATGTGTCTTAATTTCATCTTGACGGTATTGTATACCATTCTTATTCTATTAATGTTATTTTTTTGTTTTAAATGTACGCTGACACCCACTCACACACACACACACACACACACACACCCACACACACACACACATGAGATTCAAAGAGGTGTTCACAGAGGAGATAGAAGGGCCTCCAGAAAGGAGGAGAGGTAGGGTACACCATCAAGTGCTGGACACAATACACACAAATGAGGAGGAAGTGAAGAGGCTACTAAGCGAGCTAGATACTTCAAAGGCGATGGGGCCAGATAACATCTCTCCATGGGTCCTGAGAGAGGGAGCAGAGGAGCTATGTGTACCCCTAACAACGATCTTCAACACATCTATCGAAACAGGGCAACTACCTGAGGTTTGGAAGACAGCAAATGTAGTTCCAATTTTTAAAAAAGGAGACAGGAACGTAGCACTAAACTACAGACCAGTGTCACTGACATGTATTGTATGCAAGGTCATGGAGAAGATAGTCAGGAGAAGGGTGGTTGAGCACCTAGAAAGGAATGAGCTTATCAACGACGGCCAACACGGTTTCAGGGACGGGAAATCCTGTGTCACAAACCTACTGGAGTTCTACGACAGGGTGACAGCGATAAGGCAAGAGAGAGAGGGGTGGGTAGATTGCATATTCTTGGATTGTAAGAAGGCGTTTGACACAGTTCCACACAAGAGATTAGTGCAGAAGCTGGAGGACCAGGCAGGGGTAACAGGGAAGGCACTACATTGGATCAGGGAATACCTGTCAGGAGACAGCAGCGAGTCATGGTACGTGGCGAGGTGTCAGAGTGGGCGCCGGTGACGAGCGGGGTTCCACAGGGGTCAGTCCTGGGACCAGTGCTGTTTCTGGTATTTGTGAACGACATGACGGAAGGAATAGACTCCGAAGTGTCCCTGTTTGCAGATGATGTGAAGTTGATGAGAAGAATTCAATCGGACGAGGACCAGGCAGAACTACAAAGGGATCTGGACAGCCTGCAAGCCTGGTCCAGCAACTGGCTCCTGGAGTTCAACCCCACCAAGTGCAAAGTCATGAAGATTGGGGAAGGGCAAAGAAGACCGCAGACGGAGTACAGCCTAGGGGGCCAGAGACTGCAAACCTCAATCAAGGAAAAAGATCTTGGGGTGAGTATAACACCAGACACATCTCCTGAGGCGCACATCAACCAAATAACTGCTGCAGCATATGGGCGCCTAGCAAACCTAAGAACAGCATTCCGACATCTTAATAAAGAATCGTTCAGGACCCTGTACACTGTGTACGTTAGGCCCATATTGGAGTATGCAGCACCAGTTTGGAACCCACACCTAGCCAAGCATGTGAAGAAGCTCGAGAAAGTGCAAAGGTTTGCAACAAGACTAGTCCCGGAGCTAAGGGGTATGTCCTACGAGGGAGGTTAAGGGAAATGGACCTGACGACACTGGAGGACAGGAGAGATAGGGAGACATGATAACAACATATAAGATACTGAGAGGAATTGACAAAGTGGACAGAGACAGAATGTTCCAGAGATGGGACACAACAACAAGGGGACACAGATGGAAGTTGAAGACTCAGATGAATCACAGAGATGTTAGGAAGTATTTCTTCAGTCACAGAGTTGTCGGGAAGTGGAATAGTTTAGGAAGCGATGTAGTGGAGGCAGGCTCTATACATAGCTTTAAGCAGAGGTATGATAAAGCTTATGGCGCAGGGAGAGTGACCCAGTAGCGGCCAGTGAAGAGGCGGGGCCAGGAGCTTTGACTCGACCCCTGCAACCACAACTAGGTGAGCAACTAGGTGAGCACACCCACACACACACACACACACACACACACACACACACACACACCACACACACACACACACACACACCCACACACACACACACACACCCACACACACACACACAGTAAACAATACACCTGCCGACAAGCTAAACATTAAATGTTTAAAGCGGACCTTCCGCTCCCGAAAAACAATTTCATCAGCAAAAGTCGGAAAATGCACTTTTAATCGAGGTGTGCGTGACGTCTCCACCGCCGACCTTGTCTTCTGAGAAACTCCTCAGATAATTGTCTTGTGGCGGAGCTGGTAATACCAGAGAGAGGGAATCATTAGCTAATTTCGCGACAGCACAACATGAACGAAGACAGATGGAAGTCCCTTAACTTACATTATCTTGTTAGAAGTAAATGAAAGACGGGCATAAATAAAGGATATATAAATCGTATACAATGCTTTCAACACTACGGTACTCTTCACCAATTTTTATATTATAATTCTTCACATTGTGTCCTCATATTGTACTGATAAAGCCACTGGTTGGCGAATCGTCTACAAATAAAGATACCCAGATGTTGTAAATGTGTCTAATTCTTCAACTTCATAAATGAGATATAAATAAGGTTCTGGGGATATCCCTTCATGACAGAACTCGAAATGGATTCAAATTGGATAAATTTAGATTTAGAAAGGATATAGGAAAGTAGTGATTCGGAAATAGAGTAATCGATGAGTGGAACAGTCTACGTAGTAGGGTCATTGAAGCTAAAAGCTTCAAATATAGGTTAGATAAATACATGAGTTAAATTGGGTTGGATTTGGGTGGGTCTTGCACTTGAGTTAATAGGGTTATCTAAGCTTATTCCTTGGGTAACATTGATAAAGGGTTGGGCGAATAATTTTGTTAGTGGGTTTGGGTTTGACAAGCAACTGCCAAGAATGGGCCGGTAGGCCTACTGCAGTGTTCCTCCTTTCTTATGTTCTTAATTCATCAACCTGACAGGGGGAAACAGGACAAGTGTTTCCTGGCGCGGGTCTTGGTTATGTGATGACCCGTAGCTGGAGCTCTTGGTCATCTGACCGAGGCCTTCCGCTGGCTTACCCCTTCACCCTTTTAAAAATTATGATTAGGTTTATAATCATTATTTATAATGAACTGTATTTGATCAACAAGGCACGAGTGCAACACTTAGGTACCTTTATTGCCGAAACATCGCCTGTGCAACTGGCGTCTTCAGTCGAAGTCAGGCGAGTATAATACTGGAGACAGTTAAAGTAATTTTGAGGTAATCAGTCCTTCAGCCTTGATAGGTGGTGGTCAGTCCCTTAACTGTATTTTTTGGCCTCCAACTGAGACCCTCTTGAGTGAGGTACATTGTTGTTTGTTGCAGGTTCATCAACATTGGGATTTTTCTGGGACTTATTCATAGGAGGCTCAAAAGTTGTTTACCTATCGTTTTTATGCTAACACGATCACATTACTGGATCTGGATGTTACCTGTGGAAGCAAAGACTTGAAAAAAGGAGTAACAGTAGCAGCTGTGACATATACGGAGCACTCTGACCGCGATTGTCACTTGAAGTTCTTAGCTATTGAAAATACAAATACAACAGACAGGAGAAAATACCTATATATATAGGAGAGCGTGCACCGTCCTGGGGTGGATGTTATTCTCTCGTAAAAAGGGGTGGAGATAATCACCAAGCTCAAGCTTTAGTTATTGGTTCAGTTGTAAAGAAACTGGTGTATTGGCAGTCGAGTTACAGCGCTGAAGTTTTAGGGCCATCCTCAAAATCAGTGTTGAAGGAGACGTTTGAAGCATTAAGTTTGACGCAGGAATGTTGGAAGGGACGTGAGAAGCATTGAATCTGACGCAGGAATGTTGGAAGGGACGTGAGAAGCATTGAATCTGACGCAGGAATGTTGGAAGGGACGTGAGAAGCATTGAATCTGACGCAAGAATGTTGGAAGTTACGCAGAGTGAAACATTACGTCTGACGTATATATCAAATACTGTCACCTCCTTAATCTTAAAATCTTTGATTCCTATGATGGTTATATAAGACCAGTGAGAAACGTTCCAGCAATAAAGACGTCCAGCTGTCACGCATGTGTTTTATTTATCAATTTCACGGTACTGCCTGACATCGCTATACACTGCCTAAACATTTCGTGTATGTTTATAACTGTCCTTAAGAAATCCAAATTATTCATGTTGACTTCACAATATGACTGGACACAACGTTCACCGGGAAGCGCGAAGCCCGTAGGGATCATCCAGTCTAGAGGATGGCGTACTGTCAACGACGTACAAAACTAGCATGAAGAGGTGTGAGACACATTGCAACACTAGAAATACCTAAGTGTTGCACATATGTCTTATCTAATCTGTTATCCATGGAAGGGAAGGGTAGCCCTACGTCTTTGAATCAAGAGCCCTTCACCAAGGTACATCGTTCTCCTTGAAGGGGCGATGTATCTAGGAGTTTGAGCAGTTTACAGTCTAACAACAGCGTCATAGAACTCAATTTAGAAAGTTTTAGCTTTTACCGAGAGTTGTGTTGCTCTGCCAGTAACTCAGTGGGGATGGAATACCATCATGGTATCATCCTGTGCAGCGTACCATGATGGTGCTAGCCTACGCATCGTACCATCATGTTACAAGCCTTCACAACGTACCAGCATGGTATCAGCCTGGGCAACGTACCATCATGGTACCAGCCTGCGCAACGTACCATCATGGTACCCAGCCTTCACAACGTATCATCATTGTACCATCCTGTGCAACGTACCATCATGGTAGCAGCCTGAGCAACATACATGGTACCAGCCTGTGCAAAGTACCATCATGGTACCAGCCTGGGCAACGTACCATCATGGTACCAGTCTGTGCAACGTACCATCATGGTACCAGCCTGGGCAACGTATCACCATGGTACTAGCCTGGGCAATGTACCATCATGGTACCAGTCTGGGCAACGTACCATCATGGTACCAGCCTTCGCAACGTATCATCATGGTACCATCCTGTGCAACGTACCATCATGGTACCAGCCTGGGCAACATACCATCATGGTACCATCCTTGGCAACGTACTATCATGGTACCAGCCTGGGCAACGTACCATCATGGTACCAGCCTTCGCAACGTACCATCATGGTACCAGCCTGGGCAACGTACCATCATGGTACCAGCCTGGGCAACGTACCATCATGGTACCAGCCTGGGCAACGTACCATCATGGTACCAGCCTTCGCAACGTATCATCATGGTACCAGCCTGTGCAACGTACTATCATGGTACCAGCCTGGGCAACGTACCATCATGGTACCAGCCTTCGCAACGTGTCATCATGGTATCAGCCTGGGCAACGTACCATCATGGTAACAGCCTGGGCAACGTACCATCATGGTACCAGCCTGGGCAACGTACCATCATGGTACCATCCTGTGCAACGTACCATCATGGTACCAACCTTCGCAACGTATCATCATGGTACCATCCCGTGCAACGTACCATCATGGTACCAGCCTGGGCAACGTACCATCATGGTACCAGCCTGGGCAACGTACCATCATGGTACCATCCTGTGCAACGTACCATCATGGTACCAACCTTCGTAACGTATCATGGTACCAGCCTGTGCAACGTACCATCATGGTACCAGCCTTCGCAACGTGTCATCATGGTATCAGCCTGAGCAACGTACCATCATGGTACCAGCCTGGGCAACGTACCATCATGGTACCAACCTGTGCAAAGTACCATCATGGTACCAGCCTGCGCAATGCTTCATAATTAGACCTTGCTGTCCGGCAGCCTCTCAGAGTACACCACTATCAATCTTCAAGTGAACCAAGAATTACGCTAACAAAATTTCTGACAAGAATCAAGCACAGACTCAAGCATCTGTAGATTCTGACATTTGAGTGACAGATGTGGAAATGTCATGAGTCCAGCTGTCAACTGAAGACCTTCAGGCTGTTGGTTATTCAATGCTAAGGACTACATGAAGAGAGAGTCGTGGTGACCCAGGTAGTGTCCATAACCCAAGCACTTATAAGTTAAATAACGTAGAACTTAGCCATACAGATTGCGAGAAGGACTTGGGGGTGATGGTAAGCAGCAACCTTAAACCAAGACAGCAATGCCTAAGCGTACGTAATAAGGCAAACAGATTACTGGATTTATATCAAGAAGTGTTAGCAACAAAGTCCAGAGGTTATATTACAGCTTATATATCATTAGTAAGGCCTTACCTAGATTACGCAGCTCAGTTCTGGTCTCCATAGTAGGGTTATTGAAGCTAGGACCTTGGGTAGTTTTAAATTTAGGTTGGATAAATTCATGAGTGAAAGGGGTTGGATTTGAGTGGGAATTGCACATGAGTAAATAAAATTATCAAAGCTTATTTCTTGGGTAGCATTGAAAATTAGGTTGAACAAATATTCTGTTAGTGGGATGGAATGTGAAGGACCTGCCTAGAATGGGCCAACAGGCCTGCTGCAGTGTTCCTCCTTTCTTATGTTATGTTCTTATACGAATGGTGTCTTGCATGGTGACCTTAACATTGGAATGTAACTGGAACACTCACTAATACACACACACAACATATGGCTATGTTTACAACAGAAGAGACAGTGAAAGACATGCCACCAACAGACAAATCTTGCAAGTTAGGAAACCCTTGAAGAACTGATCGAAACTTCAAGTCTGATGGACTGACCACCTCAAACTTACTTCAAGTCTGAGGGACTGACCTCCTCATATCTACCTATGCACTCTTTCCATTATCTCCAGTATGAAAATTGCCTCTGTATATCGACTGAAGAAGTCTGCTGAGCAGGCGAAACATCACGGAAATTAAGATACCCAACTGCTGCACATTCCCAGAAATGTACAATTGTAGGGGCTTGTGATAACTAAGGCAGGAAGACTGAAAAATATGCCTTTATTATAGACGTATCGCTCTGGGTAGAGCTTCATCAGTCTATCCTGTGAGAATTGTAGTCTATTAATCCTTCTCTGCACCGAGTGTTTTCTTACCATACTTTAGAAATTTAAGAAAAATGTGTTAAAAGGTTATTGTATATTTCGTCGATACAGAGCAGCATGAAGCATTTATTAATTAAAATAAGTAAGTTATTACACTTGTAATCGAAACTGCTGCTGTAATTTCATTTTATGGGTATAGGAACGCAAATCATATATTTTTTTCAAGTAGAGTTTCGACTCCGAAATGGTCTTTTGTCAGGACAAACATAACAAAAGATCAGCTGCAATAGAAGCAAAGTTTAAAGTAACGCTCTACATTACGTTTATTTACACCCAGTTTGCTTTAAACTCAACACGGGTTATGGTATTTTACTGTCATAACCCGTACTGTTGGTCTTATTGACATGCTGTCGCTACACCCTGGCCATTACATTACCCTACGGCCAGCATATGTCATCTCTGACACCGTGTATACGATGCCATCAACCTCTACTCGCATGACACCGTGTATACGATGCCATCAACCTCTACTCGCATGATTCTGGCAGAGTGAATGGCGGCTTGTTGCTGCGCCGAGTGTGAAAGAGTGAGGTGATAAACTCTCTCTCAAAAGTGGCAAGAACTGGCAAAGATGTTTTTCTCCGGTGCCACATGAGAGAAATTGCACAGGTGATACCTTTAAAAGCTTGTTTTTTCCTGTTGCAAGAGAGGAGCAGGAAGAGGGGTAAGAAGAAGAGGAAGAGGAGGAGGAGTACGTGAAGAATGAAAAAGGATCTGGTCCTGATGATTAGCGTTTTACCACGATCGAAAACATGATGGAGACTCTATCTAATGACGCGGGTTAAAGCACTTTCTCGAAATATTGCACAGTATCTGTTGATTTTCTGTTAAATGCTATTACTGTTTACGACTTACACTGATTTGATGGTCACCAGCAGAGCTAGTGACTATCCAGGCTTATTAGATTCACTCCTAGCAGAGCTAGTGACTATCCAGGCTTATTAGATTCACTCCTAGCAGAGCTAGTAACCATCCAGGCTGATCAGACTCACTCCTAGCAGAGCTAGTGATCATCCAGGCTTATTAGACTCACTCCTAACAAAGCTAGTAACCATCCAGGCTGATCAGACTCACTCCTAGCAGAGCTAGTGACTATCCAGGCTTATTAGATTCACTCCTAGCAGAGCTAGTGACTATCCAGGCTTATTAGACTCACTCCTAGCAGAGCTAGTAACCATCCAGGCTGATCAGACTCACTCCTAGCAGAGCTAGTGACTATCCAGGCTTATTAGACTCACTCCTAACAAAGCTAGTCACCATCCAGACTGCTCAGACTCACTCCTAGCAGAGCTAGTGACCATCCAGGATTATAAGACTCACTCCTAACAAAGCTAGTAACCATCCAGATTGATCAGACTCACTCCTAGCAGAGCTAGTGACCATCCAGATTGATCAGACTCACTCCTAGCAGAGCTAGTGACCATCCAGGCTGATAAGACTCACTCCTAGCAGAACTAGTGACCATCCAGGCTGATAAGACTCACTCCTAGCAGAACTAGTGACCATCCAGGCTGATAAGACTCACTCCTAGCAGAGCCTGTGACTATAGCAGAAGTGTCTGGTGAGTGTGACTGAGAGGTAAGAAAAGTGTTCATTGTGGAGTAATTGAAAGTTTAAGTGCATGGTACTAAGAAAAAAGTGTTAGTAAGAAAAAAAGAGTTGATAAAACTGGTCTACTTGCTAGAGTTTAATTCAGCGATTGTCTTTATTTGACCAAAGTGTGAAAAACCTGCCATGAGTCATATTTCACTTTATTTTCTTATATAAGAACATAAGAACATAAGAAAGAAGGAACACTGCAGCAGGCCTACTGGCCCATGCGAGGCAGGTCCAAATCTCCAACGGCTTAAGCCAATGCCCCGACCCAGCCAGGTCAGGTTACATTCACTTAAGGAAGGAGCACTGCATCTGACCTAGTAGCACAACCTAGTCAGGACCAATTCACACCCAACCGCACCCACTCATATAATTGTCCAGCCGACCACCTGGTCAGGTCACTTCCACTTAAGGAATTAGTACAGGTCAGGTTACATTCACTTAAGGAAGGAGCACTGCATCTGACCTAGTACAAGCTCACACCCATCCACACCCACTCATGTATTTATCTAACCTATTTTTAAAACTACACAACGTCTTAGCATCTATGACGGTACTCGGGAGTTTGTTCCACTCATCCACAACTCTATTACCAAACCAGTGCTTTCCTATATCCTTCCTGAATCTGAACTTTTCCAACTTGAAACCATTGCTGCGAGTCCTGTCTTGGTTGGATATTTTCAGCACGCTATTTACATCCCCTTTGTTTATTCCTGTTTTCCATTTGTACACCTCAATCATATCCCCCCTAATTCTACGCCTTTCTAGAGAGTGCCCTTCCACTTCCATTGTCTTTATCTTTTTTTTAACTGAGAAAAAGTATGATTTACAATAGTTTACCTTACTAAATATATATATTTTTAAATCTAATGTTTTTCTTTACTAAAGAAACATTTTTCTTTACTATGGAAACGTTTTCCTTCAATAAAGAAACTTTTTTTTTTAATAAATCTTTTTCTTTACTAACGAATCTTTTTCTTCTCTCGAGAAACGTTATTTTTTTTTATTTTGTTAAAAGAACGTTTTTAATAACTAAAGAAAATGTTTTTTTTTTTCGTCACCAAAGAAATTCTTCGTTTGATTCCCCCCCCCAAAAAAAAAAAAAAAAATCTTTACGAAAAATAAATATTTTTTAATATACATTTTCGACTTTTTTCTCCTTCGCTGAGCATACCAACCAATAATCCACACACACACACGCGCCACACACACACACACACACACACACACACACACACACACACACACACACACACACACACACACACACACACACACACCGAACCATTAAAAGCAACAAACAATTAGAAGCAAACTCCTTGAACACGGCAAATCATGGTTTCTTCCGGGGTCCTGATCCCCGTGTCAATAAATCGTGATTTTCGCCCATTAATACAAACTTTTGGGCCATAAAGGTGTCTTCCGCCCTGGCTAATGAAGACTTTGACACATTATTGTACGCTTGGGCAGCCGGCAAACACTAACCCAGATGAATGTGACACATACACACACACACACACACACATATATATATATATATATATATATATATATATATATATATATATATATATATATATATATATATATATATATATATATATATATATATATATACACACACCTGCAACCACAATTAGATGAATACAGTTAGGAGTACACACACCTAGTAGCGACCAGCGAATAGACTAGGCCAGGAGCTGTGAATCGACCCTTGGAACCACAAATAAGTAAGTTCGAATAAGTAACACACACACACACACACAGATGGGAAATCCTGTGTCACAAATCTACTTGAGTTCTACAATAAGGTAACAGAAGTAAGACAGGAGAGAGAGGGTTGGGTAGATTGCATCTTTTTGGACTGTAAGAAGGCTTTTGACACAGTACCACACAAGAGACTGGTGCAAAAATTAGAGGAGCAGGCAGGAATAATAGGGAAAGTACTGCAATGGATCAGGGAATACCTAACAGGAAGGAAACAACGAGTGTTGGTACGTGATGAAGTGTCAGAGTGGGCGCATGTGTCGAGTGGGGTTCCACAAGGGTCAGTCCTAGGTCCGGTGCTGTTTCTTATATATGTGAATGACATGATGGAAGGAATAGATTCAGAAGTGTCACTGTTCGCTGATGATGTGAAACTGATAAGGAGAATACAAGCGGACGAGGATCAGTTAAGATTACAAGGGGATCTGGACAGACTACAAGTCTGGTCAAACAAATGGCTCCTGGAGTTTAACCCCAGTAAGTGTAAGGTCATGAAGATTGGGAAAGGACACAGAAGACCGCAGACGGCATACAGGTTAGGGAATCAAAGGCTGTAAACGTCACTTAAAGAAAAGGATCTTGAAGTAAGCATTATAACGAACATGTCTCCAGAGGCACACGTCAATCAAATAACTGCTGCAGCATATGGGCGATTGGCAAACCTGAAATTAGCGTTTAGACATCTGAGTAAGGAGTCATTCATGACATTGTACACCGTGTATGTCAGGCCTATACTGGAGTATGCAGCACCAGTATGGAACCCTCACCTAGTCAAACACGTCACGAAATTGGAGAAAGTGCAAAAATTTGCAACACGTTTAGTCCCGGAACTGAGAGGTATGTCTTATGAGGAGAGGTTAAGGGAACTCAACCTGATGACACTATAGGACAGGTGGGACAGGGGGGACATGATAACAACGTATAAAATACTAAGAGGAATTGACAAGGTGGACAGGGATCGAATGTTTCAGAGATGGGATACAGGAACAAGGGGCCACAATTGGAAGCTGAAAACCCAGATGAGTCATAGGGATGTTAGGAAGTATTTCTTTAGCCTTAGAGTTGTAAAGAAGTGGAATAATCTGGAGAGTGAAATAGTGGAAGCAAGTTCCATACATAGCTTTAAGAAGAGGTATGATAAAGCTTATGGAGCAGGGAGAGAGTGAATTAGTATCGACCTGTGAAGAGGCGGGGCCAGGAGCTATGACTCGTCCCCTGCAACCACATATAGGGGAGTACACACACCGCCTAACCCTGCTGAATATAACCCTCTATTATCTCAGTTAAGACTCCTGTAAATAATAATAATAATAATAATGAATATCATTAAACCCATAATATAACTATAATTTGATTACCATGTTGAATATAGCTTAAAAATAATTAGCTTAAGTGTATGTAATTGCGTTCGTGTCCATAACGACAAAATTCAATCCTATATAATGCTGCAAATACACAGGAACCTCTGTGTTTGAACTTAATTGGTTCCTAGGTGGTGTTCGAACTTCGAAAAGTTCGATGTCCGAAGCAGTATTTTCCAGGCTTTATTTATCAGCCTCTCACACTTGAGGATGTTGAAGTGACTCCTCCAAAAGTCTCTGAGAGATAGTTCTGTGTCAGAGGTCACTTCAAAAAGGGCTTTCCTGTAAAGTTTTTTTCACAACTGAACTGTAAACAAGTCAGGACAAGTTCGGACTTCCAGAAAACGTTCAAAGACCAGGTTTATTTTTTTCTGAACAAAATTTCTCAGACTCCGGTTTGTTCGAGGTCTGGTACGTTCGAACACCGAGGTTCCACTGTATCTTCATTAGTAAACTGCTAACCGGGACACGTTCCAGGCCTATTGACTATACGAGGGTGGTTAAGACTGCATGTCACCTGTACACCACCTGGCAAGGATACTTTACTCTCTATTATAGTGATTAAAAGAAATTAAGGTGGCTGGTATTCAAACAAGAGGCTGAAATTACCCCTGAGCTTACCACCGCTACGAATGTCCACGAAACATGAACTACACCTACCTCTGCTGGGTGCATGTTCTTGTAGGATCGATAGTTGAATGGTTAGTAATTTCTAGCCTTATCAAACTAAAATTCACTTCGGGTCATCGTAACAATTTCCCTTCCTCTAGGAACACAGTAGTAAAACAGGAGCACAACAGTAAAACAGGAGCACACAATAAAACAGGAGCACAACAGTAAAACAGGAGCACAACAGTAAAACAGGAGCACACAATAAAACAGGAGCACAACAGTAAAACAGGAGCACAACAGTAAAACAGGAGCACAACAGTAAAACAGAGGAGCACAATAAAACAGGAGCACAACAGTAAAACAGAAGCACACCAGTAAAACAGGAGCACAACAGTAAAACAGAAGCACACCAGTAAAACAGGAGCACAACAGTAAAACAGAGGAGCACACAATAAAACAGGAGCACAACAGTAAAACAGAGGAGCACACAATAAAACAGAAGCACAACAGTAAAACAGAGGAGCACAATAAAACAGAAGCACAACAGTAAAACAGAAGCACAACAGTAAAACAGAAACACAACAGTAAAACAGGAACACAGAAGTATAACAGGAGCACAACAGTAAAACAGGAACACAGAAGTATAACAGGAGCACAACAGTAAAACAGGAACACAAAAGTATAACAGGAGCATAACAGTAAAGCAGGAACACAGAAGTATAACAGGAGCACAACAGTAAATTATAATTTTGGCAGTTCTTGGATAAATTAGGAAAAACAAATTATTTATTGCGATATTTTTGGGCAAGGTTAAGTTATAATCATAATTTTTTATAGAGGTGGAGGGGTAAGCCAGCTGAAGGCTTTTGGTCAGATGACCAAAAGCTCCAGCTGTGGGTCATATGATGACAAGTGTCAGGTCAGGACAAGTGTTTCCTGACCTGCGTCAGGAAGCACTTGTGTTTCCTGACGAACCTTACCTAACCTAACCTTACCTAATCTAATGTTACATTAGTGTTGCGTTAGTGTAGGGCAGGTTAGATTTAGTTTCCATGTTTAGGTCAGGGTAGGTCAGATATCCCTGTTGGTTGAGATCAGGTTAGGTTTCTAATTCTTGGGATCAGGTTCGGGTTGGTTAGGTCTTTATGTTACTTAATTCAAGCTAGGATAGACTTATATGTTAAGTTTGATTTCGATAGGTTTCTAGATTAGATTAGATTAGATTAGATTAGTTTACGTTAGGGGAAGTTTCTGTATTGCCCAAAATTATAACAGCATAGGCTACCATGTTAATTTTAATACAAAAGAATAATAATAAACCAGCCTATTAAAAAAAGACCTAACTATTAAGTACAGTATTTTCCATGCAAAATCTTAATTTATTATTTTCGAAACTAAACAGCAATGCTATTACGTGTATTTTTAGCTGAAAATGGCACTTTAAACCTGCTCATTAAAAAATCACAGAACAAATATACAAATTAATTAGGTCAGTCACCGTAGTTTGAAGTATTTGTTTAGAATTATGAGACAATATTTTGTGCAGCACACGAGAACCAACGGCTGCCTGGAACAAATTATTCTCTATCCAATTACTTTATTATCAGCGTTTCGGATGTAACATCAACCATCTTCAGAATCTAAAATTACTATAAGAATAATGCACAATTTAAAAAAAAAACGTTTAAAAATTCTAATAAAAATTTAATTCTGAAAATATTGTACAAAGTAATAATATACTTCAACATATTAAAGATATGACTAACCAAGAGTAATAATTTTGAATCCTAAATCTTTTAAGGATTCAATTAGGCTTCGGAATTATTAGTCTTGGTTAGTCTTATTTTAATTGTGTTGACATCGGGTCTTAGCTATGTGAGTACACTTCTATTGTTACTTTGTACAATGTTTCAGATTTAAATTTTAATTAGATTTTTTTTAAACGTTTTTTAAATTGTACATGTAATTTTAGATTCTGAAGATGGTTGATGGTACATCCGAGAGAGAGAGAGAGAGAGAGAGAGAGAGAGAGAGAGAGAGAGAGAGAGAGAGAGAGAGAGAGAGAGAGAGAGAGAGAGAGAGAGAGAGAGAGAGAGGCAGACAGACATACACAGAAAGAGACCAGATTTAGTTTCCTTTAATACCGAAGTTCAAACCGCAGGGTCATTACGACATGCATCTAAGACACACACACACACACACACACACACACACACACACACACACACGCCGCGGCACCCCAACACACAATCTGGAGAGTGAAGAAGTAGAGGCAGGATCCATACCTAACTTTAAGAAAATGTACGATAAGGCTCTTAGAGCCGGGAGAGAATGAACCTAGTAGCGACCAGCGAAGGAGCCAGGAGCTATGTATCAACCCCTGCAATCACATATAAGCGAGCACATATAGGTTAGTACACACCCTAAGCGATTCTGAAGGAAAAGATTATAGGAAAATAGGAAAGCGAGCAGAAGAGCCAGAAAGGAATACACAAGGATAAGAAGAAAGACTGAACGACAGTTTCAGAATGACATCAAGATAAGTCTGAACCAGAGTGGCTATACAGCCACTTCAGAAGGAAGACGACTGCTGAGAACTAGGTGATAAGACTAAAGAAACAGCAAAGCTCACAAGGAATGAGCAGAAAGTCTGCGAGAAGCTGAACGAAAGATTTAAAGAAGTATTCTCGGAGGAAATAAGAACAGTGCCAAAGAATGAAGGATAAAGTATACACCAGCCAGTGCCGAACCTAATACACATAACACAAGAAGAGGTGAAGAAATTACTGAGTCGGCCAGATACTTGGAAGTCAAAGCGACCAGATGATATCTGTCAGTGGGTTCGGAAAGAGGTGGGGGTGGGGGGTAGGAGCCCTGTGTGAATCACTAACAACAATCTTCGGCAAGTCATTTGATACAGGGCAACTGTCGGAGAGGTAGAATATAGCAGAAGTAGTCCCAATATTTAAGAATGGGGATAAAATGGCAGCATTAAACTACCGGACAGTGTCGCTGACATATCTAATATGCAAGATCATAGAGAAGATAGTTAGAAATGTGGTGAAACCCCTAGAAAGTAGCAGATGCATAAACAACTCACAGGGTTCTTGAGGTGCTAAATCCCGTCTCATAAATCTGCTGAGGTTCTGTGACAACGTAACAGAATTGAGACTGAAGAGAAATGGGTAGCCTACATATTTTGTTTTCTTTCTAAAAATGTTTTTGACACCGTACTACACATGAAACTGGGATAAAAGATAGAGAAAAAAGGCAGGAATAACAGGGAGTGCAATACAGTTTATGAAAGAATACCGATCAGGAAAAAAATATCATGCCAGGAAGAGGTGTCAGAATAGGTAAGTGTGACAAGTGAGGTTGCACAGGGATCAGCACTGGGACAGGTAGTATTTATTATGTTCGTACAAGATATAAAGGAAGAAATAGACGTGTCTGTGTTTACAGATGTCAAACACACAAAGACAATACAAGCAGGCAAGGACAAGGAAAGTCTACAGAACAGGATATGCTGCAGGATTGGTTTAAGAGGCTATTGGAAATTAACCCCAACAAATGCAAAGATAAGACAGTTGGGGACTGGCAAAGAAGACCAGAAAGAAAGTACAGGATCCGGCCACAAAGAGAAATACCTCGAGGAGAGCATAGCACCGTCTAGCTGATATCAAACAACTAACCTCTGTAGCAAATACTCGTCTAGCAAATTAAAGAAATGCTTTCAGGACTCTTAACAAGGAGTCAATCACGACACTATATAAGACACATTTCAGGACCATTTTGGAATATGCAGCACCAGTGTGGAGCCCACACCTGATTAAGCATGTCAAGAAAATGGAAAATGTTAAAGGTTTCAGTGAGACTAGTCCCAGAGCTTAAAGGTATCAACTAAGAGAGGAGATTAAAGTTGAACCTGAAAACATAAGAAAACAGGAACAAGGGAGATATGATAACGGCATACAAAATCCTGAGAGGTGTCACCAATAACTACGCTTATGACGACATGCCAGTCCGAGTAAGAAAAAGAAAATACCAAGTGTGGTTTGACAAAGTACAGAAGGGACGGAAACACTGTCATATATTTCCACTCCTAGGTGAGGTTATTTTTTAATTGTTGCAACCCCGGTTATGTGACTGATTCTTTTGAGAAGTATTGATAAGGTGGACAAGGGTCAAAATGTTCGAGAGGCGGGAAACAGGTACACTAGGGCATAACTAAAAGATAAAAACACAGATGAATCATAGGGATATTAGATAATATTTATTCAGCCTCAGAGTATTCAAGAAGTGGTAGAGGCGGGATCCATACACAAGTTCAATAACAGGTAAGAATGAACCCAATAGTGGCCAGTTGAGAGGTAGAACCAAGAGCTGTGACCCAACACCCCACACCCACAAAAGCCGAGTACAAATAGGTGACGAATAGGATACATGTATAACAGCTGTATCTAATGTGTCAGCTCTTCAGAATTAAAACACATGCAACAGCTGAGTATCTTTACTGTTGAAAGGTTTCGCCCACACTGATTGTATCACCATTTCACTACTACACTTACTGCGTCTGTATTTGACTGAAGAAGCCTATAGTGTAGGCGAAACGTTTCATCAATAAAGAAACCCAACTGTTGTACATGGGCCTTAATCATCAACTGCATACCATCATTACAATGATAAAACACATAAATATAACAAACACACAGACAGACACACACACAGATACAAACACAGACACACACAGACAGACAGATACACACACAGATACAAACACAGACACACACAGACAGACAGACAGACACACACACATAGACACAAACACAGATACACACAGACAGACAGACACACACACACAGACACAAACACAGACACACACAGACAGACAGACACACACACACACAGACACACATTGGGGCAGAGAACAAGCGCTGGTAATACCTACTGTTAGCTTGATAAATAGTCTTCTGTCCCGTTAAAGGTCTTGGGAAACCTGATGAGAAATGCCCCCAGCTTAGTCGCTATGGTGGTGAGAAATGAAGATGTGGAGAGGGGGAAGTGGGAATGGAGTGGTAGGAAGGTGGAGTGGAAGAGGTGGAAAGGGAAGAGGGGGAGAGGGAAAAGGAGAATGGAAACAGATAATTAATCTGGAGAACAAGGAGACTCAGGCTCAGAACGTTAAGAAATAGCCAAGAAGGGAGGAAGAAGGATAAACGAACAAAAGCGATGCGAAGAGGGAAAGGAATGAGAAAGAGAAATCAGACAAAACAAGAAGGGAAGAGACGAGACGAATAGGTAGAAGGGGAGACGAGAGAATTAGTGGGAAGAAGAGACAACAGGAAAGACACGTAGAAACAAGAGTAAATGTGAAAAGAGGTGTTTGAAGAGAAGACGAGAAGAAAGATGAGGAGAGAAAAAAATATAGGGATTAAATCCAAGGATAGAAACTAAAGTTGTAAGAAGCAGAGCACAATGACGAGACTTCCGATACAATAACAAGGCTTCCCAGTACAATAACAAGGCTTCCCAGTACAATAACAAGGCTTCCGAGTATACTAACAAGGCTTCCGAGTATACTAACAAGGCTTCCCAGTACAATAACAAGGCTTCCCAGTACAATAACAAGGCTTCCGAGTATACTAACAAGGCTTCCGAGTATAATAACAAGGCTTCCGAGTATAATAACAAGGCTTCCCAGTACAATAACAAGGCTTCCCAGCACAATAACAAGGCTTCCGAGTATACTAACAAGGCTTCCGAGTATAATAACAAGGCTTCCGAGTATACTAACAAGGCTTCCCAGTACAATAACAAGGCTTCCCAGTACAATAACAAGGCTTCCGAGTATACTAACAAGGCTTCCGAGTATACTAACAAGGCTTCCCAGTACAATAACAAGGCTTCCCAGTACAATAACAAGGCTTCCGAGTATACTAACAAGGCTTCCGAGTATAATAACAAGGCTTCCGAGTATAATAACAAGGCTTCCGAGTATACTAACAAGGCTTCCGAGTATACTAACAAGGCTTCCCAGTATAATAACAAGGCTTCCCAGTACAATAACAAGGCTTCCGAGTATAATAACAAGGCTTCCCAGTACAATAACAAGGCTTCCCAGTACAATAACAAGGCTTCCCAGTACAATAACAAGGCTTCCGAATATAATAACAAGGCTTCCCAGTACAATAACAAGGCTTCCGAATATAATAACAAGGCTTCCCAGTACAATAACAAGGCTTCGAGTATAATAACAAGGCTTCCCAGTACAATAACAAGGCTTCCGAATATAATAACAAGGCTTCCCAGTACAATAACAAGGCTTCCGAATATAATAACAAGGCTTCCCAGTACAATAACAAGGCTTCCGAATATAATAACAAGGCTTCCCAGTACAATAACAAGGCTTCCGAATATAATAACAAGGCTTCCCAGTACAATAACAAGGCTTCCGAATATAATAACAAGGCTTCCCAGTACAATAACAAGGCTTCCGAATATAATAACAAGGCTTCCCAGTACAATAACAAGGCTTCCGAATATAATAACAAGGCTTCCCAGTACAATAACAAGGCTTCCGAGTATAATAACAAGGCTTCCCAGTACAATAACAAGGCTTCCGAATATAATAACAAGGCTTCCCAGTACAATAACAAGGCTTCCGAATATAATAACAAGGCTTCCCAGTACAATAACAAGGCTTCCGAATATAATAACAAGGCTTCCCAGTACAATAACAAGGCTTCCGAATATAATAACAAGGCTTCCCAGTACAATAACAAGGCTTCCGAATATAATAACAAGGCTTCCCAGTACAATAACAAGGCTTCCGAGTATAATAACAAGGCTTCCCAGTACAATAACAAGGCTTCCGAGTATAATAACAAGGCTTCCTAGTACAATAACAAGGCTTCTGAGTATAATAACAAGGCTACCTAGTAAAATAACAAGGCTTCCGAGGATAATAACAAGGCTTCCCAGTACAATAACAAGGCTTCCGATATAATAACAAGGCTTCCTAGTACAATAACAAGGCTTCGAATATAATAACAAGGCTTCCTAGTACAATAACAAGGCTTCGAGTATAATAACAAGGCTTCCCAGTACAATAACAATGCTTCCTGGTATAATAACAAGGCTTCCTAGTACAATAACAAGGCTTCGAATATAATAACAAGGCTTCCAGTAGGCACATAACATGCTTCGATATAATAACAAGGCTTCCCAGTACAATAGCATGACTTCCTGTACAACAACAAGGCTTCCTGCACAATAACAAGCTCAGTATCAATAACAACATAATCAAGGCTTCCCAGATACAATAAAAGCTTATATATCTATAAACCATAAAAACAAGCTTCCCCATACCAACAGACATCCTGTACACATACAACACTTCTTGACAGCACGTTACTAGAAAGTTCTGTAACACATAAGAAGAGCTTCGCTGCAACTAGTCTAAAGAATGTATCCATACAAACATCTGAAGCAGAGTCCAACAGCTAACGAAGAGAGTCGCTGCAACAGCTGAGAGAGAGAGGTCGCTGACACAGCTGAGAGAGAGGTCGCTGCAACAGCTAGAAGAGCAGAACTAAACGCTGCAACAGCTGAGAGAGAGGTCCTGCAACAGCTGAGAGAGAGGTCGCTGCACAGCTGAGAGAGAGGTCGCTGCAACAGCTGAGAGAGAGAGGTCGCTGCAACAGCTGAGAGAGAGAGAGGTCGCTGCAACAGCTGAGAGAGAGAGCTCGCTGCAACAGCTGAGAGAGAGAGGTCGCTGCAACAGCTGAGAGAGAGAGAGAGAGGTGTCTGCAACAGCTGAGAGAGAGAGAGAGAGGTCGCTGCAACAGCTGAGAGAGAGAGGTCCCTGCAACAGCTGAGAGAGAGGCGCTGCAACAGCTGAGAAAGAGAGGGGCTGAAACGCTGAGAGAGGAGAGAGGTCCAACAGCTGAGAGAGAGAGCAGCAACAGAGAGAGAGGAGAGAGAAGAGAGAGAGAGAGAGAGAGAGAGAGAGAGAGAGAGAGAGAGAGAGAGCTCTCTGCATATGCTGAGAGGTTGCTGAGAAATATGATCTTACACATGTCACTGTCAGTCAGGCTAAACACGTGAAGGTCGAAGAAAGCTTGTTGTTTACCAAGACAAGAAAACCAAGACTCTTACAGGACTTGTTGTTTACCAAGACAAGATAACCAAGACTCTTACAGGACTTGTTGTTTACCAAGACAAGATAACCAAGACTCTTACAGGACTTGTTGTTTACCAAGACAAGATAACCAAGACTCTTACAGGACTTGTTGTTTACCAAGACAAGATAACCAAGACTCTTACAAGACTTGTTGTTTACCAAGACAAGATAACCAAGACTCTTACAGGACTTGTTGTTTACCAAGACAAGATAACCAAGACTCTTACAGGACTTGTTGTTTACCAAGACAAGATAACCAAGACTCTCACAAGACTTGTTGTTTACCAAGACAAGATAACCAAGACTCTTACAGGACTTGTTGTTTACCAAGACAAGATAACCAAGACTCTTACAAGACTTGTTGTTTACCAAGACAAGATAACCAAGACTCCGCTTACAGACTTGTTGTTTACCAAGACAAGATAACCAAGACTCTACAGACTTGTTGTTTACCAAGACAAGATAACCAAGACTCTTACAAGACTTGTTGTTTACCAAGACAAGATAACCAAGACTCTTACAGGACTTGTTGTTTACCAAGACAAGATAACCAAGACAACAGATAACCAAGACTCTTACAGGACTTGTTGTTTACCAAGACAAGATAACCAAGACTCTTACAGGACTTGTTGTTTACCAAAACAAGATAACCAAGACTCTTACAAGACTCTTTGTTTACCAAGACAAGATAACCAAGACTCTTACAGGACTTGTTGTTTACCAAGACAAGATAACCAAGACTCTTACAGGACTTGTTGTTTACCAAGACAAGATAACCAAGACTCTTACAGGACTTGTTGTTTACCAAGACAAGATAACCAAGACTCTTACAGGACTTGTTGTTTACCAAGACAAGATAACCAAGACTCTTACAGGACTTGTTGTTTACCAAGACAAGATAACCAAGACTCTTACAGGACTTGTTGTTTACCAAGACAAGATAACCAAGACTCTTACAGGACTTGTTGTTTACCAAGACAAGATAACCAAGACTCTTACAGGACTTGTTGTTTACCAAGACAAGATAACCAAGACTCTCACAAGACTTGTTGTTTACCAAGACAAGATAACCAAGACTCTCACAAGACTTGTTGTTTACCAAGACAAGATAACCAAGACTCTTACAGGACTTGTTGTTTACCAAGACAAGATAACCAAGACTCTTACAGGACTTGTTGTTTACCAAGACAAGATAACCAAGACTCTCACAAGACTTGTTGTTTACCAAGACAAGATAACCAAGACTCTCACAAGACTTGTAGTTTACCAAGACAAGATAACCAAGACTCTCACAAGACTTGTTGTTTACCAAGACAAGATAACCAAGACTCTCACAGGACTTGTTGTTTACCAAGACAAGATAACCAAGACTCTTACAGGACTTGTTGTTTACCAAGACAAGATAACCAAGACTCTTACAGGACTTGTTGTTTACCAAGACAAGATAACCAAGACTCAGACTTGTTTTTACAAGACAGATAACCAAGACTTCAAGACTTGTTGTTTACCAAGACAAGATAACCAAGACTCTCACAGGACTTGTTGTTTACCAAGACAAGATAACCAAGACTCTTACAAGACTTGTTGTTTACCAAGACAAGATAACCAAGACTCTTACAAGACTTGTTGTTTACCAAGACAAGATAACCAAGACTCTCACAAGACTTGTTGTTTACCAAGACAAGATAACCAAGACTCTTACAGGACTTGTTGTTTACCAAGACAAGATAACCAAGACTCTCACAAGACTTGTTGTTTACCAAGACAAGATAACCAAGACTCTCACAGGACTAGTTGTTTACCAAGACAAGATAACCAAGGCTCTCACAGGACTTGTTGTTTACCAAGACAAGATAACCAAGACTCTTACAGGACTTGTTGTTTACCAATACAAGATAACCAAGACTCTCACAGGACTTGTTGTTTACCAAGACAAGATAACCAAGACTCTTACAAGACTTGTTGTTTACCAAGACAAGATAACCAAGACTCTTACAGGACTTGTTGTTTACCAAGACAAGATAACCAAGACTCTTACAAGACTTGTTGTTTACCAAGACAAGATAACAAAAAATCTCACAAGACTTGTTGTTTACCAAGACAAGATAACCAAGACTCTCACAAGACTTGTTGTTTACCAAGGTAAGATCACGGGAAATCACAAGGTCTGGCGTCTCAGGAGTAAATAACGAGGAGTCACCCACGACCTGGTGTCTTCCAAGACATTATAATTCCTATGACAAGCAGACCGTCTGGAAATCTCCACTTCTTTTACAAAACTCAAATTAAAAAAAAATGGAAAACAGATATTTCGCTTCGCACTCTACCTTCTTCAAGATGATAAATCGATATTTCCCATTTTTTCAGTAAATTATAAAAAAATCGCAACAATTTTGCTGATAAAAAAAAAAAAGATTTGTCAAAAATTATTCTAATTTAGGTTTAATTTTTAAATTTTGATTTTTTTCTTCAAATTTAGGTTTATGTATATAAACAAATCTTTCGACCTTTTTTTCACATTTAAGGTTAATGTTTGTGTTGATTGATATTATAAAATGGCGAGATAAACGGGAGAGACAATCAAAGAAAATGCAGAGACTGAGGGACTGATTACCTCAAACTCCTCCTCATCTTCCACAGTTCTTTGCATTGGACTGAAGAAGCCACAGCGTGGCGAAACGTTTCCAGAATAAAGATACCCAAACGTTGCACAAGTCTCTCATTTATCAACTTAACCGTTTTTTAAACCATTAATACAAAAAATCATCAGAAAAAGCAAATATTGATAAAGTCAGACTGAGCGACAGTAAGTGACAGAGTTAAGGAATGGAGAACAATGAATAACAGAATGGAGAACAAAATAGATAACAGAATGGATAACAGAATAGATAACAGAATGGATAACAGAATAGATAACAGAATGGATAACAGAATGGATAGCAGAATAGATAACAGAATAACAGAATGGATAAAAGAATAGCTAACAGAATGAATAACAATGAATAACAGAATGGATAACAGAATGAATAACAGTGAATAACAGAATGGATAACAGAATGGATAACAGAGTGGGTAATAGAATAACAGAATGGATAAGGGGTAACAATTACAATGAATAAAAATGAAAATGGTTAACAGATAGAAAGAGTAATGATTACAAAGGATAACAGACAAATAGATCAACAGTTGGAAAGGGTAACAGGTAGAGAGGGTTACAGGAAGAGAGGTAACAGGAAGAGAGGGTAACAGGAAGAGAGGGTAACAGGAAGAGAGGGTAACAGGAAGAGAGGGTAACAGGAAGAGAGATAACAGGAGAGAGATAACAGAAGAGGATAACAGAGAGGGTAACAGGAAGAGGGTCAGGAAGAGAGGGTAACAGGAAGAGAGGGTAACAGGAAGAGAGCATAACAGGAAGAGAGCATAACAGGAAGAGAGGATAACAGGAAGAGAGGGTAACAGGAAGAGAGGGTAACAGGAAGAGAGGGTAACAGGAAGAGAGGGTAACAGGAGAGAGAACAGGAATGAGCTAACAGGAAGAGAGCATAACAGGAAGAGGATAACAGGAAGAGGATACAGGAAGGAGCATAACAGGAAGATAACAGGAAGAGGCTAACAGGAAGAGAGGGTAACAGGAAGAGAGGGTAACAGAAAGAGAGAGTAGCAGGAAGAGAGGGTAGCAGGAAGAGAGTGTAACAGGAAGAGAGCATAACAGGAAGAGAGGGTAACAGGAAGAAAGGGTAACAGGAAGAAAGGGTAGCAGGAAGAGAGGATAACAGGAAGAGAGGGTAACAGGAAGAAAGGGTAACAGGAAGAGAGGGTAACAGGAAGAGAGGATAACAGGAAGAGAGGGTAACAGGAAGAGAGGGTAACAGGAAGAGAGGATAACAGGAAGAGAGGGTAACAGGAAGAGAGGATAACAGGAAGAAAGGGTAACAGGTAGAAGGTGCAACACAGAAAAGCAAGCATAAAGTTAAACAGAGGGAATGGAAAACATCAGAAAAGGTCACAAACAGAAAGAGTAATAGTGTAAGAGGCAAAAAAAAATTAACAGGAGAAAGAGGATCAACAGAAATGGAAATAAATAGAAAGGGAAACAGACGGAAATGGTTACAGATAAAAAGGATAAACAGACAGAGTAACAGGATGAAAGAGAAACAGACAAAGCTTAACAGACAAAGTTTAACAGACAAAGCTTAACAAAGTTTAACAGACACATTTTAACAGACATTGCTTAACAGACGAAGCTTAACATACAAAGTTTAACAGACAAAGCTTAACAGGCTTAACAGATTAACAGAAAAAGAACAACAGACAAACTATCCTTCTAAACTTTTTTTAAATGTGGTTTTGAAAAAAAAAAAAATTAAAAACCCGTTCTAGGCGTCGCCTCGTTGGTTTTAAAAACACCCTTTTTTTTTTTTTTTTTACCCCAGAGTAAATTCTATCGTCGTCCATTTAAGAACCAAAAAAAAAAATAATCCCACATCTATTTCTTCCCTTGGAAAAAAAAAAACCGCTGATAGAAAAAAAAAAAAGTTCGAGAAACTATACCGATTTTTTTTTTTCAAGTTACAGTAAAACAAAAACCAAAAAAAATTGAGAGAACGGGATGTAACATAACGAAATAAATTCGTTACAACAGCAAGCCGAGCAAACAACTATGGATCCTTTCATCCGTTAACGGATATTCATTTATCCATTATGTTTCGTATGTAATTGAACTGGTAATCTTCTCTATAACACAACTAAATTTATTTTGATTGCAATTGAAAACGTTTTATAATCTCTCTCTCTCTCTCTCTCTCTCTATATATATATATATATATATATATATATATATATATATATATATATATGTCGTGCCGTATAGGTAAAATTGGTCAATTATCAAGAACTCATTTAAAATTAAGTCCTTTCTAAAATTTTCTCTTATACGTTTAAATATATATTTATTTAATTTATGTTAATGTAAAAATTATTAATTTTGTATCAAAAGAACATTAGAAAACTTACCTAACCTTGTTATAACAAGTGTAATTTAATAAACAAACACACTGAAATTTTTTTTTCATTTGGTTCAGAATGATTTTTTTTTTCGAAATTATTGCATACACAAATTTTTACTTGCCTTTTTCGGCAAGAAGAGCGTTGCTATTTAAGCCAAAATCGCGAGTTTTACCTATTCGGCAATATATATATATATATATATATATATATATATATATATATATATATATATATATATATGTGTGTGTGTGTGTATTATTGTAACCACGAACGAGTGGTAATTAATCAATAACAACACTGCGACTGGCCGAGGACTCGAACCCATGTCGTTTTGGCCCGCCTCATGGTGAGCGAAAATCACATGACGCTCTAACCCACATGACCACTCAGTCTTACTACCGCTCACCATGAGGAAGGCCAAAATGACATGGGTTCGAGTCCTCTGCTAGTCGCAGTGTTGTTATTCATGTGTATGTGTGTGTGTGTGTGTGTGTGTGTGTGTGTGTGTGTGTGTGTGTGTGTGTGTGTGTGTGTGTGTGTGTGTGTGTGTGTGTTCTCATTTCTAGCGAATAACGTTATAATGTACATCATAATCCAAAACGTACGTTAAAAATACATTTAATGAGCTTAACAAGTGGTGGAAGAAAACTCCGTACACAGTTTAAAGAGGAGATACGATAAGGGTTAAAAAAAAAAAAAAGACTAGGAACGAGCAATTTCGATCGACTGTAAGATTAAAATTAAGCGGTGCCAGGAGTGGCTTCTTTTAAACTCAAATTAGCGAGTATTAATCGAGGATCTCGCCTACACAGAGTATTAGCTGTGTCAGTGGAAGAAATATTATCCTTGAAACATCTGCAGCAGGGACACAGCTCATTAATCAAGGGGATACAGGTTTGCATGGGTCCACTGCAGTATCACTATCACAGCAGCTTAGCGAGACTATATTAATGTCAGCAGGTCATTACTGCTAATCTCGCTCATAACGCCAGATCATGAGAATAGAATCGAGTCCCTCAGTGTACAGATGAAGCATTAGCAGACAGGTAAAGCATCAGCAGATAGGTAAAGCATCAGCAGATAGGTGAAGACTCAGCAGACATACGAAGGTTAAATTAGTACCAATTGTTAGAAAAATTATGGGAAAAAAATCAAGGAAAAAAAGTAATCTTTAGGCTTGTCTGTGCTTCTGTTTCTATCCTTGGCTCTACCTCTTTATTTCCTTCTCTTTTTTTTCTCTCTCATTTTTTTTACACAAGGTTTTACAAGGATAGGGTAAGGATTCCTAACTTTATTTACAAGCTAAGAGCTGTTACCTACATCAGCTCATTTGAACGTCTTTTAATTGCTATGAAATATACAAATATGGAACAGGATGAAGTGTGAACCATCTGTGGACCAGCAATTTCATTTGATCAGCTGACTCTATTTCGTTGATATCATTATGGTGTACGAACATGTTCCAAACTCGAGTCATCCTAGAAATAATTGATCTCAGATGAAGTGATGTTCTGGAGAAGGTTACAGCCAGAGTGATGTTGCTGCTGGCTGCCCGTCTTGATGTGTAGAAGCTCACCTCTCGCTGTCCTCGGAGTGGAGCCAAGTGTGGTACTTTGACAATAATGACCTTGTACATAATAGTAAGGCCACCCACATTCCTCCTGTGTTGAAGGCTCTGCTGAAATGACAGATTTAACCAGATTGGGTCCAGGCGAGAGAAGAGACGTCTTGCAATGTTCTCTATTCTGTCAGAAAGTCGCAGATGAGATGAAGGGCTGGCAGTCCAAAAACGTGGAGCTCACTCAGAGTGTGAGCGTACTTGTGCCTCGTACAGAATCTTGCAACTTCTACTGTTGAGCTGATGCGAACTACGTGGAAGTGCTGAAAGCTTCTTGGCCGTCTTCTTTGCAAGATTTAAAACGTAATTCTTCATGGTCAGTTTGGAGTCAAATTTCACCCAAAGATATCAACTTTGTCCCCGGGTACCAACACTCTCCCATTCATTCTTACCACTGTTCCAGCATTACCAACATGGTGCCTAGAGACTATTATTTATGTTTTCTTAAGAGCAAATGTGACCCGCCATCGTTTCCCCCAGACTGATAAAGCTCTTAGCTGGTGGTTATGTAACTGAGAGCAGCAGGCATTTCCTCTCTTGGATCAGTAAATATCAGAGTGGAGTCGTCTGCATATGCATGGGATTCTGGGATGAGACTAAGATGGTCATTGAAGTAGACATTCCATAACAATGGCCTAAGCACATTTCCCTGACTCTCTCCCGTTGAAAATTATACTTAGAGATCTACCTTGAAGATAATCACTGAGACAGTGTAGAGCCTACAATTCACAGTGCTTCCAGATTTGCCAAGAATCCGTGGTGCCATACTAGGTCGAAAGCGCCTGCAGTGTTCAGTGTTACTACACAGCTGACTTTGGATTCATCTCTCTCTCTCTCTCTCTCTCTCTCTCTCTCTCATATATATCGAGGGTTCAAGGTTCAACCACGAGCGTTGCCCAAGTTGTGGTTGATCTAGTGCTCAACCTTCACGCCTACTTTTCTGAGTTACTGACTACATGGCGACCAGTTTCTTGACAGTGTTGCTTGGGGGTTCACAACCGAAAGGACTAGTTCGATTGACGGCCTCCACGATATATATTTGCAAGTCTCATTATAAACTCGTTGCTCCAGTTAAGATCGTAATAAACAGGTGCCTGGGTGTTAATGGACTGTTGTAGATTGAGTCCTTGTAGGCGGCATATCATAAACACAGAAATTCTATATAGTGAAATTTTATATAGCGAATCTGCAAATAAATTAAAAAAAGTACACCCTGAATTTAATAGGAAGTAATTTATTAATTTTTTTATGAACCTTTTTCAATTTTTACAAAACAAATAATCGCACTAAAAGATCGATCCCGAACGAGTGGAAACTATTGAGTATCCGTGGTTCGATCGCCGGCACGGGTGGGAACTACTGAATGTCCGTGGTTCGATCCACGGCACGGGTGGAAACGTTGGGCGTGTTTCTTTACACCTGCTGCCCCTACTCGAGTAGCAGTAAGTAGGTACTTGGGTATTAGTTGACTGTTGTGGGCAGCATCCTGGATGGGGGTAGTATACCTTAGGGCTGGTCTTTGAAATGAACTGAGGTTGGATGACAGCTCTTGGCTGTCATCCGTGTATATACACTGAAGACCCAGATGTATATACCAGTGTATATTGACGGTATATTGAAAAACCACCTTCAGGTTTGTATAGATGTAAAGTCTATCGACTACACGACTGCAGTTAACCTGTCTACCGCCGTTTAACGATACTTTAACCCCTAAGATAAGGTTTAAAGTTATCTCTCAGTGTATATATATCGAGAGAGATACAGCTCTCGGTCTGCTTAACCTCAAGTTGCTTTCTCTGGCAACGGATTATTCCAAGTACAGCACACACATACACACAGTATATTTTGAAATGATAAATTTCTATTTCTGTCTTTGCGACCCCTCAGGGAGCGGCTACCTGGTCAGAAGATCTTGGACTATGAATCAGTGGGAGTGAGAGAGAGAGAGAGAGAGAGAGAGAGAGAGAGAGAGAGAGAGAGAGAGAGAAATGTAGGTATCTGATGCAAGTAACAGCTCTTAGCTTGTAAAACCCTGTGTAAAAGAGATAGATATAGATAGATAGATAGTTAGATAGACAGATAGACAGATAGACAGATAGAAGATAAGAAGATAGAGAAGGGGAAGAGAGATTAGACTATGAGTAACAGATGAGAAGATAGATGAAGATAAAAGAGAGAGAGACAGATGAGAGAGAGAGACAGATGAGAGAGAGAGAGAGAGAGAGAGAGAGAGAGAGAGAGAGAGAGAGAGAGAGAGAGAGAGAGAATGTGTGGCATGCATGAGGCGATAAAATCAAAGGAGGCCGCTCTCGCTCACAACGCTGAATGGAATCGTAATTTTGGCAAGACAATGGCCAGCTCACCACATTGGTTTCGCTAAACTTTTCTCATTTAATATCAAAGAGCAAATTTAACAAAGACACTCCCTGTTCTCTCTCTCTCTTGTACTCTTTATTTATTCACTCTTATCATCGACTCTTCTTTTACTTCCTCTTACTTCTCTTCCTTCCCTTTTCCACCTCCTCTTTTCTTCGTGGTTATTTTCAATACGGTCACCATTTACCCCTGACACTATTCAGGTACCAACAAGATAGACGTTCACTGTTGGCACTGCAAGCATTCACTGTTGGCACTGCAAGTGTTCACTGCCTACGTTTTCTGCCGGTAAAGTCAGCATTCATTTCCAGCAGTGTCATTACTTCCCGTCAGCACTGACAGTACACACTACCTGCAATGTTAGCCTCCTCTTCCATGGCTGTCAGCGCCCCACCACCACTGTCAGCACATACTGCCGACACACTCTTGCCTCACCTCTAACGCACTCAACACACACCGCGAGTATCAGCAGCAGTTTATAGACTGGCTTAGAGAGACACGTGAACGAACACTAGGACATATTTATTAGAAAACGTTTCGATCCTGGGACCTTGATCATTTCTGATCTAGTGATCAAGGTCCCAGGACCGAAACGTGTCTTTTTAAACCAATTTGTGGGTATCTATTACCAAGGTTTATACCAGTTTATTAACTAAACCAGCGACCAGCCTCTTCCTCAGTCTGACATGAGAATCTCGTCTGGGACAAAATCTGGCGCATTATGAAGCCCTTAAAGTGTTTTAACTTCATAAAATCGGTGAATTTACCGATCGGCAGAAGAAAAACTCCTTGCCAGGTGCGTGCGTGTGCGTGTGTGTGTGTGTGTGTGTGTGTGTGTGTGTGTGTGTGTATGTATGTTGGAGATACGAAAGTACTCGATCACAGGGCAGAAAAAACAACAGTAGAAGAAGCAGTTTAGACGAGATGAGGACATTATTTGCAACAGAGCAACTGCAGTGTGGTGAGAGACATTGGCAGTAATGTGAAAAGCGACGAGATGCAATGGAGCGAGAGCGGTGCAAGAGGTATTGGTGTGCCAACTAGTGGCGCAAGAGACACATTGGCACCACATTCTGCGATACGTGAAGCATGAAAGAGAGAGAGAGAGAGAGAGAGAGAGAGAGAGAGAGAGAGAGAGAGAGAGAGAGAGAGAGAGAGAGAGAGAGAGAGAGAGAGAGAGAGAGAGAGAGAGAGAGAGAGAGAGAGAGAGAGAGAGAGAGAGAGAGAGAGAGAGAGAGAGAGAGAGAGAGAGAGAGAGAGAGAGAGACGGTGCGGGGCAAAACAAGAGGTTATGTAAGGTTTGTCAGGAAACAGGACAAGTGTTTTCTGACCCAGGTCTTAGTTATATGATGACCCGCATTTGGAGCTTTTGGTCAGCTACCCGACTCCTTTGCTGGCTTACCGGGACGAAAAATATAGAAAAAAAAAAGATGGCAGTGGCCTCGTAAGAGCAGAGAGTGAGAGCGAGCATGCTGACTGCTATCAGAGAACGCCAGGACAGAAGTTAATCTGATTACAGTCAGCTATCTATTTCTGTGAAACTGGCATACACAAATCCTCATTTATAAGCTTTTGTCGATTCGTACAATGTCTAAATCCGCTTTCGTGTTTTTGAACAACAGATTTTCACCAAGCGTTTCAAAGTCACGTATGTTATATTGTGCTCTTTCGCTTCGCCCTGACCATAATTCGAATTTTCATACCCCTTTAAACGCTATTGGATAATATTTTAACAAATTAATTGCAGCGAAAAAGGCATCCAAGGGCATAAAATGCCACATTTTTCCACAGGTTTCAATCCTTACGGACGTGCGGTGACCAGGACTGCTCTCCTCTCGCCTCGAAAAATCGGAAAATGGTCAGAAACCTGAGGAAGCAGCCACGGTCCCAAGCGGTGGGGGTATTAAGAGTTTAGTGGGTCGAGTGAAAGGCCACCGTCCCTGGAGCAAGAGTGACCATCACACCAGCCACCACTGGCAGTAAATTAAATATTGAACGGACCCTGGAATGGATCGAGCAAGCCGACGAGATCCTGAGTTTAGCGGACTGAGGATCGAGCCTCCACTATTCCTTGAGCTAAATGAACCCACAAGCGTTTAGCGCTTTTCTTTTTTGTTGTTTTGAAATGGGAAAACCTGACTGGGGAAAGTAAAGAGAGTTTTCAGGTTAGTTATGTTCAACATTTGAAAAGATTCCGTCTGCAGGTCATGGGTTCGGCCTCAAGTTTTATAACAATGGTTAAAGGGATCACCGCCCCCGTGGTCTAATCTCAGACCAGGACTCAAATTTGAAAAAAAATGTGAAAAACAAACTATTAAAAGAGTAACGTAAAGCTAAATGCATGATGCATGTTATGTGTGTGGTAATCTTTTGAGTGTTTTAATTTTCATCTTCCCCACGACCTGGTCTGAGACCAGACCTCCTAGACTGGAAAGGAAATATTAGAAGACACAAAAGGAAATAAAGAAACGTGCAGAGTGAATGTAAGTATGAGAGTGTAAGATTTACCTGTTAGCATATGTGATTTAATAAAGCTAACAATATTGTCAGAGTGCAAAACATCTAACAGGCTTCCGATTCACATTCATATGACAGGACGATTGTACCTCCCTGGATGCTTGCTATCTGCCAACCTACTGCCTACAATCACCGGTGTTACATCTTCTCAAAAAAACAAATTCGCCATTAATTATGAAGACGGAAGGAATCAGAAAGACCAAATTGCCATAGTTGCACTTGTGCCCTTTTACCCAACTTCTCTATTTTAGTTTATAGAATAAGTTTATTTAAATATATTAAGAATAAAAAAATAACGTGAAAAAATGTTGAAACGAGATTCCTATTCATGTCAAGTTGTGACATATAAAGGAAAGCAGAGTTATCTGCCGGGATTAAAACTAAGTAATTAGAAACATTATTTTCACGTAATCTAAAATTCTTCATTACTGAGAGCTGCTGTAGTGACATTTATTGAGCATTTTGATTGTCTAGATCACTCAACGGTGATTGCCATAAAAAAAATACGACACGATAGAAACTATGATAAAATTAGCAGACAATTGAAACAACGAAGAGAAATATTGTATTAATGTTGGTAGAATTACAGACAATATGTCAGGTAAAATGTGATATTTTTATTGTTGCAACGTTTCGCTCTACAGGAGAGGCTTGACAAAGCTCCTGCAGAGCGAAACGTTGCCATGGTAAAATGTTGCATTAGTTGTACTTGTGTCCTTTTAACAGAAATATTATCACACCAAGTTAAAATAACCTCATTATTGAGAGTGAAGTGATAAGTATTGTCGTGAACGGTGAAAAAACTCGTGGGGTCACTGCCTGAGCTTCCTGGGATCACTGATCTGGATTACCTGGGGTCACTGCCTGAGCTTCCTGGGATCACTGACCTGGATTACCTGGGGTCACTGCCTGAGCTTCCTGGGATCACTGAACTGGATTACCTGGGGTCACTGCCTGAGCTTCCTGGGATCACTGACCTGGATTACCTGGGGTCACTGCCTGAGCTTCCTGGGATCACTGACCTGGATTACCTGGGGTCACTGCCTGAGCTTCATGGGATCACAGACGTGGATTACCTGGGGTCACTGCCTGAGCTTCCAGGGATCACTGACCTGGATTACCCAGGGTCACTGCCTGAACATCCAGGGATCACTGACCTGGATTACCTAGGGTCACTGCCTGGGCCTTTACTAATTACTGACCAGCAAGCCATTAGGTCACTGCCTGAGCTTCCAGGGATCACTGACCTGGATTACCCAAAGTCACTGCCTGAGCTTCCAGGGATCACTGACCTGGATTACCCGGGGTCACTGCCTGAGCTTCCAGGGATCACTGACCTGGATTACCCTGGGTCCCTGCCTGAGCATACAGGGATCACTGACCTAGATTATCTGGGGTCACTGCCTTTAGTAATTACTGACCAGCAAGCCATGAGGTCACTGCCTGAGCTTCCAGGGATCACTGACCTGAATTACCAGGGGTCACTGCCTGAGCTTCCAGGGATCACTGACCTTGATTACCCGGGGTCACTGCATGAGCTTTCTGGGATCACTGTCCTCGATTACCCGGGGTCACTGCCTGAGCATCCAGGGATCACTGACCTGGATTACCCGGGGTCACTGCCTGAGCTTCTAGGGATCACTGACATGGATTACCCGGGGTCACTGCCTGAGCTTCCTGAGATCACTGACCTGGATTACCTGGGATCACTGCCTGGGCCTTGAATAATTATTGAATAGCAAGCCATGAGGTCACTGCCTGGGCTTCCAGGTATCACTGACCTGGATTCCCCGGGGTCACTGACCTGGATTACCCGGGGTCACTGCCTGAGCTTACAGGGATCACTGACCTGGATTACCTGGGTCACTGCCTGGGCCTTGAGTAATTATTGAATAGCAAGCCATGAGGTCACTGCCTGGGCTTCCAGGTATCACTGACCTGGATTCCCCGGGGTCACTGACCTGGATTACCCGGGGTCACTGCCTGAGCTTACAGGGATCACTGACCTTGTTTACCTGGGGTCACTGCCTGGGCCTTGAGTAATTTTTGATCAGCAACCCATGAGGTCACTGAATGAGCTTCCAGAGATCACTGACCTGGATTACCTGGGTCACTGCATGGGCCTTGAGTAATTATTGAATAGCAAGCCATGAGGTCACTGCCTGGGCTTCCAGGTATCACTGACCTGGATTACCTGGGGTCACTGCCTGGGCCTCTAGTAATTATTGACCAGCAAGCCATGAGGTCACTGCCTGAGCTTGCAGGGATCAATGACCTGGATTACTCGGCGTCACTGCCTGTGCTTCCAGGGATCACTGACCTGGATTACCTGGGGTCACTGCATGGGCCTTGAGCAATTATTGACCAGCAAGCCATGAGGTCTCTGCTTGAGCTTCCAGGGATCACTGACCTGGATTTCCTGGATGTCACTGCCTGAGCCTTGAGTAATTATTGACCAGCAAACCATGAGGTCACTGCCTGGGGTTTGAGTAATTATAGACCAGCAAGCCATGAGGTCCTTGCCTGAGGTTCCAGGGATCACTGACCTGGATTACCCAGGGTCACTGCCTGAGCATCCAGGGATCACTGACCTGGATTACCCAGGGTCACTGCCTGAGCTTCCAGGGATCACTGACCTGGATCACCCTGGGTCACTGCCTGAGCTTCCAGGGATCACTGACCTGGATTACCCAGGGTCACTGCCTGAGCTTCCAGGGATCACTGACCTGGATTACCCGGGGTCACTGTCTGAGCATCCATGGAACACTGACCTGGATTACCCGGGGTCACTGCCTGAGCTTGCAATTCAGAAGTGACCTGGATATCGTGTGGCAATGGCTAGTATCGTAACGTAACTACAAATAAAATTTTAATTATTAAACATAACGCCAAAAATGGAAATACATTTGTTGCAAATTTCTTTGTTCTTTTGACTTGCATGAGCACTTGCAACAGTGAGTGTTTTATGTTAAGTCGAACACTTGCAACAATGAGTGTTCAATGTTAAGTCGAACACCTGCAACAGTGAGTGTTCTATGTTAAGTCGAACACCTGCAACAGTGAGTGTTCTATGTTAAGTCGAACACCTGCAACAGTGAGTGTTCTATGTTGAACACCTGCAACAGTGAGTGTTCTATGTTGAACACATGCAACAGTGAGTTTTCTATGTTAAGTCGAACACCTGCAATATTGTTCTTTGTTAAGCTGAACACCTGCAATATTGTTCCTAAGTTGAACACCTGTAATATTGTTCTAAAGTTGAACACTTGTAATAATGTTCTTTGGCAAGTTGAACACCTGCAATATTGTTCTTTAAGCTGAACACCTGCAATATTGTTCTTTAAGCTGAATACCTGCAATATTGTTATTTAAGCTGAACACCTGCAATATTGTTTTTTTTAAGTTGAACACCTGCAATATATTTCTTTACGCTGAACACCTGCAATATTGTTCTTTAAGCTGAACACCTGCAATATTGTTCTTTAAGCTGAACACCTGCAATATTGTTCTTTAAGCTGAACATCTGCAATATTGTTCTTTAAGCTGAACACCTGCAATATTGTTCTTTGTTAAGCTGAACACCTGGAACAATGAGTGTTCCTTGTTAAGTTGAACTTTATACTAAACTTGGTCTTGTTCTTCATATTCACGAAGAAGCACCTAACCCGTAGGGGTCATACAGTACCAGGGCTATGGGAGACAATCAGGTTTGATCCAAGGAAGGGGAGAGTGGCTGCTCCTCTTCAGATATTGTGTCCTGAAACTGAAAGAACTGGAGATGGCTGTTTTGTTCACTGCTGAAGCGCTAAACCCGTAGGATTTCAGAGGATGGATAAATAATCAAGTTGGATACAAGTAGTGGGAGCTCCGATTCCGTGGATCAAAAGCCCTCCTTCAAGATGACGCTGATGATTCGTCTGGAAGAATTACAAAGAAACTCAAAGCAGTATCTTAAGCCAGGATTTCCATCTGAAGGGCCTAAGCCAGAATTTCCATCTTAGGGGCCTAAGCCAGGATTTCCATCTGAGGGGACTAAGCCAGGATTTCCATCTGAGGGGCTTAAGCCAGGATTTCCATCTGAGGGACCTAAGCCAGGATTTCCATCTGAGGGGCCTTAGCCAGGATTTCTATCCGAGGGGCCTAAGCCAGGATTTCCATCTGAAGGGCCTAAGCCAGGATTTCCATTGGGAGGCTTAAGCCAGGATTTCCATCTGAGGGGCCTTAGCCAGGATTTCCATCTGAGGGGCCTAAGCCAGGATTTCCATCTGAGGGGCCTAAACCGGGATTTCCTTCTGAAGGGCCTAAGCCAGGATTTCCATCTGAGGGGACTAAGTCAGGATTTCCATCTGAGGGGCTTAAGCCAGGATTTCCATCTGAGGGACCTAAGCCAGGATTTCCTTCTGAGGGGCCTTAGCCAGGATTTCTATCCGAGGGGCCTAAGCCAGGATTTCCATCTGAAGGGCCTAAGCCAGGATTTCCATCTGAGGGGCTTAAGCCAGGATTTCCATCTGAGGGGCCTTAGCAGGATTTCCATCTGAGGGGCCTTAGCCAGGATTTCCATCTGAGGGGTCTAAGCCAGGATTTCCATCTGAGGGGCCTAAACCGGGATTTCCTTCTGAAGGGCCTAAGCCAGGATTTCCATCTGAGGGGACTAAGCCAGGATTTCCATCTGAGGGACCTAAGCCAGGATTTCCTTCTGAAGGGCCTTATCCAGGATTTCTATCCGAGGGGCCTAAGCCAGGATTTCCATCTGAAGGGCCTAAGCCAGGATTTCCATCTGAGGGGCTTAAGCCAAGATTTCCATCTGAGTGGCCTTAGCCAGGATTTCCATCTGAGGGGCCTAAGCCAGGATTTCCATCTGAGGGGCATAAGCCGGGATTTCCTTCTGAAGACCCTAAGCCAGGATTTCCATCTGAGGGACTAAGCCAGGATTTCCATCTGAGGGGCTTAAGCCAGGATTTCCATCTGAGGGACCTAAGCCAGGATTTCCATCTGAAGGGCCTAAGCCAGGATTTCCATCTGAAGGGCCTAAGCCAGGATTTCCATCTGAGGGGCTTAAGCCAGGATTTCCATCTGAGGGGTTTAAGCCAGGATTTCCATCTGAGAGAAGTAAGCCAGGATTTCTATTTGAGGGGCCTAAGCCAGGATTTTCATCTGAAGGGCCTTAGCCAGGATTTCCATCTGAAGGGCCTTAGCCAGGATTTCCATCTGAGGGACCTATGCCAGGATTTCCATCTGAGGGGCCTAAGCCACGGTTTCTATCTGAGGGGCCTAAGCCAGGACTTCCAACTAAGGGGCCTAAGCCAGGATATCCAACTGAGGGGCCTAAGCCAGGATATCCAACTAAGGGGCCTAAACCAGGATATCCAACTGAGGGGCCTAAGCTAATATTTCCCTCTGAGGGGCCTAAGCCAGGATTTCTATTTGAGGGGCCTATGCCTGGATTTCCCTCTGAGGGGCCTAAGCCAGGATTTCCATTTGAGGGGTCTAAGCCAAGATTTCAATCTGGGGGTTTAAAAATAACAATCTGAAAAATAATCTAAGAAATCGTTTTTAAAAGCTTTTCAGTACGGAAGTAAAATATTTTAAAGTCTCGTTCTCTCGTAGTCACTCGCTAATACAGTGAAAATCATCCAACAATTGGTTAAAAAAAAAGTTTTGGCATCTGGGAGGGAAGGCTTTAGCCTAATTAGAATTCCCTCCTGGTGGCTTCGCCACTCCCCATCCCCCCTTCCCCTCCATCATGAAGTCTGAACTTCAGGTTTCACTGTCAGTGTCTTAAGATTATTTCACGTTAGCTTTGTTTTGGTGTGTATAATTTCTTGCAACAGGACATTCCTCTATAATTGAAGCACACGAGTGTACAACACCAATAACGACTCCCCAAACACCTAACACTCTCAGCTTTATGGTGTAATTTCATACAATTATAATGTCCCTTGTAATCTTCCTCGTGTGAAATTATCATTTATAACATACAGGCTTATACTTAATGGTATATGACGTTATATGAAGAGTTTGGTCGCAATTCCCTACTGTTTTAAGCTGATCTTGTCTGAGAGTACCTTCAAATTATTCCTCATTGCGAAATCATAAACCGAAATTGTTGCACATGCATATATATATATATATATATATATATATATATATATATATATATATATATATATATATATATATATATATATATATATATTATTTATTCTCACGAACGAATGGTATTGATCAATAACAACACTGCGACTGCCAAGGAGTCGAACCCCTGCTGCTTGTGTGTCTCGTGGACTAGAGCGTCATCTGTCTTTCGCTCACCATGAGGCGGGCCAAAGCAACATGGGTTCGACTCCTTGGCTAGTCGCATGTGTATTAGAATATATATATATATATATATATATATATATATATATATATATATATATATATATATATATCCTTCCCACTCAAAAGTCTCTAAACTCTTTTTATAGATTTTTTTAATGATGCCAGCCCGTATATTATTATGAATTCTGGGCCAGAAACACCATTGTGCGGAGTCGCTCGCCACTGGAGTGCCATCCTTGCATGCCGCTGTCTATTAGAAAAGAATCCCAGAGTCATCGAATACGAAATAATTGCGAACATGATGAGGCGAAGGAGGTGATTTGCAACGCTTCCACCTTTATATTGCACTGCAACAGCGCTCGCTTCCACCTCTATGTTGCTATGTTGCACTGCAACAGAACAAACACGTAAAGAAATAATAACGATGCCTGCCGAGGAGACCTGCTTTTGTATGTAAATATATTTCACGTCAGCGGATAAACATGGAGTGAGCTTGCGCGTGCGCCACGAATATCCGCGCTGAAGCCAATACGTTTGTGCTGTCGCAACGGCAGAATTATTCAGGCGTGTGTACCCGCCCAACCAATGATGAAATTTCCCAAAGGAGGCAAACGAATTGAGATTCTAATCTTAAACTTTTCGTCGTCCCGCTGAAAATAAGTTTCACCTACTACAGCACAGACCACGTTACAGACGAATCTGTTAGTTTTTGCCCACCAGTTTGCTTCAAGATTCCTCGACTCTCTTGTAGAAAGTTCCGAGGTTACCTTCAGCGATTCCTCCTCCAGCACATACTACGACCTAAACAGCGTGCGTATGGAACGAAACGCTAAGGTACTCTAATATGTTCCACTCAGACGCATTTATTTTTTATTTAGCACATTTGTATATGTTCCGCTACTCTCTTTTTTATATGATAGTTACACAGTGGGAACAAAAGCTGCTTCCTTGTTATATTCCATCACGCAGTATGAGGCTCCTACAAAGTATTGAAATCTTTCAGCCTGGGCTGGGAGACTCCAGTAGTGCCATGCGGATATCGTCAAGTATTCAATTTAAAAGTTCGTCAGCTACGGGATCTTCGAAGGTTTAGTTTCCGTATAGATGGAGTCACTGTTAGGGGTCTAGAAAGAACAATGGGATCTGAAAACCTTCCCCAAAATTTCATCATCTTCCAAAAGCCCTTCCCCACTAAATAAAAATAATAATATCATCCCTGATTCAAGATAAATTCCCAGGTCCCTTCTTGCAGCCAGAGTGTTATCCCTAAGACTCTACTACATAAAGCTTCTGGAGCCACACCTGGTCATACATAAACAACACGTTTATATTACTTCGTTATTGGCTGTTAATTATGTATATATTGGTCAATTAAAACTAACCTGAAGTGGAATAACACCCAATTATTTCTGTAGACGTTTACACTGGTCTGAAAGCAGAGTCATGCGTCGGAAAATTTTCGTCATATTTGGAGGACAAGTTTAACAGATACGTCAGAAAAATTGTGTAACTAGATGAAAGGAATATAATACCGAAAAATTGGTGAATAACACATGTGCAACACACGTGCAACCAGTTTGTCGGTATCAATTACCAAGGTTCATACCATACTGGGGAAACTTGAGAGGTGGAAATAGTGGAGCGATCAAGCAGTAGTTGTGGTCACATAAGTCTGAGGTGGTAGTATGGTGGTAGTGTGGTGGTAGTGTGGTGGTAGTGTGGTGGTAGTGTGGTGGTAGTGTGGTGGTAGTGTGGTGGTAGTGTGGTGGTAGTGTGGTGGTAGTGTGGTGGTAGTGTGGTGGTAGTGTGGTGGTAGTGTGGTGGTAGTGTGGTGGTAGTGTGGTGGTAGTGTGGTGGTAGTGTGGTGGTAGTGTGGTGGTAGTGGTGGTAGTGTGGTGGTAGTTCAGTGGTAGTATGGGTAGTAGTGTAGTGGTAGTGTGGTGGTAGTGTGGTGGAGTGTGGTGGTAGTGTGGTGGTAGTGTGTGGTAGTGTGGTGGTAGTGTGGTGGTATTGGTGGTAGTTGGTGGTAGTGTGGTGGTAGTGTGGTGGTAGTGTGGTGGTAGTGTGGTGGTAGTGTTGTGGTAGTGTGGTGGTAGTATGGTGGTAGTGTGGTGGTAGTATGGTGGTAGTGTGGTGGTAGTGGTGGTAGTGTGGTGGTAGTGTGGTGGTAGTATGGTGGTAGTGTGGTGGTAGTGTGGTGGTAGTGTGGTGGTAGTGTGGTGGTAGTGGTAGTGTGGTGGTAGTGTGGTGGTAGTGGTGGTAGTTGGTGGTAGTGTGGTGGTAGTGTGGTGGTAGTGTGGTGGTAGTATGGTGGTAGTGTGGTGTGGTAGTGGTGGTAGTGTGGTGGTAGTGTGGTGGTAGTATGGTGGTAGTGTGGTGGTAGTGGTGGTAGTGGTGGAGTTGGTGGTAGTGTGGTCAGTGTGGTGGTAGTGGTGGAGTGGTGGAGTGTGGTGGTAGTGGTGGTAGTGTGGTGGTAGTGTGGTGTGTAGTGTGGTGGTAGTGTGGTGGTAGTGTGGTGGTAGTGTGGTGGTATGGTGGTAGTGTGGTGGTAGGGGGTGGTAGTGGTGGTAGTGTGGTGGTATGGGGTAGTTGGTGGTAGTGTGGTGGTAGTTGGTGGAGTGTGGTGGCAGTGTGGTGGTAGTGTGGTAGGTGTAGTGGTGGTAGTGTGGTGGTAGTGTGGTGGTAGTGGTGAGTTTGGGGGTAGTGTGGTGGTAGTGTGGTAGTTGGTGGAGTGTGGTGGTAGTTGGTGGTAGTGTGGTGGTAGTGTGGTGGTAGTGTGGTGGTATGTGGTGGTAGTGTGGTGGTGGTGGTGGGTGTGTGGTGGTGGTGGAGTGGGTGGGTGGTAGTGGTGGTAGTGTGGTGGTAGTGGTGGATGGTGGTAGTGTGGTGGCAGTGTGGTGGTAGTGTGGTGGTAGTGTGGTGGTAGTGTGGTGGTAGTGTGGTGGTAGTGTGGTGGTAGTGTGGTGGTAGTGTGGTGGTAGTGTGGTGGTAGTGTGGTGGTAGTGTGGTGGTAGTGTGGTGGTAGTGTGGTGGTAGTGTGGTGGTAGTGTGGTGGTAGTGTGGTGGTAGTGAGTGTGGTGGTAGTGAGTGTGGTGGTAGTGTGGTGGTAGTGTGGTGGTAGTGTGGTGGTAGTGTGGTGGTAGTGTGGTGGAGTGTGGTGGTAGTGTGGTGGTAGTGTGGTGGTAGTGTGGTGGTAGTGTGGTGGATAGGTGGTGGTAGTGTGGTGGTAGTGTGGTGGTATGTGGTGGTATGTGGTGGTGGTGGTAGTGTGGTGGTAGTGTGGTGGAGTGTGGTGGTAGTGTGGTGGTAGTGTGGTGGTAGTGGTGGTGGCAGTGTGGTGGTAGTGGTGGTAGTGGGTGGTAGTGTGGTGGTAGTGTGGTGGAGTGTGGTGGTAGTGTGGTGGTAGTGTGGTGGTAGTGGTGGTAGTGGTGGTAGTGTGGTGGTAGTGTGGTGGTAGTGTGGTGGTAGTGTGGTGGTAGTGTGGTGGTAGTGTGGTGGTAGTGTGGTGGTAGTGTGGTGGTAGTGTGGTGGTAGTGTGGTGGTAGTGTGGTGGTAGTGTGGTGGTAGTGTGGTGTAGTGTGGTGGTAGTGTGGTGGTAGTGTGGTGGTAGTGTGGTGGTAGTGTGGTGGTAGTGTGGTGGTAGTGTGGTGGTAGTGTGGTGGTAGTGTGGTGGTAGTGTGGTGGTAGTGTGGTGGTAGTGTGGTGGTAGTGTGGTGGTAGTGTGGCCATGAAGAAAATAGTTTCGAAAACCGAATAATTGAAGAATGAGACACCTTGTGCAACATTTGGGAATCTTTACAGGGAAAACGTTTCGCCAGCCAGTGGTTTCTTCAGTCCAATAAAGAGAATAACAGTGGAAGAACAGTAGTTTGAGGTAATTAGTCCCTCAGTCTGGAGTCGATGTCTACAGTCCATTAGTAGTGGCCAGTTCTGACATGTGTAGTAGTAGTAGTAGTAGTTAGTAGTAGTAGTAGTAGTAATGGTGACAAGAACCGGGTGCAAAACTTGAATGTTTACTGAAGAAACGTTTCGCCTGCGTTGCAGGCTTTATCAATCGTTAACGGAGATGAAACACTCCTAGAGACATTAACGTTGGTGGAAGACAAAATAGATGAAGTGGAAAATTAGTCTAATGTAATCAGCGCATCAGCTTAGCTGTAAGATAATCAGTTTATTTGCCTAAAGGAGAAGCAATTAGCCAGAGAATTATATACCGGAAGGTGAGGCGTAGCAGCTGGAGATGAGGTCACAGGTGAGCTGGGCTCACTAATAGAAGCAGTCATGTTAAACACTTATTAGCAACACAATAACCGTGGACATCCCTGGTACCAAGATACCGTCGTTTCGCAGTATCAGACGAGTATCATATAAATGATATGCAATACCGACCAGTTTACAAGACATATGCGCAACACTAGGAACCTGTGTAAACAATGATTGCTACCGTTGCAACTTGTCGGTATAGTATACAATTTATGTAATGGTAACATTACATAACGCCGCGGGGGCGTTGACCCCTGAAACCCTCTCAACGTATACTCCAGGTATAAGCGTAGGCTGCGCAGGGAGTGAAGAAATAATTTATTTGACGGTTCAGTCTTGAAGTTTTAAGATTAATCGAGGTAAAACTTTAGAGATGTTGAAACTATGGTGGTGGATGTAATACTCATAGATGCTTCTAAACGTCTCCTTTTCTGGAGTTCTTCCTATATGATTGTTTTGGCGTCATTTAAATGCAAAGTGTAACCGTGTAAACTTATGCACTGATCAAGCGGCCAGTATATCCCGAGGGAGGCGGCCAGTGTATCCCGAGGGAGGCGGCCAGTGTATCCCGAGGGACGCGGACAGTGTATCCCGAGGGAAGCGGCCAGTGTATCCCGAGGGAGGCGGCCACAGGGTAACCAAGGTAAACAATTCACTCCTGCATTTTAATTGCCAGAGAAACATCTTCATTATTATCTTTTATGAGGTTAAAGAGATCATGTCGCATTGCAAGAGTTCCCTCCCTCCTATCTCTCTCTCTCTCTCTCTCTCTCTCTCTCTCTCCTCTCTCTCTCTCTCTCTCTCTCTCTCTATCGAGTATTCTGCATTAGAATAGTTGAGCATTTCGGTCTCTAACTTAGAACTTTTCCAGCAAACGACGATATGCAGAAAAAAATACAGTATGCCAAACAGAAACAAAAAAGGTGAAAAAAATAAAAGAGTAAACAGCCAAAAAAAAAAAAAAGAGAAAAAAAAAACTTGGCTATTCTTGATAACAATAATTTTACCCAGTGCATACTTGGGGGGCGGGGGTACTGGATGGGAGGTACTGAATGGAGGGTTACTGGATGGGGGTATTGGATGGGGGTATTGGATGGGGGTATTGGGTGGGGAAAGTACATGGGAGGGCCAGGGATTCAAACATACGCTGGGATTTCATGCAAATCCAACAATTCCATTCGACACAAACACACTTTTACTGCTTGCGACAAATAACGAATGCCGCTGATACCGTTATAATGGCGCTTTTACAACTAGCCAACCACAGTGTTACGCAAAAAAAAGCACAAAAAAGGGTAAGACCTCAACAAATGGCTATTTACTTTACCGTTACACGAATTTACTTGCTGGGAAATGATATATATATATATATATATATATATATATATATATATATATATATATATATATATATATATATATATATATATATTTATATATATATGGGAAAAATGATCAAAATCTTCAGTGTATGTGGTACTCTTATGTCAAAATTAAAATGCATTTTGAAAAGAAAGCGGAGTAAAAATGTGATAACACTAACTTATTTCTGGCTTAGTGGGCAGCTTCTGGGTCCTCGTTCATTACCTGACGTAACTCTTATCAACAGAGGTGAAGCAGCCAGCTGAGCAGCTTGCCGCGTTTACGCAGCAGCGGCAGCAGCCAGTTGAGCTCCTTGCGTCATGTGTATGCAGTGTTAGAGCTGCTGCAGCCTGCTGAGCTCCTTGCATTGTATGTGGAAATTAGGAAGAGCAGCAGCAATCAGCTGAGCTCCTTGCATCGTGTGTAAAGTATAAGAACAGCAGCAGCCAGCCGAGACTTGTGTGTGTGTGTGCAGTGTTAGAGGTGAGCTCCTTGGTTAGTGTGTGGCGCCGTGTGTGTGTGTGTGCAGTGTTAGAGGTGAGCTCCTTGGTTAGTGTGTGGCGCCGTGTGTGTATGTGTGCAGTGTTAGAGGTGAGCTCCTTGGTTAGTGTGTGGCGCCGTGTGTGTGTGTGTGCAGTGTTAGAGGTGAGCTCCTTGGTTAGTGTGTGCAGCATTAAGCATCTAACTGAGCTCCTTGACTCGTGTCTGCAGTCAGTTAAGCTCCTGTGTTTTAGACTACCTGCTTCTTCCAGGGGGCTCACGTTGGGTTGACTGGCTCTCGCCAATAGACTGTCATATTGATTTGGCTCATTGTGTGACTGATTTGACTCACTGGTATACAGTTACCTTGTTTCAGTAGAATATGAAGCCTCCTAACCTAACCTAACATCACCTAACGTAACCTAAGTTAACATCACCTAACGTAACTTAAATTAAAATCCCCAAGACTAACTTTGGCCTATAATAATGTTAACGGAGAAGTTGGTTAACTTGGACACGCTTTCAGAAAATCAGCGTTGTTGCCGAGACACGTACGTTGCTTTACTCACGTTCGCTCAATCATACAACAGCGCACGTTCATCTCAGAGAGAACGGCGTACTGACAAAGGCAAGTTCCATCATCCCTTTAGTCAGTGTTCCTTGATGCCGGTGAAATGATCTTGATCAGAGTAATTGGAGTTACCTCTCACCGTAAGCGCTACGTGTTTAGCACCTTCCACGTGAATGGGGATTTAAGGGGTCAGTAATGTTATAGTGATGGGCAAACTGTGAACCTGTACAGGAGGCAATCAGGTTCGGTCAGTGGAAGGGCATCTCCTTTCCCATATAAATGAAGGTGCTGGAGGGCAGCACCCACCTCACACTCCTACACCAGCATTAAAACAGGTGCTGGAGGGCAGCACCCACCTCACACTCCTACACCAGCATTAAAATAGGTGCTGGAGGGCAGCACCCACCTCACACTCCTACACCAGCATTAAAACAGGTGCGGGAGGGCAGCACCCACCTCACACTTCAACAACACCAGCAATTACATGCAAATCTAAGGCTAAGAGCGCCCGCGTCAGGGTTCGCTTTTAGATGGCGAGGAGGAGGAGGGTCATTCCTGATATTACTGGACAGGCAGGAGGAGGAGAAGGAAGGGGAAGAGAAGGAAAGGGAGAAGAAGGAAAGGGAGTGATAAGAAGGAAGAGGGAGGAGGAATAGGAGAAGGAAGGCGGAGGAGAAGAAAGGGTGAGGAGGAGGGAAAGGAAGAGGGGATAAGTTAGAATAGGAGGGAGGGGAGGAAAAGAGAAAGGAAGAGGAGGAGGAGGAGGAGGAGGGGAATATCCGGCATTGCTGAACATATACTACGTATGTCAGGACCATCTTGGAGTATGCACCACCAGCATGGAGTCTTCACCTGATAAAGTCTGTTAAGAAACTGGAGAAAGTGCAGAGGTATGCAACGAAACTAGTCTCAGGACTAAGGAAATTGAGTTGTGATGAAAGGCTATAGGAACTTCATCTGACGATATTAGAGGATACAAGAATCAGAACATAACGAGGAACACTGCAGCAGGCCTACTGGCTCATACTTGGCAAGTCCTTCCCAAACCCAAAGCCACTAACAAGATACAAAGCATAAAGAGGACCTTGTATGTTAGACGGGGATAGACTATATGAAAGGTGGGGGACGGGTACACGAGAGCACAGTTGCAAGCTAAAGAGACAGAAAAGCCACAGGGATGTCAGGAAGTATTTCTTCAGCCTCAGAGTGATCAGGAAATGGAATGACCTCGATGAGAAAAGTACTGGTTGAAGGTTCCATACATAGTTTGAAGGATATGAATAAAAGGGCACACGATTAAACCCAGCAAGCGATAAGTTAAGAGGAAGGGTCAAAAACCGAAAAACGACCCTGCACACACACACACACACACACACACACACACACAGTATCTGCGGTTACTTAAAAATGTTAAGCAAAAACCAGCCGTCAGTGCCAGCTACACTGTGACAACATCTATCAAACACTTCCTGAATGCAGCGTCGCTGAGTAATCTTAAAAGAGTGACCAGAGTGCCACGTGCGGTGGAGCTCGTGGTCGGAGAATCCAATCCCAAGTGTTCGGGTTCTTGCCCAAGAAGATCACAAGCTTTAAATCAAATTCCCTTCACAAGTTGCGGCCTAAAATGTAGAGCGAGCAGAATAAAATACTGAAGATTTGGCCGGGTTCACAAAGGTGAAAGTGCCTCGGGCATTGAAGAGAGAGAGAGAGAGAGAGAGAGAGAGAGAGAGAGAGAGAGAGAGAGAGAGAGAGAGAGAGAGAGAGAGAGAGAGAGAGAGAGAGAGAGAGAGAGAGAGACAGAGAGAGAGACAGAGAGAGACAGAATCAGAGACTCTTGACAAAACTATGAGCGCTTGGAGTCTCTGGCTGCGCCGCACCTCCTTGGTGATTACCTTCAAGGTCGACCTCTAAAAGGAGTTCCACAAGATATTCAGTCGTTGCTGTCAGTGTTCCACAAGGAAACGTGCTTGGTCCAATGTTATGGCATGTCTACTTCAATGATCTACTTCACTTGGTCCCACCAACACATGACTGTACTCTGACATTTAACTGTCCGTGAGGGTAAATGCCAGCTGCTCTCTGGTACATTAATCACCAGCATACACCTACATCAGCCTAGGAAAACTAAGGCTGGTTAAATTTGCCCTCTAAGACAACTCAAAAGACGATAGTCTCAAGACATCATAATGTTAATGCTATAGTTATGGTAAGAATGAAAAGAAAAAAAAGTGTTTTAGAACCCGAGGATAAGACGGATATACTAGTAGTGAACTGTTATGCACATTATATGTAAGTATATTATATCATATTATACACACATTATATATATTGCATATGTTGTGCCGAAAGGCAAAACTTGAGATTTTGGCTTAAATAGCAACGCTCTTCTTGCCGAATAAGGGAAGCGAAAATTTGTGTATGCAATAATTTGGAAAAAAATAATTCTGAACCTAACGAAAAAAATATATTTCATTGTGTTTGTTTATTATTATATTACTGCAATTTTATTAAATTAAATTTTGTTGGATTAGGCTAAAATAAATTGTGCTTGTTATAATAAGGTTAGGTAAGTTTTCTAAAATTCTTTTGATACAAAATTATTATTTTTTACATTAACATAAATGAAAAAAATATATATCTTTAAAGGTACAAGAGAAAATTTTAGAAAGGACTTAATTTTAAATGAGTTCTTGCATATTCACCAGTTTTACCTATTCGGCACGACATATATATATATATATATATATATATATATATATATATATATATATATATATATATATATATATATATATATATATATATATATAACACACACACACACACACACACACACTCACTCACCACACAAACACAAACAAACACACACACACACACACACACACACACACACACACACCTACTTGAGTTTTATGACAAGGTAACAGAAGTAAGACACGAGAGAGAGGGGTGAATAGACTGCATTTTCTTGGACTGCAAGAAATCGTTCGACACAGTTCCTCACAAGAGGTTAATGCAAAAGCTAGAGGATCAGGCACAGGTAACAGGAAAGGCACTGCAATGGATCAGAGAATATCTGACAGGGAGGCAACAACGAGTCATGGTACGTGACGAGGTGTCAGAGTGGGAACCTGTGACGAGTGGGGTTCCACAAGGGTCAGTTCTAGGACCTGTACTGTTTTTGGTATATGTGAATGATATAACGGAAGGGATAGACTCAGAAGTGTCCCTGTTTGCAGATGATGTGAAGTTAATGAGAAGAATTAAATCAGTCGAGGATCAGGCAGGACTACAAAGAGACCTGGACAGGCTACAAGCCTGGTCCAGTAACTGGCTCCTTGAATTTAACCCTGCCAAATGTAAAGTCATGAAGATCGGGGAAGGGCAAAGAAGACCGCAGACAGAGTATAGTCTAGGTGGCCAAAGACTGCAAACCTCACTCAAAGAAAAAGATCTTGGGTGAGTATAATACCGAGCACATCTCCTGAGGCACACATCAATCAGATAACTGCTGCAGCATACGGGCGGCTGGCAAACCTAAGAATAGCGTTCCAATACCTCACTAAGGAATCATTCAAGACTCTATACACCATATACATCAGGCCCATACTGGAGTATGCAGCACCAGTTTGGAACCCACACCTGGTCAAGCATGTCAAGAAATTAGAGAAAGTGCAAAGGTTTGCAACAAGACTAGTCCCAGAGCTAAGGGGATTGTCCTATGAAGAAAGGTTAAGGAAATCGGCCTGACGACACTAGAGAACAGGAGGGTTAGGGGAGACATGATAACGACATAAAATACTGCGAGGAATAGATAAGGTGGACAGAGACAAGATGTTCCAGAGATGGGACACAGAAACAAGGGGTCACAATTGGAAGTTGAAGACTCCTATGAATCAAAGGGATGTTAGGAAGTATTTCTTCAGTCATAGAGTTGTCAGGAAGTGGAATAGCCTAGAAAGCGACGTAGTGGAGGCAGGACCCATACATAGTTTTAAGACGAGGTTTGATAAAGCTCATGGAGCAGGGAGAGAGAGGACCTAGTAGCAATCAGTGAAGAGGCGGGGCCAGGAGATATGAATCGACCCCTGCAACCACAAATAGGTGAGTACACACACACACACATGTTTATCATTCACTGCCGTGGAAATAATTTTGGTGTGACGTGAAAACAGTCCATTACCGATTTTTTTTTTTTTTTTGATGTATGGGGGATCTTTTTTTCTTCTTTACAAGCCAGTTGATTTGTGAAATGATATATGTTTTTTTTTTTGCTTCAGTTGTATGTGTCTTGTTTGTGCGTCTGTACGGCTCTGACACGCACCCAACGCAAGCGTGCGACTGTATTATCTCTCTGTGAATACGTATAAGCTCTTTATCCTCTAGAGAGTTTCCGTGTCGAAGAGAAATAAACGGTGGGATTTCAGCGGCGTTCCTCCCATCGCCGCTTTATGGAGAAATTGCTCATGATATTTACAGCCTCGAAAATGACGCCACTGTTTGTCCTTTTCTGCAATTATTCTCTTATTTACACGAGAAAATTTATTTTCGGAGGTCCCCGAATCAGTGTCCAGTAAGTTCCTACACGCAAACTCGTAAGCTCGATACCCGGTACTCTCTACACAGTTTGGTACTTTCGGGATATTTGTTTTCCCTATTCGTGCACTCACTCACGCAAGAAAAACCCCTTCCCCCGCCCCACACACACATCTGTGTGCGTGAGCATCAACAAACAACTGCTGCAGCAAATGCGCGTCTGGCAATTCTAAGACTAGCTTTCAGAAATCTTACCAAGGGTTCATTCGCGACACTGTATACAGTGTACGTACTCACCTATTTGTGGTTGCAGGGGTCGATTCGTAGCTCCTGGCCCCTTTTGGAGTATACACCACCAATATGGAACACACACCTGATGAAGCATATCATGAAACTAAAGAAAGTACAAAGATTTACAACGAGACTAGTCCCGAAGCTAAGGGGTATGTCATGCGAAGAGTGGTCAATGGAACTAAACATGATAACACTAGAGGAAAGAAGGACTAGGGGGTGATATAATTACAACGTATCAAATACTGAGAGGAATTCATAAGGTGGAAAGGGACAGATGGCTCCAGAGATGGGAAATAGGAACACGAGGTCACAGCTGGAAGCTGTAAACACAGATGAGGTACAGAGGTGTTAGAAAGCATTTTTTCAGCCTGAGGGTAGTCAGGAAGAACGATACACATGTTGAAGCCAAGAGTGAATGAGCCTTATAGCGGCTAGAGTAAGAATCAACCCCTACAGCGACAACTAAGCGAGTACATATAGATGAGTACACACACACACACACACACACACACACACACACACACACACACACACACACTGAAAATACATAAACCATCGCGCTAAGTTTAAAATGTCACTCTGCCTCCTGGGACACTCTCCCCTGAGTAAAGAAACAATAGTAAATGATTGAGAAATAAACCACTGAATTACGAAATAAAGTAATGCACACGGACGCTGTTTTTTTATTAATAATACCTTCCCTTTATTGAAATGTCTTTGTCTCCTCAATGCTGGAGGCTATTAACTACTACATAGAATAATAATAATAATAATAATAATAATAATAATAATAATAATAACAATAATAATAACAATAACAATAACAACAATAATAATAATAATAATAATAATAATAATAATAATAAATAATAATAATAATAATAAATAATAATAATAATAATAATAATAATAATAATAATAATAATTAATAATAATAATATATTATTATTATTATTATTATTATTATTATTAATAATATTATTATTTTATGAAGCCCCAGTTACTTTTACGAAATGGAAAAAACTTCAAACTCTCTCTCGATTTTCAGGAAAGAATAAATTTTGGTATAAACCCGGGCATGTGATGCGGTTCTCGTGTCCCACATGGAATTTTCAGATGGGAAGTTTTTTGACAGAGCATCTTTGGAAATCTCACTGAATTGTTTGCTTGTTCCCGGCATCTATAAACTTTTGATTTCTGGTAAATACATCGTGATTCTCAAGCTTTCTCATTCATTCCTATATCATTCTTTCTTATTTTTTAATTTCTCATTCCCCGTTTCTTTCTTTTTTCTTTTTTTCTGTGAAAAAAAATCTTAAAAGGCTTTAAGATTATGTAGTTTTGCTATAAAATTTTTTTAAGAAAAATGTCTTAATCTCGTTGGAAGAAATGAGAATTAAAACAAAACAAAAATAATGTTAGAAAAAATATGTACGCCGGGACTTTTTCTCTTCCTAAGTTTTTAATCCTCTGTGAGAGACACTTACGAACTTCTGGTAAACATTGAACCCCATGCACACCAGCCCACTCCAAGCCCCACCCCATGCACACCAGCCCACTCCAAGCCCCATCCCAACCCAAACCAGACCACACCTCATGCTCACCAGCCCAACCCAACCAACACCACGCCACACCCCATGCACACCAGCCCACTCCAAGCCCCACCCCATGCTCACCAGCCCACCCCAACCAACACCACGCCACACCCCATGCACACCAGCCCACTCCCATGTTCAGCAGCCCACCCTAACCCACACCAGGCATACCAGCCCACCCCAAGCCACACCCTTGCACCCCAACCTATATATATATATATATATATATATATATATATATATATATATATATATATATATATATATATATAAATAATGGGGTCCACCTCTGGTGCAAATTTGTGGGACCCACAGCCTCGGAGAAGTGGATAAAAAGGCTTCAAGGAAGAATATTTGGATTTTTCCTGAAGCCATTTGAATATTCCACTTCCCCTACCATCCCATCTTTTCATTCTTTTTTTTTTTACCAAATAGGTATATTTTATTACATAATATGGTACAAAAGATTTAAGAGATACATTGTTGATATAAAGATGGCATAAACAGTACATGAGGTGTACATGAGATATATGTCTAGTACATATTGTTTCGTGTTTGTCACTGATTATAATGCGAAAATCTCACCCAGCTCCTCAGAGCTGGGGTGAGTGCCTAAAATACTGCAGGCATTACCTCTCTGAACAGCAGCGCTGAGTCAGCTGGAACAAAAAACTAGCTGCCCTGGGATCCCTAGTTACCCTGATGAGTCTATTGCCTAGCTCCTTAAGGAACTTTGATGTATTCTTTCCCCATGAGCCAAGGGTCTCCGAGCCTATGGGAACAAACATATAATGATGGGCAAGTTTTCCATATTTTCTAGACTTTTGGGACTCCCTGAAGCTGGCAGCTGCCCCTCCTTCCTCCCTGGTGTATTGGAGATAGGTATCAGCCAAGGTAGATGCACATGTGTAGTGCCACACCACCTGCTTGCCATCTGTCCAGGGTTGAAGGGTGATACCATCTGGACGCTTTTGGCTGCCATCAGATCTGCATAGTTAGGGTAGCTCTCTTATTGCTGGGTATCCGGCTGTTGTGAGGCTCCTCTTGATGTTATTAACCTCTTCATGTCTTACAATCTTTCCCTCGGATTTACGGCACACAAGACCATGGTACCCGAATCGGGTACCATGGTGTAAAACTTGCAATTTTGGCTTAAATATCAACACTCTTCTTGCCGAATAAGGCAAGTGAAAATTTGTGTATGCAATAATTTCGCAAAAATCATTCTGAACCTAACGAAAAAAAAATATGTTTCATTGTGTTTGTTTATTAAATTATTGTAAACTTATCTAAAATATATTTAGTTTGATTAAGCTAAATTAAATTTCGGTTGTTATAATAAGGTTAGGAAAGTTTTCTAAGGTTCTTTTGGTAAAAAATTATTACTTTTTACATTAACATAAATGAAAAAAAATATATCTTTAAATGTATAAAAGAAATGTTTAGAAAGGACTTAATTTTAAACGAGTTCTTGCTAATTGACCAGTTTTATCTATACGGCACGACATATATTTCTTGCAAGCACTACATGACCTTGTACGGGTTTAGCGCTTTTCCCCTTAATGTGATATATATTTTTTTTGGAAAATGTATTGGAAATTTTCGAGTATAAATTTTCAGGTCATCGAACCGACAATAATGAGAAATTTTAGAGGCTTTGGCCGTATTTCGAAGCCACTCCGATAACCCGGCGGCGAAGAACCGATAAACCGGAGCCGGATAACCGATAACCGGCCACCACTATCAGGAAGCTAGCTTTATCTGGAGATAACTTAGATTAAAGTGGCAGACTATATTTTGCTCCGATGCTCCGGTTATAAAGTTGAACTGAATGACAAGGATGAGGTGTGTGTGTCTGCTGGGGTGAGGTGTGTGTGTGTGTCTGCTGGGGTGAAGTGTGTGTGTGTCTGCTGGTGTGAGATGTGTGTGTGTCTGCTGGGGTGAGGTGTGTGTGTGTCTGCTGGTGTGAGATGTGTGCGTGTCTGCTGGGGTGAGGTGTGTGTGTGTACTGCTGGGGTGAGATGTGTGCGTGTCTGCTTGGGTGAGTGTGTGTGTGTCTGCTGGAGTGAGGTGTGTGTGTGTCTGCTGGGGGAGTGTGTGTGTCTGCTGGGTGAGGTGTGTGTGTGTCTGCTGGGTGAGGTGTGTGTGTGTCTGCTGGAGTGAGGTGTGTGTGTGTGCTGGGGTGAGGTGTGTGTGTGCTGGGGGTGAGGTGTGTGTGTGCTGGGGTGAGGTGTGTGTGTGTGCTGGGGTGAGGTGTGTGTGTGCTGGGGTGAGGTGTGTGTGTGTGTTGCTGGGGTGAGGTGTGTGTGTGTGCTGGGGTGAGTGTGTGGGTGCAGATGGGAAAGGGCGTAATGTAGAAATGGATTCATGAGTGTAGGGTAGACATTAATTTTTGAGGAAGGAGGAGGGAGAGAGAGAGAGAGAGAGAGAGAGAGAGAGAGAGAGGAGAGGAGAGAGAGAGAGAGAGAGAGAGAGAGAGAGAGAGAGAGAGAGAGAGAGAGAGAGAGAGAGAGAGAGAGGAGAGAGAGAGAGAGAGAGAGAGAGAGAGAGAGAGAGAGAGAGAGAGAGAGAGAGAGAGAGAGAGAGAGAGAGAGAGAGAGAGAGAGAGAGAGAGAGAGAGAGAGAGAGAGAGAGAGAGAGAGAGAGAGAGAGAGCATCGAAGGCTGCTTGTGTATATAGGCTTGACCAAACCACAATGTCTGGGTTTCAGTCGCTGTGTTGACTCAAGGACCGGCCTCTCCTGCAAATATTCTCAACGTTAAGAAACAATGTAACTCAGAGTAATGAAAACCTGGTCTGGGACCAGCCAGTCGCCTCACTGAATGCTTGATTGGGTCAGCTGGGGCAGACAATTTTAATGGCAGTGGTGGTATTTGTAGGTGTGTGTGTGTGTACCCACCTGTTTGTGGTTACTGCGGTCGAATCTCAGATCCTAGCCCTGTCTCTCAACTTGCCACCTTCCAGATTCATTCTTTCCTATCCACGTGGGCCCTATCGTACTTGCTCTACGTACTTGGCCCTATCTTACGTTGGACTACGTGCGGCCAGCAGTAACAGCCTAGTAACTAGGTTGTTACTGCTGGCCCTAGTTAATCAGGCCATGATTCACCTTGATCCCGGAATACCCTCCAGGTAGACTCCAGGTAGCATAAACGGCCCAGAATGACTCTCCATTAAGTTTGCTGAATGCTACTCTTAGATATTCCAGACGATAATTGGCTCAGCTGCTGGTCCTGCCTCTTAAATGGCTGTTACCGGATTCATTCTCTCTTCACCACCCTGAGGCTAAAGAAATATTTCCTGACAACCCTATGACTCATCTGTTTACCTGTTTCCCATCGCTCAGTGTCCACTCAGACAAGTCTTAGGATTTTGTTCGTCATTGTCATATCTCTTCGGGGTCGTTCGATCTCTAGATGTCGCAGGTTTACTTCCCTTTGTCTTTTCTTACGGTTTATTGCCCTTAACTCCGGGCCTAATCTCATTACAAATTCTCATTAATGTTCTCATTAAAGGAGAAGGCAAAGAGCAGAAGAGGACATCCACCAAGAAGAACTGACTACGTTTAAGTTCCAGTTACACTTATTATTAAAATAAAGGTGTATAATAACTACAAGTTCATGAATAAGACAACTTGCAAGTAGGCTTCTTCAGTCGAATACATGGGTGACCGAAACTGAGGACATCAGCCGTCCATCAAGACTGAGAAACAAAGGTCATCATTTTCACTTCACTGCATCTGCTGCGTCCAGTTTTAGTCACCTCTGTAGTCGGATGAAGAAGCCTATACCTCTGCACACGACTGAAGATGCCTACTGAGTAGGAGAATCGTCAACACGCTCGTCAACACGCTTAGATGTCCAGGTTGTCCGGTTACTTCGGGTGCTTTGTCGATTCCTTTACCAGTCGCGTGGCTCGGACTCCTCTTGTATTTCCCACAAATGTTCTAGTTACAGAGCGAATATTCTTAGAGCACTTCGCGAATTTCTTCACAACTTTCCTGTAGTCCACCGACAGCTCCCCGATGTTTCTTGCCTCATCACATAAACGTTTTGTTCAGCACTTTCCTCTTAATACGACTCTGCAATAGTTTAGGAGAACACGATATCCACACAGGATAAAAGGCACACGAGAAAATAGGGAAAGACAACACAAACAACAGTGTAACCCGAGAACAAGAAGAGTGCAGCAAAGAAGCGAGAATTTTTACAAAAATGTTGCGCGATACAGCAGACAGCTGCAGCAGGATCGAAAAAGAAAGCAATATTGAAGACAGGACACAGCGAACATCACTCTTCTCATTCAACTACAAACAGGTAACGTTGCAGGCACCCACACAAACACACACACAGGAGCTGAGTCTCGACCCATGCAACCACAATTAGGTGAGTACACACACACATTCAGAGAATAGGGGGTACTCGAAGGGAAGGAATCGACCTCTCAAGCTGATTCTCAGGACAGAAACAGTGCGGGACAGAATCCTCCAAGAGAAACCACGATTGAAGGAAACGGAATAATACAAGAGGGTGTTCCTAGACCGGGACAGAACAAAAATAGAACGACAGCAGCTGAGGGAGAGGACACAAAGGCGAAAGGAGCTGGGATGAGAGACAAGGACAGAATCAGCAGAGGACAACCAGAGCAGGGCAGAGCAACAAGAGCAAGCACACACAGAACCATCCCCAACACCCAACAACCAAGCACACTATCCCAACACAAACTACAATCCACACTCACAGCCCTCACCCAACACTACACTATAGAATCCCACAGTACACCGCCAGGTCCCCCACCCTCACAGACCCCCCAAAACATAGTGTTAGAGAGGCAACTGAAGGTATGGTACACCAATGCTGATGGAATAACAAATAAGGGGGAGGAGTGGCACGAAAGAGTCAAAGAGGCATCACCGGACATAATAGCTCTCACAGAAACCAAGCTCACAGGTATGATAACAGATGCCATCTTTCCAATGGGATACCAGATCCTGAGGAAAGACAGAGGGAACAGAGGGGGTGGAGGAGTGGCACTGCTGATCAAAAACCGATGGGATTTTGACGAGCTGGAGAGAGGAGACAGAGGAGAAGAAGGAGATTACATAGTAGGAATGCTACAGTCTGGATTTCCCAAGGTGGTAATTGCAATGATGTATAACTCACCACAGAACAGCAGGAGGCCAAGGCAAGAGTATGATGAGAGTAATAGAACGATGGTTGACACACTGGCTGAAGTGGCCAGAAGGGCTCATGTGAGCAGGGCAAAGCTACTGATCATGGGTGACTTTAACCACAAGGAAATAGACAGGAAGAACTTGGAGCCACATGGGAGCCAAGATACGTGGAGGGCTAAGATGATGGAGGTGGTACTGGAAAACTTCATGTACCAACACGTAAATGATACTACCAGGGAGAGAGGAGAGGATGAACCAACAAGACTGGACCTAGTATTCACCTTGAGTAGTGCAGATATTGAGGACATCACACATGAAAGACCCCTCGGGACCAGTGATCATATGGTTTTAAGCTTTGATTACACAGTAGAGTTACAAGTAGAGGGGGAGGCAGATAGGGCCAGAAGAATGAAGCCAAACTACAAGAAAGGGGACTACGCGGGCATGAAGAACTTCCTAAACGGGGTTAAGTGGAACAGAGAACTGGAAGGGAAATCAGTAAACGAGATGATGGAATATGTGACAACAATATACAAGGAAGCTGAGGAGAGGTTTGTACCCAAGGGTAACAGAAACAACGAAAACGCCAGGATGAGCCCGTGGTTCACCCAAAGGTGCAGGGAGGCCAAAACCAAGTGTGCTAGGGAATGGAAGAAGTATAGAAGGCAAAGGACCCAAGAAAATAAGGAGAGCAGTCGTATAGCCAGAAACGAATATGCACAGGTAAGAAGGGAGGCCCAACGACAGTACGAGAATGACATAGCAGGGAAAGCCAAATCTGACCCGAAACTGTTGTACAGTTACATCAGGAGGAGAACAACAGTCAAGGACCAGGTGATCAGGCTAAGGAAGGAAGGAGGAGAGATCACAAGAAATGACCGCGAAGTGTGTGAGGAACTCAACAGGAGATTCAAAGAAGTGTTCACCGAGGAGACAGAAGGGACTCCAGAAAGACAGAGAGGAGAGGTACACCACCAAGTGTTGGATACAATACACGCTACTGAGGAAGAAGTGAAGAGGCTGCTGAGTGAGCTAGATACCTCAAAGGCGACGGGGCCGGATCACATCTCTCCATGGGTCCTGAGAGAGGGAGCTGAGGCGCTATGTGTACCCCTAACAACAATATTTAACACATCTATCGAAACAGGGAGATACCTGAAGTATGGAAGACAGCAAATGTAGTCCCAATCTTTAAAAAAGGAAACAGACATGAAGCACTTAACTACAGACCAGTGTCACTGACTTGTATAGTATGCAAAGTCATGGAGAAGATTATCAGGAGTAGAGTGGTGGAACACCTAGAAAGGAATGAGCTTCTCAACGGCAGTCAACACGGTTTTAGGGACGGGAAATCCTGTCACAAACCTAGTGGAGTTCTATGACAGGGTGACAGCAGTAAGACAAAAGAGAGAGGGGTGGGTAGATTGCATTTTCTTGGACTGTAAGAAGGCGTTTGACACGGTTCCATACAAGAGATTAGTGCAGAAGCTGGAGGACCAGGCAGGGATAACAGGGAAGGCACTCCAGTGGATCAGGGAATACCTGTCAAGAAGACAGCGACGAGTCATGGTTCGTGGCGAGGTGTTAGAGTGGGCGTCTGTGACGAGTGGGGTTCCACAGGGGTCAGTCCTAGGACCGGTGCTGTTTCTGGTATTTGTGAATGACATAACGGAAGGAATAACCTCCGAAGTGTCCCTGTTTGCAGGTGATGTGAAGTTGATGAGAAGAATTCAATCGGACGAGGACCAGGCAGAACTACAAAGGGATCTGGACAGGCTGCAGGACTGGTCCAGGAATTGGCTCCTGGAGTTCAACCCCACCAAGTGCAAAGTCATGAAGATTGGGGAAGGGCAAAGAAGACCGCAGACGGAGTACAGTCTAGGGGGCCAGAGACTACAAACCTCACCCAAGAAAAAAGATCTTGGGGTGAGTATAACACCAGGCACATCTCCTGAGGCGCACATCAACCAAATGACTGCTGCAGCATACGGGCGCCTAGCAAACCTAAGAACAGCATTTCGACATCTTAACAAGGAATCGTTCAGAACCCTGTACACTGTGTACGTTAGGCCCATACTGGAGTATGCAGCACCAGTTTGGAACCCACACCTAGCCAAGCACGTAAAGAAGCTAGAGAAAGTGCAAAGGTTTGCAACAAGACTAGTCCCGGAGCTAAGGGGTAAGTCCTACGAGGAGAGGTTAAGGGAAATCGACCTGATGTCACTGGAGGACAGGAAAGATACGGGGGACATGATAACGACATATAAGATACTGAGAGGAATTGACAAGGTGGACAGAGACAGAATGTTCCAGAGATGGGACACAACAACAAGGGACACAGTTGGTAGTTGAAGACTCAGATAAATCACAGGGATGTTAGGAAGTATTTCTTCAGTCACAGAGTGGTCGGGAAGTGGAATAGTTTGGGAAGCGATGTAGTGGAGGCAGGTTCCATACATAGCTTTAAGAAGAGGTATGATAAAGCTCATGGCGCAGGGAGAGTGACCCAGTAGCGGCCTTTGAAGAGGCGGGGCCAGGAGCAATGACTCGACCCCTGCAACCACAACTAGGTGAGTACAACTAGGTGAGTACACACACACATTCCAAGTCTGTTCATACATACAAGTAATGATCTAAGAAATTGGACCTGTTTTTCAATTCCTTGAATTGAGTCTGAATGTCATCCATATCCCCAGGTGTTGCACGACCCCCTACGGGTTTAGCGCTCCCCCATGAAAAAAATAGTAGTAGTAGTAGTAATATTAATCATAATAACAATAATAATATTTACTCGACCCTGTCTTTAATTAAGCTTGTTTAACGTCAATTACCAAAATTTACCCAATTACAGCATAGAGCAGCAACAACACGTGCAATAATGCGGAAAGACGCCTCGAGGCACGGCTGTGACCCGCCTCAGCTCACATACTGAGGGACCGGGATTCGATCCCCGGCACGAGAGGAAACATTAGGTGTTTCCTTAAACCTACTGTTGTCCATGTTCACCTAACAGTCCATAAGTAAGTAGGTGTTAGGCGACAGGTGTGGGTGACATTCTTGAGGAGAGGATTAAAGGACTCAGTGGAAATAATAGAGAGGCTCTTTGACCAATGACCTCCTGACCTTACTGGGTTATCCTGGTTAATTATAATTAATAATTAATAATAATTATAATTTCGCACGAATTATAATTCGTGCGAAATCATGATCATCATCTACAAATGAAATCCGAAAAAAACAAATACCAGTTTTCCGTAACGAATATTCATTACGTACTACAAACCCATCATTAACCGCTTAATGTTACCATCGGTTTAGCTATGGTTTAAAAGAGAAAAAAAAGACTCTCTTAATACCACAGGCTGCATAAAAACACTTGTACAGTCTGTAGTCGGGCAGGGGATGGCAATTATCTATGGTGGCTTTGAGTTAACAGGGACCAGATGTGACGATACCTTTGCAAACACTTGTAATCTCTGGTAAAAGTACATTTGTGCAACTAATGCGACATTTTATTGAAACAACGTTTCGCTCTCCAGGAGCTTTGTCATGCCGTTGCAAACAACCCTATGTTATTTGTAACGGCTTGTCAAAGCTCCTGGAGAGCGAAACGTTGCCACAATAAAATTTCGCATTAGTTGCACTTGTGTCCTTTTACCTAACATATTGTCGGTAATTCTACCAATATTATTACACTTGCTATCTTGCAACAACGAGAAGTCGTTCTGAGGGAGGCACTGCGTCGTGATGTCAACATTGTTTTGGCCTCCAAATACATTAAGAATCTTGGTGTCTACCTGGATTCTTCAGTGTTATTTGGTGAGCATATGAACCAAATTATTAAGACGCGATTTTTTCATATTCACAAACTGTATGCAGTCAGAAAAGTACTTTGATTTGCAGAAAAACTTGATCCTTAAACAAGCGCTCCTGGCAATAGAAAACAAATACACAAACTATCAACACAAAAATATCTAATGGGTATAATAACCATAATTTTTAAAGGGGTGGACCTGTACGCCAGCGGAAGGCCTCGGTCATATGACCAGAAACTCCAGCTGACCCTCGTCAGGAAACACTTGTCCTCTTTCCTGACGAACCTTACCTCACCTAACTTACCAAGACAGACAATTATTTTTTAAAGCATAATACCAAATGGGTCTACCGACACCAAGGTAGCAAGCTGAAGGCTGACAGTCACACAACAGAGCCGTCAGCGGCGGCGTCAGTAGCAGCACCAGAGTCAGTTACCGTTTGTTAAAGATACTCATAGACACATGGCCCATTTTTTGGTGTGATAAAAAAAAGAGGTAAGAGGGTGAACGATGGTAGCGTCAAAAAGGCATCAGCCCTGGTGGCAGAGTCAGTCGTGACAACACAAGCAGCCATGACATCAACAGTGATGACAAATATGTGTGTATCGCAGCCTAGCTTGTATCCAGAACTCGCTACGAACCCGGAGGACATAAGTTACGTAATATAGACACATGGGCCTTTACGGCATCGTTGGACAGTTAATTGTTGTCCAGGCCGTATCTATAAACCACTACGAGTCACAGGAGGACAAGCTGCATCAAATTCTGTTGAAAGGAAAAATTTCCTCACTAGTTAGACTGAAAAAAGAAGAAGAAAAAAGTTGGGATTTTTAGGCAAAGACATTCCACCTCCCCACCAGCCTGAGAGAGAGAGAGAGAGAGAGAGAGAGAGAGAGAGAGAGAGAGAGAGAGAGAGAGAGAGAGAGAGAGAGAGAGAGAGAGAGAGAGAGATAGAGAGGGGTGCTACCGAACGCATCGATCTAAACTTCCCAAGTTTCAGTTACCAAGAGTGAAGTGAAACCACTCCCGGCTGAGTGCAATGAATTAAACTACTGCGAGGAAACTGACGACCTCTTGTACTCAATGAGGAATACACCGAGGCAGTGGAGGCAGGCTCTATACATAGCTTTAAGCAGAGGAATGATAAAGCTCATGGCGCAGGGAGAGTGACCCAGTATCGGCCAGTGAAGAGGCGGGGCCAGGAGCTTTGACTCGACCCCTGCAACCACAAGTAGGTGAGTACAACTAGGTGAGTACACACACACACACACACACACACACACACACACACACACACACACACACACACACACACACACACACACACACACACACACACACACACATTACAAACTCCCTCCCCCAGAACACAACATCACCATAATTCCCACTCTACATCTCCCTCTCACAGGTTCCATAACACTAATATGCAAAAATGTTCATTCGTCCCCCTCCCGCGAGCGCTTTTTGTAGCGGTCATGAGGGCAGGGAATTGTTGTTGTACCGTATTTTGAAGTGGTCAGGAGAGTAGAGAATTGTTGGTGCCCCGTATTTTGTAGCGGTCATGAGAACAGAGAATTGTGGCTGAAGTGTGTTTGTCAAGGTAGACGCGCGTACCTAAACCACAAACTGGAAAAAAAAAAAATAGACGAAGCTTCGGTCCATCCTAGAGAGATGTCAAATAGTGAGTTCGCATTTCCATTTTGTGGGATAGTTGTGAATTATTAGAGCTGCATTAGTAGTATTTTTAGACTACCAGGAGTATAAGACTTGACTACCTGACACGCTGAACATATCAAGCACCTATTTAATCTGTTCCGCTGTAGGTGCGCCCCAACACCTTTCATAACCCTGCTCTAATAACTTCACTCTGGGTGTCTCTGACATCTTTCACATACCCCTTTTGTTACACAGGCTACGTTATTTTCATACACCTGCTTTTATTACTACATTAGACAAAAGTGACATTCCTGAAATACCTGACAGATCAAGCGTATTTGGTACCCTTGTGGTTACTTGCCCCACTCCCTGCCTAATGAATATATAATATATCAGTACATAGGATACAAGTGGTATATTTACCTCTTTAAATATGAGAAAGCATATTTATTATCGTTTATTCGATGATGAATATACTTTACAGGAGTGAGCATTCTAGAGTTCCAATGACCACATTTACCCTAACATTCCCAGCCATTATCCAGAGTGCAGGCACTGTGCCTCCCACCTCCAGAACTCAAGTCTGGCAAACCAGTTTCCAAGAAATCCTTTCATATATATAGCAGAAACACATTTACTTGATGTGCTTTGTGCATAGGATATAAATTTAATATTCACTTCCCAGACAGAGGACTTTAAAGATCATTAGGCCTGAAAAAACATCTAGCATTCCATACCATAAGAGCAACTCATAGCAACACACACACACACACACACACACACACACACACACACACACACACACACACACACACACACACGTAAGTAGGTACATTTAGACAAACTGAAATTAGATGAAAAAAAAACTGTTCAACAAGCCAGAAAACGATAAATAATTTCCTCACAAAAGACGCTCTTTTTATTGAAATTTCTAGTAAAAATAATTCTCATATCTCCTAAACGTTCGTCAAAATTCCGCCAAATAATTCAGTGAAAAAAAAAAGCCATGACGAATATTTTCAGCTAACTCTTTGCAGTAAGGTATGTGTAACAGTCTATGACATCTCAAAAGGCAAGAAAGAGCAGCATCCGCAAGCGGATAACGATTAGTAAAATGTTTATGTCCAATCCTCAAACTACAGAGGATCGTCTCATAGTGATGATTCTTGTAAAAAAAAGTGGGCCATACACACTCATGTTGCTAAATCACCCATACAGTTTGTTGCCTGTCTACAGGGCCCACGGGGCCTGCCACGTCCTGAGGACATGGGTTCTGATGTGGCCCACATCACTGAGACAGAAGTATGCTCTCACCAGCAAGTGTTTATGATGTCCGGTATGAAGACATTTGGTGAAGAGTGTACCCTTATTATAAACGTAGTCTCGCTCCGGTGATAATTTTGTTATAGAGAAAAAAGGAGTCAATAACGTGTATTACGCCAGTTGTCTACCATGCTGGTTGTCAACACCTGCCATCCTTCATGTCTACGACTCTCCCTGGCTACCTTGAAGGTTGTTGTTGCATGCAAAGAGTATGTAACCTTTATTCGGAGCATGTTAAACACACCCACATAGGCTCCCCTCCAACCAGCGAACCATCGTTAAGGGTTTGGTGATGAGGGCCCCATCATCAAATCAATGACTCGGTTCAGCCAATTAAAATGCGAGTTTAACATTGACAAAGGTGACGTGGTTACCACTCGCGGTTTGTCATTGGAATTCCTGCATAGAGCGGGTTGTGGAAAGTTGTCTGTCTTTTGGCTGCTGCTTAGCCTAGACAACTGTGGCGTGCACTAAACACTACTCCTTTGTATATAGTGTACATATGTGTAAATAGCACTTTGTTATACTTGGTGAAGGAAAAGACAAAAGTCTTATATAATCACAATTACTTGGTGAAGGAAAAGATAAAAGTTTGGAATTAATCTAGCTGATTTTTGAAAGAAATACAATTTCAATACATCTTCTACTGTGTTTCTTTGCTCCAAGCTCCCTTTACACTCAGGTTAACAGGCCATTGAACCTGAGGTTGTAATAGTTGTCAACACCTGCCATCCTTCATGTCTACGACTGGCTATCGCTGTATAACCCCTGTGGTTTAGCGCTTCTATTTGATTATAATAATAATACGACTGGCTACCTTGAAGTATCGTTGATGTCCCATCTATCGCCAGAACAGGCTTAATATTCTTGTCACAGGACGTGTTGATGTCAGTAGCTTTTGATTTGCTCTATACATCTGGCCCAGCAATTTTCATCAATAGAATGATTTTTGTTTGTATGGGCTTTTGTCATAGAGATAAAATTTACTCCCAATAACAATACAGCATTTTTTTTTATATTTATCTTTGTATTTTACAGTTACCGCTGCAGTAAAATTAATACCCGACATTATTACAATTTCCACTACTAACCGAATTGTTATTTTTTTGTTTGTGAAGCCATGACAATAAACTTAACTCCAAATAACGCTATTGCAATTTTTTTTATCCCTAAAACTTATCGTAAATGATCACCATAACAACGGAATATCTGTAAACATATAAATGACCTCTTCGTAATGATTGTGCTTGCCGTTGCCATCGTGGTGGGGGCGAGGCTTTTTGATAGCATGATTGGTGGGACTCAAGATGCGCAGGGTTGAGAATCACTGCACCAGAGCATGCATAAGACAGCAGTTTTCGTCTCAGTATCCGAGTTTTCACTACCAGGGGTCCCTATATAAGACTTCCTCGGCTTTGTGTTGGGTGTAGACCACTGGGTGAGTGTGTCAGGATGGCCGAGCGGTCCAAGGCGCTGCGTTCAGGTCGCAGTCCGGTCTTCCGGGCGTGGGTTCGAATCCCACTTCTGACAGCTTTTTTCGGTGTCCTGTAACTCGGTTGGCAGCGCAGTCAAGTCCCAACTGAGGTCCCGGTACGGGTGGAAACATTTGGGCGTTTCTCCTTAAGACACCTGCTGACCCTATTCACCTAGCAGTAAATAGGTACCTGGGTGTTAGTAGACTGGTGTGAGTCGCATCCCGGGGACAAAATTAACCTAATTGGCCTGAAAGGCTCTGCATGACAAAGGGTTTTCTATATAGTACATCACTGATCTCAGCTATGTTCTGTACAAACTGTATCATGTACTTAAAGATAAAGATTATTATTATTATTACGAGCCAGAGCACACATGTGCAACAGGTAGGTATTTTTATTGGCTATATGCACGTGTGTGTGTGTGTGTGTGAGTGTGTGTGTGTGTGTGTGTGTGTGTGTGTGTGTGTGTGTGTGTGTGTGTGTTTCACTCATTTAATTGCCTGTATTTTACACTATTAATGTAATATAAGCGTTCCGTCGAGTCACAATAACATTGATGGAAGTCATGTATTTGGAGAGGAATATTTTAGGGATCTTTTCAGGATGTCCTTAGCTATCTTTTCACCTGACTCTCAAACTTTCATCTGACCTCAGCTGTCTCTCAACCTCTCATCTGACCTCGGCTGTCTCTTAACCTCTCATCTGACCTCGGCTGTCTCTTAACCTCTCATCTGACCTCGGCTGTCTCTTAACCTCTCATCTGACCTCGGCTGTCTCTTAATCTCACCTGATTTTTCAGTCTTGACTTAATAACAGCCCAGCAAGAACCAAAACAACGCCTAAATATTAATCTAATTTGTGTGTTAGTAAAAGGCACACTGCACATTGTAAGCACCGAATCAGCACGTAACTGACAGGTTGTACCGGGGGTCAACGCCCCCGCGAAAGGGTCATCGACCAGGCCTCTCGGTGAATCAGAGCCTGATCAACCAGGCTGTTACTGCTGGCTGCACGCAATCCAACGTACGAGCCACAACTAGGCCACAACTGGCTTTAGGTATCTGTCACAGTTCTCTCTTGAAGACAGCCAGGGGTCTATTAGTAATCTCCCTTATGTATGCTGGGGAGGCTGTTGAATAGGCTTGGGCCCCTGACACTTATTGTGTACTCATGGCGCCCATGATTGCCTCTGGGGAAGACGTTGCATCGTCTGTCCAGACTTTTGTTTTCGTAGGTGAGAAGATTGGCTTACCTGACACACTTATCGCATTCAGCATACCATATCAGAGTTACTCTATACTCACTTGACACAAAATATATTTAATAACTGATGACATTAGTGTCACAATGAAATTTTAAGCAAACTCTTAATGAGATCTTCAACATGATACAAAATCCGTCTCTGGTTATACCATGAATTAAGATCCTGGACTTCACCTTACGAAAACAAAGCAAATGCGATAGTAATTATGGACAAGGTAGTTTATAGGGGAAAAATAAACATGATATTAGAAGACTGGGGAACTTACGTGCCCCTTAAAGTAACCAGTCTTAGTCTCGTATACATTTCTTTCAATACATTTTCAACATTCACACATTTGTAACATTTTAGTTTGACACCTCATTCATCTTGAAATTATAAATTTTATCCCCCATTTATTTCCCAGCAAAAAGAATCCCCATTCATTTATGAGTTAGTACTTTGAGACTTCATTCTTAGCGTCCCTGTTAGCTTTTTATTAGGCAGTTTTAATCCTCATTAATTTTCTGACTCGGCGGTTTGAAACCCCTATCTTTTTCTTCACTGTTAGGTTTCAATTCCTTCTTTTACGATTCGGCAGTTCGAGCCCAAATTTATTCCCCCAGCACTGCGTGTTGGTGTATCATTTTAAACCATTTCCCCCAGAATAAACTGGAGTCATTTGTTTATTTCTCTGGTTTTCGGGGGGCATTTCCAAGCACATTTTATAGATTACCCTCACTGTTATTTTTTTAACCTTATTCTTCTTTCATCACAAACTTTTGGTAGGTTTTATAGATGTTTGCTATACTGAATTTTTTTTTTTATTTTTACGTATTATGGCCCATGAAGAGGGTCTTTGACGGAAGCCGAAAAATTATGATTTTTTTTTTCGGCTACTTTTATTTTCGGTCCTAGTTGGATCCTCTCTTTTCATCGCTTACTGTACGTGATACTTTCATGCCAAGGATATATATCGTACGTTACCAGGGAGCAATGGTATTGTTTACAGGAGGCTTCACCTTACGAGGCTATTCAGCACTCTTGTCAATAAATGAATATACACTCATACACATTAGCAATAAGAGGAATATACACTCGTACCAACTAACGATGAAAAGGTATATAAACTCACTTGCATTAATAATAGGGCATGCGTCTTTGTACACACACACACAAGACCTATAACAAGGCCTATAACAAGGCCTAAAAAAACAACAATAGTCTATCTCTTTAAAGACAAAGGTTAAAGAAGGTTCCACAGCGTCGAGTCTGTCTGTAAGGTGGGCCATGATAAGCATGTCTTCAAGAAGTGACATTTGGGGGTGTTACGATGGAAAAACACTCATTCTTAAGATGTTTCTTATAGAGCATCTTAAGAATGAGAGCTGCTGTACTAATCCTCTTCATGCCTCCTTAAGAAGTCACTAATAAAATATATAATTACATTCAATGCAAGAGCTCAAAAAGACATTAAGTCGCAGAATGGAAGTTATAATTCGTGCCCGATGGTATGACCGCAGACATTTGATTGTGGGTCGTCGATATAAGGCACAGTGAATCCGACGAGTCCCTCAGGAAGAACAATGCGGTAAGCAGGCTTATTGTTCTCTCTGATAGCACTGCTACTACAGTTGCAATCATCCTAAATGAAGCTAAATCTTATATTGCAATGATATTCTACAAAACCAGTATCTGCAATACATCTTGCAACATATCAAGAGTCAACACAATTGTCTATATCAGGCACAGTAAATTCTGCACTGACGAGACGCCCCGTAATCTTAACACACGACTCCTAAAGCATAAATACTCGTATAGAAGACACAACACCAGCAGCTTATGGCCTGGGATAAAGCCCAACTCGTGTTAGGTGAGAGGGTTAGGGTCAGAAGGAAATACATTGAAGCCGACTGCTTTCCAGCCTACGACACTAAATTCCATGACGAAAATGACACATCTGCAACACTAGTAGGTATTGAATATCATTAACAATATGATACTACATTTAATTTTTCCCTATAGTTCCAGACTTACGGGATATTCTGTAGAGTCGAGACTAGGCCAATATACTTTAAACTCACCAAATCACTTGCCTATTATTTTTATAAGTCACCTGACCTTACCTGACCTCACGCATGCAGCATAATTTCTGTATAATTTCATAAAACTTTTCTTAAGGCAAACGTTTTTAAATAAAAGCTTAAGCCGCCATGTACCTTTGTCACTACACAGTCAGGGAGGATAAAAAGTCTGTATCCTCAGCAGTAACGTCTGTACCATATACCCATCCCCCCGCCCGAGTGGTACAGTTGTTGTGGTGCTAAGAAACCGTACGTTGCATAAAAGTCCATTATTGCTTTTCCTTACTCTAGCGGTAATTTACCATTGGTACATTCTATATTGTTGATACACTTCGACACTTTAATATTCCTCTCATCTCTGCTTGGCTAACTTTGACTCACATCCTATATTGAATTTCTAGCTCCATTTTTGTCGGACGTAAATAGAATTTTCGTTCCCTGCGTGGTCGAATATTTCTTAGATATAGGTAAAAAATTGAAACAAAACACGGTTAACCAAATATAAAATAAATTCTTGAAATTAGTGCTACTAATACTTATTTGCTGAGGATTCATTGTATGGCGAATACGCTGAATATTTTATGCCAGTCAAACCTAGTGTATATATATATATATATATATATATATATATATATATATATATATATATATATATATATATCCTTGCTTCAGCAGCCGAGCCTCAAGGCGCCGGATCACAAACGGGATTGAAATTCAGAACATTTGCTCTGCGACTGTATAGGTTATAGTTAAACATTGTGGAAAAAGTCTATGTGACCCCAGAATTCCACTGAAATGCTGAAGAAAAAAAAATAACTAAAAAGTCCGTGTATTCTCCACCCAAACACAGCGAGCTATTTTTTCCCCTTTTTTATTTTTTGTTTTTGACTGCAGAACGAGCGAAACTCTGGATTTAAGAAAAATATAAGAATGTGTATTAAGTCCAGGAGTATGATGGATAAGTTAGTATTGCTCACGACTCTTCCGCTATGAGACTTTAATATAATCCCCGCTGGGAATTGCCTGCAGGTGAGGTGCTTGTCATGCTGTAAATGGTTCTTGATCAATGGAATTACTGATGTCCTCCCTTTGGGAAGATCAGACCCGAATCAAAGGCTATTCAACAGCCTCCCATCATACGTAAGGAGGATTATGAAGATGTTCCGGAACTGGATAAGCTCCTGATCAGCCGGGTTGTGGTTGATCAGGCCTTGATCCACCAGGAGGTCTGGTGCGGCACCGGCCCGAGGGGGCATCGATTCTTGTAAGCATTTGTTAAGTATCCCACTCAGTCACTGTGTAACCCCTAGCGTTTCCTCAAGAATACTGATACCATATAATAATAATAATAATAATAATAATAATAATAATAATAATAATAATAATAGCTGACATCAATGACATACTACTATACAGAAAGCCCCTTGTTATGCAGAGCATTTTGGGAAAATTAGGTCAATTTTTGCCCCCAAGATGTTACCCACACCAATCGACTAACACACAGGTACCTATTTTTCTGATAGGTGAACAGAGACAGCAGGTGCCGTACGAAAACACGTCCTGTTTCCACCAGTCTGTGGCATCTCATGACTCATCAAAGAAATATAGGGCACAGAAAGTCACTGCTGTCAATATTGCTACGAAGAAATAGAGAAACATATTTCCTGCTCCCATGACCACTAAAAAATACGCCGTGAAACAAGTCACTGGTTTTATATCTACTACAAAATACGGAGGTGCAACAATATCCTGAGCAGTTCCTGCCCTCTTGCTACAAAATACTGGGACTGCAACAATTCCCTACTTGCCGGACCATTACAAAATACGGGATTACTGCAATTCCATGCCCTCATGACCGCTGCAGGTCTTAATGCATATTAGTGTTATGGAACATGTGAGAGCCAGAGATCCAGAATTGGGATTATAGTGTGTGTGTGTGTGTGTGTTGTGTGTGTGTGTGTGTGTGTGTGTGTGTGTGTTCGTTCTTACCTATTTTTGATTGCAGGGGTCGATTCACAGTTTCTGGTCCCCGCCTCTTCACTGGTCGCTACTAGGTCCACTCTCTGCCTGCTTCATGAGCTTTATCGTATCTCTTCTTAAAGCTATGTATGGATCCTGCCGCCACTACATCACTCTCCAGATTGTTTCACTTCTGACAACTCTATGACTGAAGAAATACTTCCTAACATCCCAGTGACTCATGTGTTGCTGTGTCCCATCTCTGAAACATTCTGTTCTTATCCACCTTGTCAATTCCTCTCAGCATTTTATACGTCGTTATCATGTCCCCTCTCTTCGTAGGGCATACTTAGCTCCAGGACAAGTCTTGTTGCAAACCTTTGCACTTTCTCTAATTTCTTAACGTGCATGACCAGGTGTGGGTTTCGTACTGGTGCCACATACTCCAATATGGGTCTGACGTACATTGTGTACAGTCTTGAACGATTCTCAGGTGCCGAAACGCTATTCTTAGGTTTGCCAGGCCCCCATATGCTGCAGCAGTTATTTGGATGATGTGCGCCTCAGGAGATGTGCTCGGTATTATATTCACCCCAAGTTCTTTTTCTTTGAGAGTGGTTGGCAGTCTTTGGCCCCCTAGCCTGTACTCTGTCTGCAACCTTCTTTGACCTTCCCTAAGCTTCATAACTTTGCACTTGGTGGAGTTAAACTTCAGGAGCCAGTTGTTGGACCAGGCTTGTAGCCTGTCCAGATCCCTATCTACTCCTGCTTGATCCTCATTCACTTGAATTCTCCGCATTTGCTTCACGTCGTCTGCAAACAGGGACACCTCTGAATCTATCGCTTCCGTCTTGTCATTCACATATACCAGAAACAACACCGGCCCTAGAACTGACCCTTGTGGAACCCAGCTCGTCACAGACTCTCAATCTAACACCTCGTCACGTACCATCACTCGTTGTTTCCTTCCTGTCAGGTATTCTCTGATCCACTGCAGTGCCTTTCCTGTCTGATCCTCTATCTTTTGCACTAATCTCTTGTGTGGAACTGTGTCGAAAGCCTTCTAACAGTCCAAGAAAATGCAGTCTACCCACCCCTCTCTCTCTCTCCCCTGCCTTACTTCTGTCATCTTGTCGCCAAACTTCAGTGGGTTTGTGACACATTATTTCCCCTCCCTGAAACCATGCTTATCGTGGTTATCGTATATAAGCTCATTCCTCTCTAGTTGTTTCACCTATACATTTTAGTGACACTGGTCTGTAGTTTAAATCTATCTGTCTGTCTCCTTTCTTAAAGATTGGGACTACATTTTCTGTCTTCCACACCTCAGGTAGTTGCCCTGTTTCGATAAATGTATTTAAGATTGTTGTTAGTGGTGCACACAGTGCCTCTGCTCCCTCTCTCAGCACCCATGGAGAGATGTCCGGTCCCACCGCCTTTGAGGTATCTAGTTCACTAGTACAGCCTCTTCACTTCCTTCTCGGTTGTGTAGTGTGACCAGCACTTGTTGGTGTACCCTACCATTCCGGTTTGCTGGAGTCCATTTTGTCTCCACTGAAAATACTTCCTTAAATCTCGCGTTTAGCTCTTCATATACTTCTTTGTCGTTTCTTGTGATCTCCCCTTCTTTCTTTCTCAACGTGATTACCTGGTCCTTGACTGCTGTTTTCCTCCTGATGTGGCTGTACAACAGCTTTGGGTCAGACTTGGCTTTCGATGTTAGGTCTTTCTCCTTATCTATGCATATTCATTTTTGGCTCTTCGGCTAATCTCCTTATTTTCCTTGGTCCTTTGTCTTGTATACCTTTCAATTCTTTAGCGCACTTAGTTTTGGCCTCTCTACACCTTTGGGTGAACCAAGGGCTCGTTATGGTCTTCCCGTTGTTTCTGTTGCCCTTGGGTACGAACCCCTCCTCCGCCTCCTTCCATTTTGTGGTCACGTATGCCATCATTTCATTTACTGTTTTTTCCGCCAGTGTGTGTGTGTGTGTGTGTGTGTGTGTGTGTGTGAAAGAAAGAGAGAGAGAGAGAGAGAGAGAGAGAGAGAGAGAGAGAGAGAGAGAGAGAGAGAGAGAGAGAAAGGGCTTTTGATGCCACGAACTGAAGGTTCTCTTCCCTTTCTTGGATGGAACTTGATTTCATCTTCCACCACCTCGACGCTCTATGGGTTCTCCTGTGGTTTAGTTTTCCCAGTGGCTATGAAGTTGAAGGATAAAATTACCACAGTGGGCAATCTTTTAACGCATTTTGTTCTTCTTAAATATAGCGTTGGCAACAGAAGAGAATAACACCAGCTCCTAATAGCATGGTGCGAAACGTCCAATTCCGAAAGAGAGCCTTGAGAGAGAAGTGGCCGAGCGCGAGGGACCACACCAAACTTCCTCAGTAAACAAGAGGACGAATAAGAAACACAAACTTTGAGCAGTAATAACAGAGGGAGAGGCTGAACCTTTGACACAGCGGCCGGAATGTGTTTACCGCAACTGGGAATCTTTGTTGATTTTGTTGATAAACGACCGAAGGGGGGTGAAAGAGGAAAGTATTTTTCCCCCCGATTTATGCTTTCTCTCTCTCTCTTTTTTTTCATTTCGACCATGTGGGTTGTGCTGGTGTGCTCGTTAGTGGTGTGTTTGTTTTGCTGATTCTGCCCGCTGTGCTGTTGGCCTTCGTGAGTTTTTTGGTAACTGGCATAATTTTTTGCCAGGACTGTTAGTGAAAATGCTTTATCGAAAGTACTTGTCAGTGTCAGGTAAATAGTCAATTCTTACGGCGATTCGGTTTTGCCTACCTCCGCCTCCTACATCTACAGGTACGGGTAGGTTCGCCAGGACGGGTCTTGGCCCGGGTCTTCTCCATGTGGCGACCCAGCACCTCTACGATGATGTTGCTTATGGGGAACCGGACACTTGCAACACCTGCCTATATTTGACGAAATTTCGCCACCCAGTGACTTTTTAATTTCAATATAAACTTGATTTACGAAGACAGCGGATTTGCAGAGTGTCTTCTGTGTGCAGCTGGGCAAGGCTGACGGACTGATTACCTCATCTTTTGTATATAGTTCTACACTCTTCCCGTTGTGTCCCTAAATTTGTGATGATAAAGCCATTGGATGGTAAAAAGTCTACAAATTAAGATATCCAGGTGTTGCAGATGTGTCCATTTCATCAACATGTCGGTTATCGTACGACATTAATGTTATGACGCTTCCCAGGTTTTTGGTACCATAAGAGTGAATTACAATGGTTGTGTCACTAAGATGAAGGAAGAATCCGTATTTCTTGTTACATTTCCATACATCTTATTTTCAATACATCGATGTTTTATGTACATTATCAATGTTGTTTTGTAAAACTATTTTTTTTCCCCCTCGGGCACTGTAAGCCGGAGCAAACAGATGCTGAGAAGTGATTATTCTGCCTCGTAAACTGTTTACACTGTACCCTTAACAGTGACACACAACGCTGTCATGTCTTATCTTCAGTCTGGGAATAAACTGGAACAGATTATTATTTTGTCTTTTCCATAAACTCACAAGTACTTATCTATCTCAGTCATCTGTCTCATTTCTCTCTCTCTCTCTCTCTCTCTCTGATACATTTGTAGTCCCTCTACAAACATGTACATCCCATAGACTACCACTCAATCTTTTATCTACCAATTAATACTCTAACAAACTGCTGGCATTATGCCCTGTAGCGCTTCTACAAAACTCGCTACAACCATAACCATCAATGTTGTTGATGTAACCCAGGTGATATAACAGGCAAGGAAAGAAATAGCCTTCCAAATAATATTATTCTTTCCAATACCTAGACACACGCAGACATGAAGACAGATCAATACACAGACGAAAACTCTCTCGTCACACCCTTTCCCCTGCCAACTTCGGTCCTATGCAAGGTGAACCACGCTAACTTCCTCGTAATTTAGCCTTGGAAAGTTTCCGTGGCGTGGTCAGATTGGCTCCTTGTTAGCACATACGAGGGACCAGAGGAAAGGCAGTAGTGCGTCTTCCTTCCTCTCGTACTCCTCCAGTGGTCTCCCACGACCTGGAGTTTACCTGGAGAGAGTTCCGGGGGTCAACGCCCCCGAGGCCCGATCTGTGACCAGGCTTCATAGTGGATCAGAGCCTGATCAACCAGGATGATTCCTTGACCTCGTGAGAAATACAGCCATTATTTACACTGGCACTACCATTAGTACTACTACAACTATTAAAACTACCTCCCCAACCACTACTACTACTACAATAACACCACTTTTAAGTGTAAAACAGCACCTATAATAGGGGAAAGTAATCCGATGTGATTCGAGGAAGAGGAGGACGTTTTTAATTCCCTGAATCACGATACCTTCACCGGTACCAAGTTAGCATCTTAGTACGAACAATTAAAACGTGAACAAACGCAATACAAAAAAGAAAAATAGCATAAAAAAACGCGAGCGATAGATGTACGGGAAAAAATCACATATTTTGTTTTTTTATCCAAACTCATAAATAGGTTAACAACTAATACATATTAAATTATTTTTTAACTGCGCTCATCAACAGCGGATCCGATATATATATATTATATATATATTGTATATATATATATATTATATATATATAATATATATTTATATTATATATATATATATATATATATATATATATATATATATATATATATATATATATATATATATATATATATATATATATATATATATATATATATATATATATATTACGGAATTTGAGTCTCTATCAGTATAATATTCCATAACAAATAATCATTGCTGCCGAATCAAAAAAAAATAGTCCACCGTTGAATTTTATGAATTGAAAAATAACTCTGAACCCGAAATTACCATCATGGGTCGAGATCAAAGAAATTCCATTTGTATGATAACTCATTACGCAGTACTCATTCTCTGGACACCTGTTAAGTGGTCACCTGTGTCACGTATAGTTAATACATATGTGAAATTAGTGTTAATACATATGTGTAGTCAGTGAGTGTACCCACCTATATGTGGGTGCAGGAGTCGATTCACAGCTGTGTGTGTGTACTCACCTTTGGCTTTGGCCTCTCCACACACCCGGGTAAACAATGAGCTCACTCTGGTCTTCCCAATGTACTCACCTAATTGTAGATGCAGGGGTCGAGTCATAGCTCCTGGCTCGCGCGTGCACGCATAAATATCTAAAAGGCTTGCTAGGTCTAACAGAGTATAACACTCACCTAAGACCTGTCATTTCTTGTGTTCCAAACAATAGCCATAAGAAACACATAACATGCAACACTGGCCATAACAAACATTTACCGTACGTTAATGCATCCAGCACGAGTGTTGCTGGTTTACGCAAGGTTCTCTACGTTACAGACAGCGACAGTGAAGCTGTGGATTTAGTTTCTCCCGTCGACGTGAAGACAGTGTTGTTAAAAGGCATCTCCACAGACGCCAGTTTTGGCACGGGAGATCAGAGCCGTCTGGCAAGAAGCGTTAGTGGCACTTTTGTCCATAAATTGCTTGGCTGGAAGAAGAAAGGTGAAGATGAAGAAAGGTTGAGAAAGAAGAAAGATGAAGATAAAGAAACAGATGAAGATAGAAGAAAATGAAGAAAGATAAGAGGCAAGATTAACAAGACGAAGGAGAAGAAAAGGGGGAAGAAAGGAGAAGTGAAAATAATAAAAGGAAAAGAAGAAAAGATAGCGATAATTTACCTTTGAAGGTGAGTAAGCCAGGTTAACCCAGAAAAGCCAGTGTGGCTTATTTCCACTAGGATCCTTAGGTCTTCTTCCCCAGGATGCCACCTACAACAACCGGCTACCACCCAGGTACCTACTTAATGCTCGAGTGAACGAGGACAACATATATACGGAAAGATACAAAACGCCTCTTACTGCCTCAGGATCAAACCCGGGTCCTTCGGTTGTGAGCCGAAGGCACTACCACTGAGCAACTACCTCTTTCTATAACATTAATAATGATGATAATAATAATGATAAAATGAAGATCTTCAATGTTTTGATTCGAAGCGCTAAATCCGTAAGGGGTAAATCAGCGCCCAGGGGACGGGAGAGAACTGATCCAGTGGTGGTGTGTACCAGCAGTGGTGGTGTGTACCAGCAGTGGTGGTGTGTACCAGCAGTGGTGGTGTGTACCAGCAGTGGTGGTGTCTACCAGCAGTGGTGGTGTGTACCAGCAGTGGTGGTGTGTACCAGCAGTGGTGGTGTCTACCAGCAGTGGTGGTGTGTACCAGCAGTGGTGGTGTGTACCAGCAGTGGTGGTGTGTACCAGCAGTGGTGGTGTGTACCAGCAGTGGTGGTGTGTACCAGCAGTGGTGATGTGTACCAGCAGTGGTGGTGTGTACCAGCAGTGGTGGTGTGTACCAGCAGTGGTGGTGTGTACCAGCAGTGGTGATGTGTACCAGCAGTGGTGGTGTGTACCAGCAGTGGTGATGTGTACCAGCAGTGGTGGTGTGTACCAGCAGTGGTGGTGTGTGCCAGCAGTGGTGGTGTGTACCAGCAGTGGTGATGTGTACCAGCAGTGGTGGTGTGTACCAGCAGTGGTGGTGTGTACCAGCAGTGGTGGTGTGTACCAGCAGTGGTGGTGTGTACCAGCAGTGGTGGTGTGTACCAGCAGTGGTGGTGTGTACCAGCAGTGGTGGTGTGTACCAGCAGTGGTGGTGTGTACCAGCAGTGGTGGTGTGTACCAGCAGTGGTGGTGTGTACCAGCAGTGGTGATGTGTACCAGCAGTGGTGGTGTGTACCAGCAGTGGTGGTGTGTACCAGCAGTGGTGGTGTGTACCAGCAGTGGTGGTGTGTACCAGCAGTGGTGGTGTGTACCAGCAGTGGTGGTGTATACCAGCAGTAGTGGTGTGTACCAGCAGTGGTGCTGTGTACCAGCAGTGGTGGTGTGTACCAGCAGTGGTGGTGTGTACCAGCAGTGGTGGTGTGTACCAGCAGTGGTGGTGTGTACCACCAGTGGTGGTGTGTACCAGCAGTGGTGGTGTGTACCAGCAGTGGTGGTGTGTACCAGCAGTGGTGATGTGTACCAGCAGTGGTGGTGTGTACCAGCAGTGGTGGTGTGTACCAGCAGTGGTGGTGTGTACCAGCAGTGGTGGTGTGTACCAGCAGTATTGATGTGTACCAGCAGTGGTGGTGTGTACCAGCAGTGGTGGTGTGTACCAGCAGTAGTGGTGTGTACCAGCAGTGGTGATGTGTACCAGCAGTGGTGGTGTGTACCAGCAGTGGTGGTGTGTACCAGCAGTGGTGGTGTGTACCAGCAGTGGTGGTGTGTACCAGCAGTGGTGATGTGTACCAGCAGTGGTGGTGTGTACCAGCAGTGGTGATGTGTACCAGCAGTGGTGGTGTGTACCAGCAGTGGTGGTGTGTACCAGCAGTGGTGGTGTGTACCAGCAGTGGTGGTGTGTACCAGCAGTGGTGGTGTGTACCAGCAGTGGTGGTGTGTACCAGCAGTGGTGGTGTGTACCAGCAGTGGTGGTGTGTACCAGCAGTGGTGATGTGTACCAGCAGTGGTGGTGTGTACCAGCAGTGGTGGTGTGTACCAGCAGTGGTGATGTGTACCAGCAGTGGTGGTGTGTACCCGCAGTGGTGGTGTGTGCCAGCAGTGGTGGTGTGTGCCAGCAGTGGTGATGTGTGCCAGCAGTGGTGGTGTGTACCAGCAGTGGTGGTGTGTACCAGCAGTGGTGGTGTGTACCAGCAGTGGTGGTGTGTACCAGCAGTGGTGGTGTGTACCAGCAGTGGTGGTGTGTACCAGCAGTGGTGGTGTGTACCAGCAGTGGTGGTGTGTACCAGCAGTGGTGGTGTGTACCAGCAGTGGTGGTGTGTACCAGCAGTGGTGGTGTGTACCAGCAGTGGTGGTGTGTACCAGCAGTGGTGATGTGTACCAGCAGTGGTGGTGTGTACCAGCAGTGGTGATGTGTACCAGCAGTTGTGGTGTGTACCAGCAGTGGTGGTGTGTACCAGCAGTGGTGGTGTGTACCAGCAGTGGTGGTGTATACCAGCAGTAGTGGTGTGTACCAGCAGTGGTGCTGTGTACCAGCAGTGGTGGTGTGTACCAGCAGTGGTGGTGTGTACCAGTAGTGGTGGTGTGTACCAGCAGTGGTGTTGTGTACCAGCAGTGGTGGTGTGTACCACCAGTGGTGGTGTGTACCAGCAGTGGTGGTGTGTACCAGCAGTGGTGGTGTGTACCAGCAGTGGTGATGTGTACCAGCAGTGGTGGTGTGTACCAGCAGTGGTGGTGTGTACCAGCAGTGGTGGTGTGTACCAGCAGTATTGATGTGTACCAGCAGTGGTGGTGTGTACCAGCAGTGGTGGTGTGTACCAGCAGTAGTGGTGTGTACCAGCAGTGGTGATGTGTACCAGCAGTGGTGGTGTGTACCAGCAGTGGTGGTGTGTACCAGCAGTGGTGGTGTGTACCAGCAGTGGTGGTGTGTACCAGCAGTGGTGGTGTGTACCAGCAGTGGTGGTGTGTACCAGCAGTGGTGGTGTGTACCAGCAGTGGTGATGTGTACCAGCAGTGGTGGTGTGTACCAGCAGTGGTGGTGTGTACCAGCAGTGGTGGTGTGTACCAGCAGTGGTGGTGTGTACCAGCAGTGGTGGTGTGTACCAGCAGTGGTGGTGTGTACCAGCAGTGGTGGTGTGTATGTCAACAAGTCGACACATTACGGGTTGTGGCATTATATTAAAAAGAAGTTTCTTCCTCCAGGGACTTTATCAATGCATGAGCTGATAACCTTCCTGGTAGACGTAACGTCTTCATTCAAAATGATGACGTAATTCGCATACTGAGTCCTCTTTACGTTGTGGCGACCGTGTAACCCTTAACGTTAATCATGATGAAGGACTTACACCTTCGTTTAGGCGTTAGTAATATATTTCTAAATTTTAGGATGATTGGGGAGGTAGGGATCGTCCCTGGAAGGACTGGGGAGAGGGGAGTGGTGGAGATTATGAGTGCTTGGGGGTGATTATTCAACAGATTGGTGTGAAGTGCGTTAGATCGAAGTGAATGGAGACAAGTAGTCTTTATGGCTTAAAGTGCTGTTGGAGTGTGAGCAGGGTAGCGTTTATGAAGGAATTCAGGGGAAACAGGTTAGCTGGAATTGAAGTTGTATTTTGAAGCTGTATTTTGAAGTTGTATTTTGAAGTTGTATTTTGAAGTTGCACTCTGAAGTTGCACTCTGAAGTTGCACTCTGAAGTTGCACTCTGAAGCTGCACTCTGAAGTTGCACTCTGAAGTTGCACTCTGAAGTTCCACTCTGAAGTTGCACTCTGAAGCTGCACTCTGAAGTTGCACTCTGAAGTTGCACTCTGAAGTTGCACTCTGAAGCTGCACTCTGAAGTTGCACTCTGAAGTTGCACTCTGAAGCTGCACTCTGAAGTTGCACTCTGAAGTTGCACTCTGAAGTTGCACTCTGAAGCTGTACTCTGAAGCTGCACTCTGAAGTTGCACTCTGAAGCTGTACTCTGAAGCTGCACTCTGAAGTTGCACTCTGAAGTTGCACTCTGAAGTTGCACTCTGAACCTGCACTCTGAAGCTATGCTCTGAAGCTGCACTCCTGAAATTGTACTCTGAAGGAGGGATGGGAACTGTAGCAGTTCGATAGGTCATTAGAACTGTACTGTCTGCAAGGGCAGGACAGCAACTGAACGAATGATGATGGAAATTGTTTCATATATTTTTCACTGCTAGCTCAACCGGGAAAGCAGGTTCCTTCCCTTCCTAAGGTTCGAACCCGGGAACACTCGGTTGTAAACATGACAGCTCGATCTCAAACTTGAACTATCGACAAATTCTACATTAATTTGAAGGCGAAGTTTCAAACTCGCGTAATATTTAAATATTGACAGTCGCGTTTCAATAGCTCATAAATATTCCCGCATATTTGCCCCGAATACACAGTAGTTTGGCTATAATATTTCTGGGTAATACTGAAGTTTAATATCCGTGCGAGGTTATATTACCCTGGAGGTGAAAAAAATACTTAATTGGACTCCATATGTCAGAGAAAACTAAGAAGTTTGCTTCGTAAGAGATGGATGACACTGTTTTCTTCACCGCTTGCCCACTCACCTGCCCTCTGTTGCCCACTCACCTGCCCTCTGTTGCTCACTCACCTGCCCTCTGTTGCCCACTCACCTGCCCTCTGTTGCCCACTCACCTGCCCTCTGTTGCCCACTCACCTGCCCTCTGTTGCCCACTCACCTGCTCCCTGTTGCCCACATTTCCATCACCCTATTTCTCGCCTATTATTGCTCTATTTGGGAATAGGGATAAGACTATTAACCACTGCGTTCGAATATTGCATTGAACACGCTAATGCGTTCGGATATGGCATCGCACACTCTGTTAAACATATCGTTCGACTATGGAATAGGTCTCGTTACTGTGTTCGAATATGAGCCTCTGTACTTCTCGCCGCTGCTTACGAACACTGGGATATACTGTGTTCGGTTATGGGATTCGATCCTCTACTGCGTTCGGGTATAGACGTGTAGAACACGCTGTCCGGCGTTTAATTTTCGCTTTTAGATTATTAAACACCGACTGATCATTTAATGCAGTTTAACCCTTCTTCTACAGCAACAGGGAAAGATACGACAGGAAAACTAAGGGGGTTCAGATTGCATTCTCTTGACAACAGCGAACAAAAGACACAAGCTTAGGAACAAAAGCTTCCAGAGGTTTATTAAGCTCAAGATTTGATAAAGCTCTGCACTAAGCCAAATAATGTACCAATAAAAGGCTGAAACGTGTTCCTTTTGTTCGCTAAAAGACCTGTTTCAGTCCCCTTTCTAATGTTCTAAATAAAAAAAATGGACAGTACACAAAACCAGCAACAAAAGATTTGATTTTGTTTTATTGTTTTAACTGAGAAGTTCCTCTGCGGCATTTTTCTCTCCCAGGGTAAAAAAAAAAAAAAGACTGCCTCTTTCTCATCATTCAGGTTAAAAATGTTCTCTTGCATTCACGTCAGTGCTGCTACTGCTACTCCTGCTGCTACTCCTGCTGCTGCTGCTACTCCTGCTGCTACTCCTTCTGCTGCTGCTGCTGCTTCTGCTTCTGCTGCTGCTGCTGCTGCTTTCATCCAACCAAATTTAAGTGTTGTTGCCACTGATGCAACTTGAAAAGTTAGGGTGCTTGAAGTTAGCAGTTCCTGGCCCTTCAAAACTGGGTGATTAAGTTGGGATTCTTCTGGGCGACCCTTCAATTTAATGCTCTGGTGAAGGCTTCACTGAGGATTCAATGTAGTACACATTTCTTTTTTTTCAAGAAAGCTGAAAGAAACTTTCCTCCTGAGTTAAAATTCTCGGTTATTCAAGACGGGAGAAAGGCGGCCTTAGAGTGAGCGCATTCAGCAAACATTACCACCACCTCTGGCATGTACCACTGGAACCACAAACATGATGAACATACCACTGGGAGCACACTCATGAGGTCCCACTGTTTCTAAGATCAACCATAATGTCCCACTAGAATCTTCAAAAGGGGGACCCTTTTTTTAGCCAAAACTACCAAGAGTATACCACCGAAATCACCTGGAAGGTCCCAGTGTTTCCAAAATCTCCACGAATGTACCATTGAGGTAAATAAAATGTACGTACCATTTACTCCACGAACACCAATGATAATTAGAAGTCAGGCAACGAAACTTCAGGAATAACGACTTTAAAATGGCTCGAAGGAACACCTTAATAAAGGCCACGTGAGTTATTCATTTAGGTTTATGCAATGCGCTAAGCCCTTATGGGTCATTCGGCTCAAGGTGTGGACGTTCGATTATCTGTTAGCTAAGCGCGTGTTCGGTTTCTGATCAGCCAAGCTGTTGGTAATGTCACCGGAAAACAAATGAGCTCTTGACAGTAGAATAATGCTAATAAAATAACAATAATAATAATAATAATAATAAATATTGTTTTAATCATCATGGGGAAGCCCTAAGTCTCTCTGGGTTATATATATTCCTGGGAACGGGAGATTGATTTGATCCAGGGAAGATGAGTGCAGCTTAAATTAATATAAGTCAAGAATCCTTCTTTTTCGTTTTCTACGCCATTACAAACTTTCTGAAGACCAGAATTCACGCGTTTATAAATTTTAACTAGGCTTGGAGAGCCCTTTATAAAATTCATCCTTTGACCTACGTAATCAAATATGAAAAATTTTAGGGAAAACATTAACTTCTGCAGAACTGAACAACTGCTGTACAAGTTCAGCAGGTCCTTGAGAACCTGCAACTTCAAGAGGCTTCAAGGGAACTCATGGGCCAAAACTACGTGGAGTAGAGGCCTAGTGACAACACTTTGAATATGGACTGATTACATCATCTTCATTTCATAACTACACCTGCTCCCTCCGTATTTGACTGAAGAAGCCTACTGTGTAGACACGTTTCATCAATAAAGATACCTAACTGTTACACATGTGTCTTAATCATAAACTTGTCAGCCTTTTATACCATTTTAAAATAACTATGAACATACTTCACATGGACCATTACATGAAAGACGTCTTCAATGTAGATAAAGGGTTCAGAGAACCGACAAGTTGATAAATTAGACACGTGTCGGTTCTCTGAACCATTTATCTACATTCCTGTGAGACACAGCAACATCTTGGGATCTTAAAACAGGGAATTCTTCACTTGCCTAAACTTTAGGCATGACCTACTTCCACATTTGGATTTGTCAAGCGAGATACCACCTACGACTGCTGCACCTCACCTGCCTACACTATATATGCCGGTAAGACACATAGGCAACAGTTAGGCAACTTTATTCCGAAGCGCTTCGCCTACACAGCAGGCTTCTTCAGTAGAGTACAGAAAGTAGGCAGGAGCTGTAGAGATGTGAAAACGATGTAATCAGTCCATCACTCTTGATTAGAGGTGGTCAGTCCCTATTACAATATTACAATATTAGTTACGAGAGCTATGGCAAATCCGATTACTCGGCCTGTTATTCTAAGGAATCTGCTCTCATAACCAATAATGCAATACCGTAATAAAATAATAAAGGGGTTTTTTGTCAGGGGTATAATAATAAATAGACACATTATCTTATAAATATATATATATTTATTTTTACTCGTAAAATGTTATAAAGAATAGTACTCTCTGTACATATAAAATATAAAAAGCATGATCTTTGTACATAAGCATAATATTTGTACTATGGTAACAATGTCACATTGTTAATTAAACGACTAGGCTGTCGTAAGTGTCACACGACACCACAAACTCAGTGACACTAAACATATCACAAACAGTGACACTAAACATATCACAAACAGTGACACTAAACATATCACAAACAGTGACACTAAACATATCACAAACAGTGACACTAAACATATCACAAACAGGGACACTAAACATATCACAAACAGGGACACTAAACATATCACAAACTCAGTGTCACCTCGATTTCACAAGACATTACCATACTCGGTGTCTGTCACATGATAACAACGCCCCAATGTCTCACACTTTATGTAACCCTGTGTCAAGGACACCCTTCTGCTGTAACACACAATCGCTTCTGTGTCAACGACACCCTTGTCTGTGTCCTACGACACTCACTCGCTACTGTGTCATCACAGACACCCTGTTCTCTGTGTTCTCATAACACTCAATCGCTTCTGTGTCATCACCGACACCCTTGTCTATGGTCCACGACACGCCCTCGCAACTGTGTCATCACCGACACCCTTGTCTCCATGTTACAGCGTCCGTCGTGCACCTTACCGCTGGTTGACACTCCATGCCAGACAAGCGGCATGTCTCACGTGACATGTCACACAAGCCATAGTCACTGCATGGGTCTTCGTGCGGCCACCAAAGCCAGCAAGCTGAGTTCAGTATGGCAGCTGGGGTACAGCAAGGCAATCTCCACAGCTCAGTGACGTAAACCATACTGCAGGAAACTGAGTAGTAAAGCAGACTGGGATACCAGTCACTACTCAGTGAAGATGTTACTCAGTGCAGTCGTGGATCATACTACCTTTATGCCAGGTTCCACCCCCTGACATAAACTATGGTGACGTCACACCGGGCGCTGCAGCCGTGCAGCACCCAAATGGTCCGTCAACCATTTGACCCAATTATCTTGTTCAGGGATCGCAACAGTCCCTCACCCTGGAGAAGAGTGATGGACTGATTACATCGTCTTCGCACCTCTACTGTTCCTGCCTACTTTCTGTACTCGACTGAAGAAGCCTACTGTGTAGGCGAATCGTTTCGGAATAAAGTTGCCTAACTGTTTCCTGTGTCTTACCTACCAACCTGTCGGTATTGAATACCATTTTGATATTCAATATAGAAGCCACTTCTTCGTGCATATGTTGTATTCTTTTCAAGATTGATGGACTGACAACATCGACTCCAGGCTGAGGGACTGATTACCTCAAACTCCTTCTGTTCTTCACCATTCTCGTTTGTATGGACTGATGAAGCCGCTGTGTGGCGAAACGTTTCCTAAATAAAGATACCCGTTTTCAGTAGCCACGCCATAAGACAAAGGATTACAGTGGCCACACCGTGAAAGAACATTTCGCTCTGTGAAGACCTTTAGGAAGACTTAAAAAAAAGGCTCTACACAGAGAAAAAGATTGCCCCCATAAAAGCTAATCTGCCACGTGAGATCTTGTCTTCAATGTTGTAGGCAGTACGCTGTTTGGGTTCAAGGTGCCATAACACGAGCGACGGCTCAACAATGGAACTTAAGGGACGTTAAGTGTTGGCCATTAAGTAGGAACACACTGACGTTGAGAAGACACGCCATAACACTGACGTTGAGAAGACACACCATAACACTGACGTTGAGAAGACACACCATAACACTGACGTTGAGAAGACACACACCATAACACTGACGTTGAGAAGACACGCTATAACACTGACGTTGAGAAGACACACCATAACACTGACGTTGAGAAGACACACACCATAACACTGACGTTGAGAAGACACGCCATAACACTGACGTTGAGAAGACACACCATAACACTGACGTTGAGAAGACACACCATAACACTGACGTTGAGAAGACACACACCATAACACTGACGTTGAGAAGACACACACCATAACACTGACGTTGAGAAGACACACCATAACACTGACGTTGAGAAGACACACCATAACACGGACGTTGAGAAGACACACCATAACACTGACGTTGAGAAGACACACCATAACACTGACGTTGAGAAGACACACCATAACACTGACGTTGAGAAGACACACACCATAACACTGACGTTGAGAAGACACACCATAACACTGACGTTGAGAAGACACACACCATAACACTGACGTTGAGAAGACACACCTCAGTTGACGTTGAGAAGACACACCTCAGTATTGGATACAACAAAATGTATTTTTGATTCAAGTTAGTACAAAGTAATAGTTATTATTGAAGGAACTGACAAATACATAATATCAATAGACTCATAGTTTGTCACAATTTCAATGATAGTATCCAAAATACAGGTAAAAAACGACGGGATTATCCACAGTATCAGTAGAAAACGAGATTACCCACAATACCGGTAGAAAACAATGGGATTACCCACAAAACCGATATAAAACGACGGTATTATCCACAATACCAATATAAAACGACGGGATTACCCACAGCACCGGTAGAAAACACACATGAGACTAATATACCTGACTTGATCTCACGAGCACAAAGAAAACACGGACACCGGACAAAGAAATATTTAAATTAAAAACCTCATCAGGAAGAGTGCAGATTCTTGTGGGACCCCGCTGGTGTGTTTGTGTGCGTGTGTATACCTGGAGAGGGTTTCAGGGGTCAACGCCCCCGCGGCCCGATCTGAGACCAGGCCTCGTGGTGGATCAGGGTCTGATCAACCAGGCTGTTACTTCTGGCCGCTCGCAAACAGACGTACGAACCACAGCCCGGCTGGTCAGGTACTGACTTTAGGTGCCTGTCCAGTGCCTTCTTGAAGACAGCCAGGGGTCTATTGGTAATCCCCCTTATGTATGCTGGGAGGCAGTGAGAGAGAGAGAGAGAGAGAGAGAGAGAGAGAGAGAGAGAGAGAGAGAGAGAGAGAGAGAGAGAGCAGAGAGAATGGGGGGAAGGAAAGGGAGGGGGGGCAAGCCATTAAGGCAGTATTGCACGGTCCCTTTGATGAATTCTCGTCTATTGGTTTAAAGGTCCTGGCCACTCACCATGCAGAGCCTTCCACCATAACTACACCACCTGACCTTCACACTGTTTATCCCACTCCTCACCGGTGAGTACAGTTTGGCAGTGTCTATCTAAGAGGACCGAGGATAGAACCACCACCTCCTCCTCCTCATCATCATCTCCTTCAGGATCTTAGATCTTCACAAATAATAATAATCTCACTTGCACTTAAGTAAATACGAAATTATGATGGTCTGAGGAATTATTTGATCATGAGAATTATCTTATTAGTTGTCTACCTTCAAATTATGGACATAGCCATCGACCTCTCGGTATTGTACAAGACACATGGGTAACTTTATTGCCGAAACACCTTTTACCCAGGAGAAACCTTTCAGTAATAAAGAAACCCAAGTGTTTCACTTGTGTCTTATCTTCTTAACCTTATCTTTTCACCATTGCTTTGTGAGGGAAAAGTTCACTTGTACACAGTTTTGCGTGAATGGGTGAGCGTGTATGGGTTGAGGGGGAAAGTGCTTGCTTCAGAGGTATGTTGACCCCAGCACCACCTGCCGGACTTTCTTCACACTACACTCTGGAATGGGTGGTGACGTGTGGAAAAAGTCAAATAAATGAAGTCACCTGGGTAGGTTAGGTTAGGCAAAGTTTGTCAGGAAACAGGACAGATGTTTGGGTCTCTGATAGTCAGGAGAATCGTTCCTCTGTGTTCTTTTGCTCCATTATAGTGTTCGTCTGTTATCTGTCTTCTACCTGGAGAGTGTTCCGGGGGGTAAACGCCCCCGCGGCCCAGTCCTTGACCTGGTCTCCCGGTGGATCGGGGCCTGATGTACCAGGCTGTTACTGCTGGCCGCATGTAATCCAACGTACGAACCACAGCCCGGCTGATCGGGTACAGACTTTAGATATCTGTCCAACTCCCTCTTGAAGGTAGCCAGGGGTCTATTGGTAATTCCCCTTATGCCTGGTGGGAGGCTGTTGAACAGTCTTGGGCCCCGGACACTTACTAAGTTTTCTATTAGTGTACTAATGGTGCCCCAACTTTTAAGTGGTTGTATATTGCATCGTTTGCCCTGTTTTTACTTTCTAGGATTTTCCAGGTGTAGATTATGATGTATCTCTCTCGCCTGCGCTCCAGTGACTACAGGTCAAATGACTCCAAGGTATTTGAAGGAACTTATATGTGCAGTAAAGGTTCTCTGTACATTCTCTAGATCTGCGATTTCACCTGCCTTGAATGGAACTGTTAGTGTACAGGAGTATTCCAGCCTAGAGAAAACAAGTGACTTTAATTGCACCATAATTCCTTAACATAAAATTATATTTTCCTTCCCTCATCTATGTCTTTAAAGGACATTCATTGCCTAGTGAGTGACTGAGCCACTTGAGATGATAGCTAATGGATGTTTTTTCAACTTAGCATGAGGTAGTAGGCCTGCTAGTGGGCCCCGTCTCCTGTGACGCCCTCTCCAGCTGCTGCACATCAATTCCGGTCCAATTTATATAGCTCCATTTGAACATCTACTTCGGAGACATCAACTCTATAGAAATGAACTTGTAACAAGAGGCTGAGGGACAGAACACCTCAGATCTCTTCTTTAACTGTCTCCAGTATTTTAGTTACCTCTGCATTCGACAGATGAAGTTTGCTGTACAGGCGGAAAGTTTTGAAAATAAAGGTATCAAACTGTTACACATGTGCTTTTGTAGTCTGATGCCCTGCATCTGTCAGGTCACCAACACTGCCCTGCATCTGTCAGGTCACCAACACTGCCCTGCATCTGTCAGGTCACCAACACTGCCCTGCATCTGTCAGGTCACCAACACTGCCCTGCATCTGTCAGGTCACCAACACTGCCCTGCATCTGTCAGATCACCAACACTGCCCTGCATCTGTCAGATCACCAACACTGCCCTGCATCTGTCAGATCACCAACACTGCCCTGCATCTGTCAGATCACCAACACTGCCCTGCATCTGTCAGGTCACCAACACTGCCCTGCATCTGTCAGGTCACCAACACTGCCCTGCATCTGTCAGGTCACCAACACTGCCCTGCATCTGTCAGGTCACCAACACTGCCCTGCATCTGTCAGGTCACCAACACTGCCCTGCATCTGTCAGGTCACCAACACTGCCCTGCATCTGTCAGGTCACCAACACTGCCCTGCATCTGTCAGGCCACCAACACTGCCCTGCATCTGTCAGGTCACCAACACTGCCCTGCATCTGTCAGGCCACCAACACTGCCCTGCATCTGTCAGGTCACCAACACTGCCCTGCATCTGTCAGGTCACCAACACTGCCCTGCATCTGTCAGGCCACCAACACTGCCCTGCATCTGTCAGGTCACCAACACTGCCCTGCATCTGTCAGGTCACCAACACTGCCCTGCATCTGTCAGATCACCAACACTGCCCTGCATCTGTCAGGCCACCAACACTGATCTGCATCTGTCAGGCCACCAACACTGCCCTGCATCTGTCAGGTCACCAACACTGCCCTGCATCTGTCAGGCCACCAACACTGCCCTGCATCTGTCAGGTCACCAACACTGCCCTGCATCTGTCAGGTCACCAACACTGCCCTGCATCTGTCAGGCCACCAACACTGCCCTGCATCTGTCAGGTCACCAACACTGCCCTGCATCTGTCAGATCACCAACACTGCCCTGCATCTGTCAGGCCACCAACACTGATCTGCATCTGTCAGGCCACCAACACTGCCCTGCATCTGTCAGGTCACCAACACTGCCCTGCATCTGTCAGGCCACCAACACTGCCCTGCATCTGTCAGGTCACCAACACTGCCCTGCATCTGTCAGGTCACCAACACTGCCCTGCATCTGTCAGGCCACCAACACTGCCCTGCATCTGTCAGGTCACCAACACTGCCCTGCATCTGTCAGGTCACCAACACTGCCCTGCATCTGTCAGGTCACCAACACTGCCCTGCATCTGTCAGGTCACCAACACTGCCCTGCATCTGTCAGGTCACCAACACTGCCCTGCATCTGTCAGGTCACCAACACTGCCCTGCATCTGTCAGAATCACCACCAGTCATCATACATTTGTTTACACTAATCAATGTTACAGTCTAAGAGCTGCTATTCTATCTCAGTTCATTTCAAAGCTCAGCCCTATCTGAGGTATACTACCCTTCCCCAGGATGCCACCCACACCAGTCGCTTGACACCCTGGTACCTAGTTGCTGGTAGGTGAACAGCTGGTGTCTCAAGGAAACATGCCCAGTGTTTGTACCCGTACCGGTGATTGAACCACGGACACTCAGTGTGTGAGTTGAGTGCGCTACCAACCGAACTACGGGACATCTTTTCCAATACTGGAATTTGGCATCATGGATAAGAGTGATAATAAGAAAACTCACAATGGCCTAAACTACTACTGCTTCTACTACAACTACAACTGCTGCAGCAGCAGCAGCGGCGGCGGCTACGGCAGCAGCAGCGGCAGCGGCAGCGGCGGCAGCAGCAGCAGCAGCGGCGGCGGCGGCAGCGCAGCGCAGCAGCAGCGCGAGCAGCGCAGCAGCGCGCAGCAGCAGCAGCAGCAGCAGCGCAGCGCAGCAGCGCAGCAGCAGCAGCAGCGCAGCAGCAGCAGCAGCGCGCAGCAGCGGCAGCGCAGCAGCGGCAGGCAGCAGCGAGCAGCAGCAGCAGCAGCAGCGCGCAGCAGCAGGAAGCAGCAGCAGCGGCAGCAGCGAGCAGCAGCGGCAGCGCAGCAGCAGCAGCAGCAGCAGCAGCAGCAGCAGCAGCAGCAGCAGCAGCAGCAGCAGCGCAGCAGCGCAGCAGCGGCAGCAGCAGCAGCAGCAGCAGCAGCAGCAGCAGCAGCGCGCAGCAGCAGCAGCAGCAGCAGCGCGCGGCGGCAGCGCGCAGCAGCAGCAGCGGCAGCGCGCAGCAGCGCAGCAGCGCAGCAGCAGCAGCAGCAGCAGCAGCGCAGCAGCGGCGCAGCGCGCAGCGGCAGCGGCAGCAGGCAGCGCAGCGGCAGCAGCAGCAGCAGCGCAGCAGCGCGGCAGCAGCGGCAGCGCAGCGGCAGCAGCGCAGCGGCGCAGCGGCGCAGCAGGCAGCAGCAGCGCAGCGCAGCAGCGGCAGCAGCAGCAGCGCAGCGCGCAGCGCGCAGCAGCAGCGGCAGCACGGCAGCAGCAGCAGCAGCAGCAGCGGCAGCAGCAGCAGCAGCAGCGGCGCAGCAGCGCGCAGCAGCAGCAGCAGCACGCAGCGCAGCAGCAGCAGCAGCAGCAGCGCGGCGGCAGCGCGCAGCAGCGCAGCAGGCAGCGCAGCAGCAGCAGCAGCAGCAGCAGCAGCAGCAGCAGCAGCAGCAGCAGCAGCAGCAGCAGCAGCAGCAGCAGCAGCAGCAGCAGCAGCAGCAGCAGCAGCAGCAGCAGCAGCAGCAGCTGGAGCAACTAGGACAAACATGTAAGCAGCAGTATACTGCTCGTGCGAGCGCGCGAGCGCATTCCACCATTTCATCAATGAACGGATCAAAAAAATAAAGAGTTCAACCCGGAAGTTCAACTGTTCTTGCCGGTACAATGCATTTCTCTTTGATGACACCGAAGCGCAAAAAAAATTGATCTGATGGATACACGAATTTATTCACATACTTTTTTTTCTCATCCAACAAACATCCCTTCATTGTTCGCCACAAATAATTTCACAACAAATAGCAACAAATATTTGTTATGCTCAACAAGAATTAATTGACAAACAAGAAAGGAGAACGCAAGCAAAAGTAAACCAATGAGAAGCTTTTTTGGGGGGACGGGGAGGGAGGGGGGGTATAACGTTTCGCTCTGTGTAGAGCTTTATTAATTAGCTTCATCTGTTGCGTAGAGTAACACTTTTCTTCCTGTAGTCATTACTGCCAACAGTGTACCTTTGTATGCAAATAACAGAGGCAACATTTTTTTTTTTTTGCTCTAAAGCAGTTTAGATTATGTTATTTTTCTCTCAATTTATGTTTGAGCCGTAGACTCGACATATTATTATTATTATTATTATTATTATTATTATTATTATTATTATTATTATATACAGTGAGGAGATACCACCTCGGAGAAAAGAATATAGTGGTACCTCGGTATTCGTCCAGCTCCCAACTCGAACAATTATGTAAGTGTATTTTTGTAAGTGCTTTTGAAAGTGTATTTTTGGGGGTCTGATTAATCTACTTTACATTAGTCCTTATGGGAACAAATTCGTTCGGTACTCGAAGAGATCGGCACTTGAACATAATTAAGGACGTATACCGAGGTACCACCGTATGAATTTAAAGAAAAAATATAGAAATTTCTTCCCGAAGCTTTACGTACTTTCTTCTCTCCTCCTACCTCAAATAATATTATATATATATATATATATATATATATATATATATATATTGTGATGCAAAGATATGAAAGGATAGCTGCAATTCCTAGGATCAAGAGCCCTCTCGCTGATATCAAAGTCAAGGTGAATCAAATCGTAGAATAAACAAAAGGAGAGAACCAAAGACGGTGCATTAGGTAAACAGGAAGAACCGAGAGAATTAGATTATGTTTATCAAAAAAAACAGAGAAGAGCTACTAAACATGTTAGATTAATTATAGAAGGATAAAACGTATCTCTGAATTTAACAAGAATGTGTTACAGAAGAGAAACATATAGAGGTAAACTGAAATGTTGGTCGTTGCAGGAACGAGGTCAAGCCAAAACCGGCACCAGTTAACGTCACTGCCAACACCGGCACCAGTTAACGTCACTGCCAACACCGGCACCAGTTAACGTCACTGCCAACACCGGCACCATTTAACGTTACTGCCAACACCGGCACCAGTTTATGTCACTGCCAACACCGGCAACAGTTAACGTCACTGCCAACACCGGCACCAGTTAACGTCACTGTCAACACCGGCACCAGTTAACGTCACTGCCAACACCGACACCAGTTAACGTCACTGCCAACACCGACACCAGTTAACGTCACTGCCAACACCGGCACCAGTTAACGTCACTGCCAACACCGGCACCAGTTAACGTCACTGGAAAAGAAATTTGACTGGATAAATTGCAGCGCAGATCAAGCCAGCAATGTGAATTGACCTTGAGGTCAACTCGTATTAAAGTAAATTTCCATTGAAAGCAACTCGTACTGAAGCCAGCTTGTGTTGAAGTCAACCTCTTTTGAAGCCAACTCGTATTGAAGCTAGTTTTTTTTTAAGCCAGATGGTCAAAGCTGAATTCAAAAAGTGTTCCCAACAAGTCGCAGCTTTGCAAATGACAAATCGATTGCAATAGCAACAGAAACTAGTCCGGCGAGTAGAAATAAGCTTTATTGAACGGCAATTGAATAAAAAAATAACTTATTTTTTATTTTATTTTACGTTATTTTATTTTAGGGGGGGGGGGAGAAGTGAAGGGTAAGAATTATGTAAAATTCAATTTAAACTTTTATGAAGAAGCATAAAACTTGATTTATTACTACTGGGGAAAAAGACCAGGACTGTCGCTTTCAAATTTGGGATCTGCCAGTATGTAGGGTTTTGTTTTTCCCAAGTCTATCATCGTAAGTAAGAGTCGATATGTGAATATGATGGTACACATTACTGACAAATTGATAGTTAAGGCACATGTGCAACAGTTAAGTGACTTTATTCCGAAACGTTTCGTCTACACAGTAGGCTTCTTCAGTCGAATACAGAGGCACCAGAAACAGTAGAGATGTGAAGACGATGTCATCAGTCCATTACCCTGGACGACGTAGTTTTAAGGTAGTCAGTCCCTCAGCCTGGAGAATAGTTCTACTTTATAGTCTGGAAGTGTGAAGCTGAATCAACAGAATGGGACCTCGCCTGCAGGCAACCTTCTTCAGGCATGTTTTCTCAGTTTTCTCAGTGGTTCCTATTTTCTGAAGGCGAATCAGACTAGTTAAGGTGTTAATGTATGTCAGACTGGTGTTCTTCAACCTTGATTAGGGACGACAGACTGCTCTTCAACCTTGATCTGGGGACGACACACTGCTGTTCTTCAACCTTCACCTGGGGACAACCCACTGCTGTTCTTCAACTTTGACCTGGGGACGACACACTGCTGTTCTTCAACCTTCACCTGGGTACAACCCACTGCTGTTCTTCAACTTTGACCTGGGGACGACACACTGCTGTTCTTCAACCTTGATCTGGGGACGACACACTGCTGTTCTTCAACCTTCACCTGGGGACAACCCACTGCTGTTCTTCAACTTTGACCTGGGGACGACACACTGCTGTTCTTCAACTTTGACCTGGGGACGACACTGCTGTTCTTCAACCTTCACCTGGGGACAACCCACTGCTGTTCTTCAACTTTGACCTGGGGACGACACACTGCTGTTCTTCAACCTTCACCTGGGGACGACACACCGCTGTTCTTCAACCTTGATCTGAGCATGACAGAATGCCGTTCGCAAAATATGCCAAAAAAAAAGAATGTGCGAATTTAGATTGACCCAAATACTGGAGAATGCTTTGATGCCTATGAGGGGCTCTCGATCCAGGGAATTGGATCCACCCACTATTTTCTTGGATCAAACTTTATTACCTCACGAGAAATGACTTGAAATTCATGAAATTAGGTTAGTATACACTGAGCACTTCAGAATAGAATTTACACCTATGATGTACACTGTTTCTATGAAGGAACACTGCAGCAGGCCTACTGGCCCATGCGAGGCAGGTCCAAATCTCCTGAAAGCTTCATTTTCTAACATCTGGCTACCTTCATCAACTACCAACCACCACTCTTTGAGCCAAGTGACGCCAAACGGGTTTAACACTTCCCGGAAATAAAGACAATGCTGTGATGTGAACGCATTTCCTCCATGACACTGATTCAATGAGTGACGTTGTGTCCTATTTTTGGTGTCGCCCTACCTCAGTGGAAGGCGACCAGGGTGTTAATAATAATAATAATAATAATAATAATAATAATAATAATAATAATAATAAACGTTTAGTTACCTTTGGAAATACCGCTGCGGTGTTGTTACCTTTGTTTACAATGGTGAGGAGAGATATTGCTGAACAGGCATTTATTGACACATTATTTCGCTAGGTGTTGAGCATTATCAAGGTTTCATAGCGACACAGTTTCGCTCGGTATTGAGCTGTATCTGCAAAGTAATTATCTTCGGCAGTACGCCATTTGATTCAGTTTATTTACAATGACGAAGTCTTCCACCCGAGTCACACTGTTGGGCAAGTGCATGTACCGTACTTCACTGTCTGCAGGTACAAGCAGGGCCAGCACAAGTGCATGTATCGTACTTCACTGTCTGCAGGTACAAGCAGGGCCAGCACAAGTGCATGTACCGTACTTCACTGTCTGCAGGTACAAGCAGGGCCAGCACAAGTGCATGTACCGTACTTCACTGTCTGCAGGTACAAGCAGGGCCAGCACAAGTGTATGTACCGTACTTCACTGTCTGCAGGTACAAGCAGGGCCAGCACAAGTGTATGTACCGTACTTCACTGTCTGCAGGTACAAGCAGGGCCAGCACAAGTGCATGTACCGTACTTCACTGTCTGCAGGTACAAGCAGGGCCAGCACAAGTGCATGTACCGTACTTCACTGTGTGCAGGTACAAGCAGGGGCAGCACAAGTGCATGTACCGTACTTCACTGTGTGCAGGTAAAAGCAGGGGCAGCACAAGTGCATGTACCGTACTTCACTGTCTGCAGGTACAAGCAGGGCCAGCACAAGTGCATGTACCGTACTTCACTGTCTGCAGGTACAAGCAGGGCCAGCACAAGTGCATGTACCGTACTTCACTGTCTGCAGGTACAAGCAGGGCCAGCACAAGTGCATGTACCGTACTTCACTGTCTGCAGGTACAAGCAGGGCCAGCACAAGTGCATGTACCGTACTTCACTGTCTGCAGGTACAAGCAGGGCCAGCACAAGTGCATGTACCGTACTTCACTGTCTGCAGGTACAAGCAGGGCCAGCACAAGTGCATGTACCCTACTTCACTGTCTACAGGTACAAGCAGGGGCAGCACAAGTGCATGTACCGTACTTCACTGTCTACAGGTACAAGCAGGGCCAGCACAAGTGCATGTACCGTACTTCACTGTCTGCAGGTACAAGCAGGGGCAGCACAACACTCAGGGGAGAACACAAGAGGGAACCCTGAATGTCAAGCAATGGAAGCTAGAGTACGGCGATTTGTGCTTCACTTCCGCTGCCTCAACTCTCGATACACATGTTCCCTGGAGTTACAATAGTCGGGGCAAAATATCGTCGGTATCGTATCTCTGTGTCTTTATTCTTTGACGTTGTTTGTGAGGCAAACGATTTTCCACAGCGACATACTGGTTCGCTTGGTCCAGCAGACTGTTGTTACATTCAAGAACGACGCACCATTCACCTCGTGGACGACACACTCGTGTCGTCACCTCGTGAGAACACAACGTCCAGGGTGGAAATAAGTCACTCTGTCTGACTTTTTGGGGTTATCCTAGTTTCTCTACACATATGCTGCTATGTATGATAATGTATGTAACTATTTGTGTATACCTGAATAAACTTACTTGCCTCGCTCTCCCACACTGTTGTACTAACCATTCTTCACCTGTTTATTCCTTCATTGTTGATAAGGGGTTCTTGATTCCCTTCCCCACAAGCAAGCTGGAATGCCTCCCATTACCCAGGCGTCGTATGGCCACTACAGGTCTAGAGCCTCCGCATAAATGTGCAATCAAAATAATCCTGGTTAATAGCATCTTCAAGAGTGTTCCTGGGACCCATTACTGCTTCTGTCACTGAAGGCAGGATACCACAAGCATAGCTCTGCTCCTGTGGTTAACAATGCTGATGAGTGGACACATAAAGACATATCTACACAGTTGAAGACATTTAGTGAAACAGGAAAGCCTCGCCACCAGTCGCCTTTTCCAGCCCTAGGGTTGAAGCAGCCACTTGTGGCGAAACGTTTCCTCAATATCCTGAAATCTGCATGTGTGTTTTATCTACATACTGATAGTATCATCATATCTCTCCAGTCACCATGAGCATACCTCTGTAGCTACAGTAGAAATGAGAAACCAGGAGCATAGCTCTGATTCAGTAGCTAACAGTGAAGAAGGGAAACCAGGAGCATAGCTCTGCTCTCGTAGCCACAAACAAATATAAATAACAAATATGTAAAGAGAAATCGGCTAAAATAAGTACGGGTGGAAAAACAACTATATATCTGGGAAGGATAGCGAGCTAACACTGTGTCCTGGAGGTCTGTGCTTGAAGACACGAGGTTTGGGCTCTGCCGTCGATGAAATATGCATATAGAGTAATACATATTTTAGAGCCCTGGTGAACAATAGTTTGAAAAACAAACAAACAAAAAATCGGGCCAGCAATCAACAAAATATTTGAAAAGCTAAATATTATTGCAGTCGAACAGAAATTTGTCCATTTATACGAGGTATGGAAACTGAAATGGCTTTGTTTCACGAAGCCATTTTTCCCTTTAGGTTAGAGGTATTCATGGCTATGTAGGCTCGTGTCTAGTTATGTTTTCTGTATGTGTTAGGAATGAAAATGTATATATATATATATATATATACATATATACATATATATATATATATATATATACATATATACATACATACATACATACATACATAAGAACATAAGAACATAAGAAAGAAGGAACACTGCAGCAGGCCTACTGGCCCATGCGAGGCAGGTCCAAATCTCCAACGGCTTAAGCCCCGACCCAGCCAGGTCAGGTTACATTCACTTAAGGAGGGAACACTGCATCTGACCTAGCACAGGCTAGTCAGGACCAACTCACACCCAACCGCACCCACTCATATAATTGTCTAGTTGACCACCTGGTCAGCCGACCACCTGGTCAGGTCACTTCCACTTAAGGAATTAGTACAGCTACTGACCTGGTAATACAAGCTAGTCAGGTCCAAATTCACACCCATCCACACCCACCCATGTATTTATCTAACCTATTTTTAAAACTACACAACGTCTTAGCATCTATGACGGTACTCGGGAGTTTGTTCCACTCATCCACAACTCTATTACCAAACCAGTGCTTTCCTATATCCTTCCTGAATCTGAACTTTTCCAACTTGAAACCATTGCTGCGAGTCCTGTCTTGGCTGGATATTTTCAGCACGCTATTTACATCCCCTTTATTTATTCCTGTTTTCCATTTATACACCTCAATCATATCCCCCCTAATTCTACGCCTTTCTAGAGAGTGGAGATTCAGGGCCCTCAGTCTATCCTCATAGGGAAGATTTCTGATACATGGGATCAACTTTGTCATCCTCCTTTGTACGTTTTCCAGTGCATTTATATCTATTCTGTAATACGGTGACCAGAACTGTGCAGCATAATCTAAATGAGGCCTAACCAAAGATATATAGAGTTGTAGAACAACCTGAGGACTTCTATTATTTATACTTCTTGATATGAAGCCAAGGATTCTGTTAGCTTTATTGCGAACACTTATGCACTGTTGTCTTGGCTTCAGATTACTACTAACCAGAACTCCTAAATCCTTCTCGCAATCACAAGTAATAAGATCTACATTATTCAGCTTATATGTGGCATGGTTATTGTCCTGCCCAACATTTAGAACTTTGCATTTGTTTACATTAAACTGCATCTGCCACTTCTCCGACCACTGCATCAGTCTATTCAAATCATCCTGGAGTGCTCTAATGTCCTCATTTGAATGAATTGGACGACCTATTTTGGTGTCATCAGCAAATTTACTTATGTTACTATTTATTCCCTCATCTATGTCGTTTATGTAAATTGTAAACAACAGGGGCCCAAAACTGACCCCTGTGGAACACCGCTTGAGACGCGCCCCCATTCTGATTTCTCTCCATTTATGCAAACTCTCTGCCGCCTATTTGTCAACCATGCCTCTACCCAGGAAAAATTTCTCCTGCTATTCCGTGTGCCTTAAGTTTCCTCAGTAGCCTCTGATGTGGAACTTTATCGAAAGCCTTACTGAAGTCCATATACACAATATCATATTCATTACCATGATCTACCTCCTCAAACACCTTAGTGAAAAAGTTAGTAAATTCGTAAGACAGGAACGCCCCTTAGTAAAACCGTGTTGAGATTCATTAATCAATTTATGCTTTTCAAGATGGCTACGAATTGCCTCGGCAATTATTGATTCCATAAATTTACCAACTATGGAGGTAAGGCTTATTGGTCTATAGTTCGAAGCTAAGGACCTGTCACCTGCCTTGTAAATAGGTATTACATTTGCCCTTTTCCACTTGTCTGGCACTATGCCAGTTTGTAGTGATATATTGAAAAGATTTGCCAAAGGTTTGCTAAGTTCCTCTTTACATTCCTTTAAAACTCTTGCAAACAGTTCATCAGAGCCTGGGGATTTGTTAGGTTTTAATTTCTCTATTTGTCTGAGGACCATGTCACTAGTTACCCCAATCGAGCATAGTCTATTATCTTCCAGTTCTACATAATTTATTATTTCTGGAATTCTGCTAGTATCTTCCTGAGTAAAAACTGAGAGGAAGTAAGTATTGAAAATTTCACACATATCCTTATCACTGTCCGTGATTTGTCCTGAGTTACTCTTAAGTGGGCCTATCTTGTCCCTAATCTTACTTCTGTATACCTGAAAGAACCCTTTTGGGTTAGTCTTCGAATCCCTTGCGACCTTAGCCTCATAATCCCTTTTTGATTTTCTTATTCCTTTTTTTATTTCTCTCTTTAATTGAAAATATTGATTTCTTATCTGTCCATCCCCTCTTTTGATACGCCTATATATGCCTCTCTTTTGACCAATGAGATGTTTTAATCTATTGTTCATCCATTTAGGATCATTTTTGTTAGATCTAATTTCCCTACTTGGAACAAAGGTTGTCTGGGCAGCTAGAACTACGCTCTGAAAAACGACATATTGGCAACCAAAACCACCTACCTGACCCATAGTCAGGTCATCCCACTTAGCCCACCTAGGTAATTTCTCAGCCCCATGAAGTCGGCAACACGAAAGTCTGGAACAGAGACTTGATTGCAGTTACCTGGGTAATTCCATGATATATTAAAGCTAAGTGATTTGTGATCGCTTTCCCCAAGCTCTTCATTAACCTCAAGATTATTAATTAGTGATTCTTTGTTGGCAAGAACCAAATCAAGCAAGTTGCTACCTCTAGTTGGTTCTGTCACAAACTGTTTTAAAAAACAATCCTGAACCGTATCAAGAAAGTCACTAGACTCGAGATTACCTGTCTCATTGTTCCAATCAATTTGTCTAAAGTTAAAATCTCCCATTAACACAACATTTTCATATCTAGACGCCTTATGAATTTCGTCCCATAGCAGCTTACTGCACTCCCTATCCAGACTTGGGGGCCTGTAAATCACACCCAAAATTAATTTTCACGACCCTCGAGAAACTGTAGCCAAACAGATTCTGTGTCCACTGTTTCTAATCTTATATCATGTCTAACACAACAATTTAAATTATCTCTGACATACATCGCCACTCCACCACCCTTCCTGTTGACCCTATCAGTGTGGAATAGTTTGTAACCCTGAATGTTGCACTCGGAAGGCATTTCTCTATCTTTCAGGTTGAACCAGGTCTCTGTTATAGCAATAATATCTATATTATCTGCACTTGCAAGTAATCTTAGCTCATCTATCTTATTTCTTAGACTCCTACTATTTGTATAGTAAACCTTAAGGGAGCTAGTCACTCGTTGCCCTCTATTATCTCTCTTTGTTTGTTGATCAATTGCTTTGCATTTACAAACTTTATTTTGAATCTTATCTTTTAAACATATCCCTGAGGTATCCTGGTAATATCTACTGTTTCCAGGCCTAATACTACAGCCTGATTGTTTCCCACAAACACCCATACCTCTATAATCTATCAGTTTAAATTCCTAGACAAGTCTCCAATGACCCCCTCAATCGTATCGGCTAATGCAATCACTTCAGCCCCAGAGAGATGAACCCCATCCCTTGCATACATATCACGTTTGCCATAGAATTTGTCCCAGTTATCAATGAATGGAATTGCAAGTTCCTTGCAGTACCTGTCTAGCCAGCAATTTATACAAATTGCCCTAGACATCCATTCATTGCCCACTCCCTTTCTAGGCAAAATGCTACATATGATTGGGATACCTCCCTTAGACCTAACGACTTCTATGGCTGACCTGTACTTATCTAGTAGCTCCTGTCTCCTGCCCTTCCCAATGTCATTTCCACCAGCACTAAGACAGATAATGGGCTTGTTCCCATTACCTGACATAATATTATCCAACCTGCTGACTATGTCACCAACACCAGCTCCTGGGAGGCACATGCAATAAGATCACAGTAAACAGGTGATATCACAACATGCAGAAGAACCATTGGGAAAAAAATAGCGAACTTTCCAATTAGCAAACAGGTGAATTATTTACAAACATTATTTCAGTCCACAGCAGAGATTCGGACTTGCAGACTCTGTATCAAAGTACACAGTACTTTCACCACCCAACCAGATCCCAGAAACTGAGAGGCAGAACTGAGATGCGCTCATAACACGCCACTACTGTTCTCGAGAACAGTCCAAACACACCACTACTGTTCTCGAGAACACTTCGACCTGTTCAGCATTCTCACTGACTTGATCAAAGTTTATCGACAGCTAGCTAGCTAGCCCTTGGCTTGCCCTTCTTGAAATAAGTCGAATAAACTGTGTTTTAAACGTTATTACTGCTAAAAATAGTCTTACATTTCAATAAAAAAACATTCGCACGAATTTCTGGACGTGTGACCCTTTACTGAGAGATAAAAACTTGGATATACTTTATTACTGTACTTCAGCTGTGAAATACCACCCTCCGCTATTACTCTGTAGCAGCTGCAAGAGTATCCCTCTCTTTATTAGTCTGTAGCAGTTGCAAGAGTATCCCTCTCTTTATTAGTCTGTAGCAGTTGCAAGAGCCTCCCGCTCTTTATTACTCTCTCACGGCTGCAAGAGTACACCGCTCTTTATTACACTCTCACGGCTGCAAGAGCCTCCAGCTCTTTATTACTCTCTCACGGCTGCAAGAGTGCACCGCTCTTTATTACACTCTCACGGCTGCAAGAGCCTCCAGCTCTTTATTACTCTCTCACGGCTGCAAGAGCCTCCCGCTCTTTATTATACTCTCACGGCTGCAAGAGCCTCCCGCTCTTTATTACTCTCTCACGGCTGCAAGAGCCTCCCGCTCTTTATTACTCTCTCACGACTGCAAGAGCCTCCCGCTCTTTATTACTCTCTAACGGCTGCAAGAGCCTCCAGCTCTTTATTACTCACGGCTGCAAGAGCCTCCCGCTCTTTATTATACTCTCACGGCTGCAAGAGCCTCCCGCTCTTTATTACTCTCTCACGACTGCAAGAGCCTCCAGCTCTTTATTACTCACGGCTGCAAGAGCCTCCCGCTCTTTATTATACTCTCACGGCTGCAAGAGCCTCCCGCTCTTTATTACTCTCTCACGGCTGCAAGAGCCTCCTGGCTCTTTCACGCCATGTTTATGACTGACATAAAAAAGAAAATAGAGGGCGAGACGAGCAATATACATTTATATAGGCAGTGTCTATTATATAAACAGAAGGGCATGCAGGCGATTTATATACTGATTATTACCTGTTACGCAAATACAGCGTCAGTGCGCAAAAAAAAAAAAAATATGCCGCATTATTGTTTACGGGGTATAAAGGTTATCGACTGCTCTAGGGTCATCAATGGTGCTCGAAACGTTTTCGCCACCAGACAATAATGCTTATTTGTGTGATTAAAGTAAATTCTCGGTATATACACGCCGAGGGAGATGCACCTCTCGGTGTACACTATATTCCGTTGTAATTTATAACGAATGTTTTGTGCATTAAACAGGAATAATTTTTATATGTTGCAAAATGTGCAACGTTGGCTTTCTTTGACTTTGAAATGACACCGTAAGGTTGGAAGAGGTGTCGTCTGTGACAATACAAAGACACTTAGAGCAAGCACTTATTTTGATGTTTCGCTCAACGGTGAGCTTGCGTCTAAATTATTATCGTTTCAGTGTATTAGCCTACTTGGAGGCCTTTTCGCCCTCCAGGGAAGCATCTATGTTGGTTGAAAAAAACACAAGTCCGCCTAAGGCTTTAAATATCACAACGTTTCGCTCAAAGGGAGTTATACAGACAGTTGTAACGTTATAAATGTCCCATTGTGCAAAACATTGCTAAAATATAAATATCATAAAAATTAAAAAAAATATATATAAAATTCTTTGAAAGGGTTCTAAGAAGCAAGATCATTAACCACTTAGATACCCATAAATTTCACAACCCAGGGCAACATAGGTTTAGAGCAGGTCGCTCCTGCCTGTCCCAGCTACTGGACCACTATGACAAGGTCCTGGTTGCTATAGAGGATAAACAAAATGGAGATGTAGTATACACAGACTTTGAAAAAGCCTTCGACAAGTGCGACCACGGTGTAACAGCGCACAAAATGCGTGATAAAGGAATAACAGGAAAAGTTGGTTGATGGATCTATAACTTCCTAACAAATAGAGCACATAGAGTAATAGTAAACAGAGTAAAGTCTGAGGCAGCTACGGTGAAAAGCTCTGTTCCACAAGGCACAGTACTCACTCCCATGCTATTCCTCATCCTCATATCTGACATAGCCAGAGATGTAAGCCATAGCTCCGTGTCTTCCTTTGCGGATGGCACCAGAATTGCTATGACAGTGTCCTCCATCGAAGACACCGAAAGACTCCAAGCGGACATCAACCAAATGTTCAAATGGGCCACTCACTGCTGTACACTAACTGCTTCCTTCAAGGCAGGCGAAATTGCTGACCTGGAGTGTTCAAAGAACTTTTCACGGCGGAAATAAGCACGATAAAACACCTAAATTACTGGAAACGGTTGAAGTTCCTTGATTTGCATTCCCTGGAACGCAGGCGAGAAATATACAAGATAATATACACTTGGAAAATCCTAGAGGGATTAGTACCAAACTTTCACACGAAAATCACTCCCTATGAAAGCAAAAGACTCGGCAGGAGATGCAACATTCCCCCAATGAAAAGCAGGGGTGCCACGAGTACACTGAGAGACAACACAATAAGTATCAGGGGCCAAAGACTGTTCAACTGCTTCCCAGCAAACATTAGGGGGATTACCAATAGACCCCTGGCTGTCTTCAAGAAGACACTGGACAAGCATCTAAAGTCAGTTCCTGACAAGCCGGGCTGTGGTTCGTACGTCAGTTTGCGTGCGGCCAGCAGTAACAGCTTGGTTTATCAGACCTTAATCCACCACGAGGTCTGGTTTCAGACCGAGCCACGGGGGCGTTGACCCCCGAAACCCTCTCAAGGTATACTCTGTTTCGCGCGTCTCTCCATCGTTTCGTCGTCTCGCTGCCTCTTCCATCTATCTTCCACGTTCTCGGTAACCAGAAAAAATATTGACGCCTTTTAAAAGTAAGATTACTAAGAAAGATGTCCGAATGGTTTCAAGTGTTGGGAACTGAATGAAATGGCACACGCAAGAGCGTTAGTCTTTGTTTTATAACAATTTTTAGCTCGAGGGAAACTTGATCAGTTTATTAATTTGCAATCTGACAACAATTTCTTCTCCCCAACCTTTTTTTTTTTTTTTGCTTCAAGTTAATGCCGACAGAACTCGCAAAATACAAAATAGTAGTTATAATCAATAGCATAATTTTTTAAAGGGGTGGACTGGTAAGCCAGCGGAAGGCCTCGGTCAGATGACCAAACTATCCAGCGGCGGGTCGTCATATGACTAAGACCCGTCTGAGTTCGACATTATTCAGTTTACAATTGCCATAGTGATCTTTCTAGTCCCAGGATTAGAACTTTTCATCTGTCCATGGGAAGCGGCCTTATTTAATAGCTAGATAAGCTCTCCCTTGACTTTTTCTCATCCACTTGTCTGCTCTCTGGCACCTTGACCTATCCCTCGGTCTAGATATTACTCGAGAACTACATTTGTATCTTTTTAACAATAAGACTCAGAAGTGACCCTGTTTGCAGACAATGTGGAGTTTATGAAGAGAATTCAATCGGACGAGGATGAGGCAGGACTAGAGAGGGATCTGGACAGGCTGCAAACCTCGTCCAGTAATCGGCTTATGAAGTTTAACGCTACCAAGTGCAAAGTCATCAAGATCGGGGAAGGGCAAAGAAGACCGCAGAGAGAGTACAGTCTAGGTGGCCAAAGACTACAAACTTTACTCATGGAAAAGAATCTTGGGATAAGCATAATACCGGGCACATCTGAGGCGCACATCAACCAAATGACTGCTGCAGCATATAAGAGACTAGCAAACCTAAGAATAGCGTTTCGACAATTCAGTAAGGAATCTTTCAGGACTCTGTACACAGTGTACGTCAAGCCCCATACTGGAGTATGCAGCACCAGTTTGGAACCCACACTTGGTCAAGCACGTCAAGAAATTAGAGAAAGTCCCGAAGCTAAGGAGCATGTCCGACGAGGAGAGGTTAAAGGAAATCGACCTGATGATACTAGAGAACAGGAGAGAGAGAGGGGAAACATGATAACGATATATAAAATACTGAGAGGAATTGACAAGGTGGAGAGAGAGGATGTTCCAGAGATGGGACACAGCAACAAGGGGTCACATCTGGAAGCTGAAGACTCAGATAAGGCACAGGGATGTTAGGAAGTATTTCTTCAGTCATAGAGTTGTCAAGAAGTGGGATAGTCTGGAGAGTGATACAGTAGAGGCAGGATCCATACATAGCTTTAAGAAGAGGTATGATAAAGCTCATGGAGCAGGGAGAGAGTAGACCTAGTGGCGACCAGTGAAGAGACGGAGCCAGGAACTATGAATCGACCCCTGCAACCACAATTAGGTGAGTATACACACACACACACACACACACACACACACACACACACACACACACAGGAATTGACAAAGTGGACAGAGACAGAATGTTCCAGAGATGGGACACAGCAACAAGGGGACACAGTTGGAAGTTGAAGACTCAGATGAATCACAGAAATGTTAGGAAGTATTTCTTCAGTCACAGAGTGGTAGGGAAGTGGAATAGTTTAGGAAGCGATGTAGTGGAGGCAGGCTCAATACATAGCTTTAAGAAGAGGTATGATAAAGCTCATAGCGCAGGGAGAGTGACCCAGTAGCGGCCAGTGAAGAGGCGGGGCCAGGAGCTATGAATCGACCCCTGCAACCACAACTAGGTAAGTACAACTAGGTGAGTACACACACACACACACACACACACACATACACATGTTGATGCTTGTTTTTCCCCCATAATATTTTTGCCTTGGTTTAGTTAACAATTTACACACAGTTATATCGCCACTACCGATTTATTTTACCGGTACATAAACTCTGTTATTTCCCGATTGGAATGGATTTAAAAGCCGTGTTATTCACCGTGACAAGTGGCGTTGGATCCTTCACCAGGATAAGTTTCACGAGTAGGATTTAATCGTTTACGAAGAGAAGTTTCACTAGTATTGTTGGATTCTCCATAATGATAAGCTTGACATCACAACTGTTGGATCCTTTACAGATATTAGCTTCACAAGTGGTGTTGGATCCTTCATGAGAATAAGCTTCACATTACAAGTGGTGTTGGATCCTTCATGAGGGCAACCTTCACATCACAAATGGTGTTGGATCCTTCATGAGGGCAACCTTCACATCACAAATGGTGTTGGATAATACAAGCACACACTTAAGTGAACTTTTCCATAACACACAAATATCATAATCAACAATATTTTGGTTCATCACTGGCAAACGCACCAACAAACATCCTGAACTGATACAAGTTACTAGGAGGTTCTCAACTTGTTTATGTCATGGGTCAAACACTGTCTTTTTATAAAAGGTACGCAATACCCACAATTTGATGAGGAAGACGCATTTAAAACACTTGAGTATCTATACTGTCGAAAAGTGTTGCTTCACAGCATTTGCCTGTATATTTGACTGATGTGATAAGCAACGTCCAAACGAAGCCATCGATTCAAACGATACATCCTTGACACATTAAGTTGAAATATATTAAACCATGAAACGTGGTTTTACTGCTGTCAGTATAGAAGTGAACCCATGTCTGCTGACTACGAAAGATGATCTTACAGAGTACAACTGATCATCTCCCTACAGAGTACGATCAATTATTTCCTTGCAGAGTATGACAGATCATCTTCCTACAGAGTACGACAGGTCATCATCTTACAGAGTATACGGTAGATCATCTTACAGAGTATACGGTAGATCATTTTACAGAATATACGACAGAACTTGTCCACTGCAGAAACAAACAACTCAGTGCAGCATAAATTATATTACTGTCCCTGATGCAGAAGACATTGGCTTTTTACTGTTCAACCTGCTCGTGTTACAGACAAAGCAGATGACGTTGTAGGTACGAAGAAGTACGTTATATTCATAAGAACATAAGAAATGAGGAACACTGCAGAAGGCCTACCGGCCAATACTTGGCAGATCCTTGTCAAACCGAAACCCACTAAAAAATATTCGCTGAACCCATCATCAACCTCTGCATATATTTACTTGGTCTGATCCAACTACTTTTTTCTATGGCTAAGGGAAAAGACTGTGTATAAAGCAGCGATCTAAAGCTGTTATCCCTAAAGGAAGAGATACGGAAGAGATGCTCTCTCCCGTAATCGCCTTAGAGAGATGGTGAGACACGTTTTCATGATACCGTCTTGAATCGAAGAGAGGGAAATATTATTTTAACAATGTGAAAACGAGACCTGATGAAACATTCTTAAGATATCTGACATGAGATGGGAAGAAAAGTTCTTTAGATATCGTTCGAAAAGAGAAGGAAGATGATATCATAGTGAAAAGAAGAGAGTTATAAACATTCACGATATCCGAGAATTAGATCTGAAGGAACGTTCTTGTGATATCAACCCATAACGAAGAGATAGAGAAAAAGTCATAAGAATAAGCCCCCAGTGTCACCGTAACCTATCGTAGTTTGGTAATATCTCCCTATATTTCCTAGTTAAAGAATTTGTCCCTCCCTACCTGGTGTAACTTTATCTACAGTTATGTCCTAATGTCCCCCTTACCTACCCACTGTGGTTCCCAAGATATCTTCCTACCCACTGTGGTTCCCAAGATATCAAGATATCTTCCTACCTACTGTGGTTCCCAAGATATCTTCCTACCCACTGTGGTTCCCAAGATATCTTCCTACCCACTGTGGTTTCCAATATATCTTCATACCTACTGTGGTTTCCAAGATATCTTCCTACCTACTGTGGTTCCCAAGATATCTTCCTACCTACTGTGGTTTCCAAGATATCTTCCTACCCACTGTGGTTCCCAAGATATCTTCCTACCCACTGTGGTTTCCAAGATATCTTCCTACCCACTGTGGTTTCCAAGATATCTTCCTACCCACTGTGGTTCCCAAGATATCTTCCTACCCACTGTGGTTTCCAAGATATCTTCCTACCCACTGTGGTTCCCAAGATATCTTCCTACCTACCTTGGCTTCCCGATATATTCTTACCTATTATGGACCCTTAAAAAACAAGCAACTGAAATAATGATTCATCGTCTCTGTAGAGATTAACAAACTAAAAATTTTCTTAACGAGTTACGTTTATTTTCCTTGTCAAGAAGCTCTAAACCCGCATATCATTCGCCACAAGTGTGTGTGGTTGAGGCTCGATTAAAAGACAGAGGATCGAGCCTCCACCATTCCTCACACTGAATGACCTACACGAGCTTAGAGCATAACATAAAAAAAAATCCATAAAAAATTCACTCAAAATCATACCGCATGAAAATACGTGTTATGATTGCATATATTGGCAATGCAACACAAAGGATTCGTTGGGGAGGATATTAGGATATAACTTCAGCGCAATAAACTGTAATTTGCATTAACGTAACGTAACAAATTTCAACTGTGAAATATACGAGAGGAATATTTTATATTGGAGTCCAGTTAATCCATTTAAAATATGGTTGGTCTTATTAAGAAAACATATTGGCATTCTCCCTGTCTACTGTACACACACACACACCATCATATGCATATATATATATATATATATATATATATATATATATATATATATATATATATATATATATATATATATATATATGTCGTGCCGATTAGGTAAAACTGGTCAATTAGCAAGAACTCATCTAAAATTAAGTCCTTTCTAAAATTTTCTCTTATACGTTTAATGATATATTTTTTCCATTTATGTTAATGTAAGAATTTATAATTTTGTACCAAGAGAAACTTTGAAAACCTACCTAACCTTATTACAACAAGCGCAATTTAATTTAGCCTAACCCAACTAAATATATTTTAGATACGTTTACAATAATTTAATAAAAAACAAACACAATGAAATATATTTTTTTCGTTATGTTCAGAATGATTTTGGCGAAATTATTGCATACACAAATTTTCACTTGTCTTATATGGCAAGGTGAACGTTGCTATTTAAGCCAAAATCGCAAGTTTTACCTAATCGGCACGACATATATATATATATATATATATATATATATATATATATATATATATATATATATATATATATATATATATAGTATATAATTAAGTTCTTTCCTTTCTAAAATTTTCTCTTATACGTTTAAAGATATATATTTTTCAATTATGTTAATGTAAAAATTAATAATTTTGTACCAGAAGAGCCTTAGAAAACTTACCTAACCTTATTATAACAAACGCAACTTAATTTAGCTTAATCCAACTAAATATATTTTAGATCAGTTTACAATAATTTAATAATAAACAGACACAATGAAATTTATTTTTTTTGCTTGTCTTATTCGGCAACAACAGCGTTGCTATTTAAGCCAGAATAGCAAGTTTTACCTATTCGGCACATTATACATACATATGTATATATATATATATATATATATATATATATATATATATATATATATATATATATACGTATATATATATATAGTATATATATATATATATATATATATATATATATATATATATATATATATATATATATATATATATATATATATATATATATATATATACGTATATATATATATACGTTATATATATATATATATATATATATATATATATATATATATATATATATATATATATATATATATATATATATATATATATATATATATATATATATATACGTATATATATATATACGTATATATATATACGTATATATATATATATATATATATATATATATATATATATATATATATATATATATATATATATATATATATATATATATATATATATATATATATGGCCAGAAGTGTGATAACTTCACAGATCAGAAGGCAATATCCTCACCCCTCTTTCAGAGTGCAGGCACTGTACCACCAACCTCCAGGACTCAAGTCCGGCTCACCGTTCGTCTTTTTAAAACAGTCTGTGGTTATACGAACAACGAAGCAGGAATGTCTGCTCCGACCAACGTTTATGAAGCAAAGAATTCAGCATCACCGCATTTCTGATCCCATGCATAGATCTCTCAGCGCATACACACTGAGAGTTTACGGTTTCAGTGTCTCGTGAGCAAGTGGATGTTTCAGCTCGTCTTAACTATTAACAGCTGGTCACTCAGTCTCTCCGCCACGCTTGTCGTGGCTTGTGTGTTGTAGCGTAACAGTGGCTTTATCCATGTGTAAAGTGCTTTAATTGTCGGTTTGCGCGTTGTGCCTCGCCCAGTGTAACCTCGCAGCCCACCTGTGTATGTGTGTGTGTGTGTGTGTGTGTGTGTGTGTGTGTGTGTGTATGTGGGTGGGTTAGTTAGTTACCATTTTGTCCTAGGCACATGTCTATTAGACACTAGGCCTGTTGTATGTATGTGTGTGTGTGTGTGTGTGTGTGTGTGTGTGTGTGTATGTGTGTGTAACGAAACACTTCGAAATGTTTCGGCCCCGCCGGGAATTGAACCCGGACCCTCTGTGCGTGAAGCAAGAGCGCTAGCCACCATGCCATCGTGTGTGTGTGTGTGTGTGCGCGCGCGTGCGTGTGTGTGGGTGGGTGTGTGTGTTTGTGTGTACTCACCTATTTGTGGTTGCCGGAGTCGAGTCATAGCTCCTGGCCCCGCCTCTTCACTGATTGCTACTAGGTCCTCTCTCTCCCTGCTCCATGAGCTTTATCAAACCTCGTCTTAAAACTATGTATGGTTCCTGCCTCCACTACGTCACTTTCTAGGCTATTCCACTTCCTGACAACTCTATGACTGAAGAAATACTTCCTAACATCCCTTTTACTCATAGGAGTCTTCAACTTCCAATTGTGACCCCTTGTTTCTGTGTCCCCTCTCTGGAACATCTTGTCTCTGTCCACCTTATCTATTCCTCGCAGTATTTTATATGTCGTTATCATGTCTTCCCTAACCCTCCTGTCCTCTAGTGTTGTTAGGCCGATTTCCCTTAACCTTTCTTCGTAGGACAATCCCCTTAGCTCTGGGACTAGTCTTGTTGCAAATCTTTGCACTTTCTGTAATTTCTTGACGTGTTTGACCAGGTGTGGGTTCCAAAATGGTGCTGCATACTCCAGTATGGGCCTGACGTATATGGTGTACAGAGTCTTGAACGATTCCTTAATGAGGTATTGGAACGCTATTCTTAGGTTTGCCAGCCGCCCGTATGCTGCAGCAGTTATCTGATTGATGTATGCCTCAGGAGATGTGCTCGGAATTATGCTCACTCCAAGATCTTTTTCCTTGATTGAGGTTTGCAGTCTTTGGCCACCTAGACTATACTCTGTCTGCAAACAGGGACACTTCTGAGTCTATCCCTTCCGTTATGTCATTCACATATACCAAAAACAGCACAGGTTCTAGGACTGACCCCTGTGGAACCCCACTCGTCACAGGTGCCCACTCTGACACCTCATCACGTACCATGACTCGTTGTTGCCTCTCTGTCAGAGATTCTCTGATTCATTGCAGTGCCTTTCCTGTTACGTGTGCCTGATCCTCTAGCTTTTGCATTAACCTCTTGTGAGGAACTGTGTCGAACGCCTTCTTGCAGTCCAAGAAAATGCAGTCTATCCACCCCTCTCTCTCGTGTCTTACTTCTGTTACCTTGTCATAAAACTCCAGTAGGTTTGTGACACAGGATTTTCCTTCCCTGAAACCGTGCTGGTTGTCGTTTATAAGCTTGTGTCTTTCTAGGTGCTCCACCACTCTCCTCCTGATGATCTTCTCCATGACTTTGCATACTATACACGTCAGTGACACAGGACTGTAGTTTAATGCCTCGTGTCTGTCTCCTTTCTTAAAAATTGGGACTACATTTGCCACCTTCCACACCTCAGGTAGTTACCCACTTTCAATGTGTGTGTGTGTGTGTGTGTGTGTGTGTGTGTGTGTGTGTGTGTGTGAGTGTGGGTGTGTGTATTAAATGTTCCAGGTGTGTGCTCTCGTCTGTGTGCTGTGAGTGAAAATCGGCGATATTTCGTGAAAATCTGCTTCTAGAAGAAATCAATCTTATATCAGACGAAATATCGTGGCCTAAGTGGTCCGTAAATATTACAACAAGCCGAAACATCAGCTGATACAGCACCTTCTAATAATAATAATAATAATAATAATAATAATAATAATAATATTATTATTGTTTTTATTATTATTATTTCTTTAAGTACATACGACTTACACAGGCCGTAGCTGACATCAGTGACATACTATACAGAAAGCTCCTGGTTATGCAGAGCATTTCTGACAACTTAGGTTAATCTTGTCCCTCAGGATGCGACCCACATCAGTCGACTAACACCCAGGTACCTACCTGCTGCTAGGTGAACAGGGGCAGCATGTAAAGGAAACACGCCCAATTATTCCACCCGTACCGGGGATCAAACCACGGACACTCAGTTTATGAGCTGAGTGAGCTGTCAATCCAGCCATTTTCAAAACTGTTGTGTTTAACGCAGCCTGTCAAGCAAGGTCCCGGAGTCCTCAGTTCAACATCAACTTCACCTTATAAATATTAAAATATATGATGTTAAATGAGACGATTGTGCAAAATCTGGGTATCTTTATTCTGGAAACGATTCGTCAGCGAGTGGCTTTTTCAGTGCAGTACAGAGAAAAACGGTGGAAGATGAAGAGGAGTTTGAGGTAATCAGTCCCTCAGCCTGGAGTTGATGTGTTCAGTCCATCAATCTTGTTAAAATTACAGCATATGCGCGAATTAGGGGCTAACATACTACAGCCAGGTGAGGTGAAGCAGTCGCAGGCGGCGTCACCAGTGGAAAAATCCACAAGTGACGCCACCTACTTCCATTAGTGAACTTTTCCACTGCTTTACCTTACCTGTCTGCAGTATATTAACTCCTCCTTTGTCCATATACTACACTTTCACCAAGAAAGATGGACAGAACACACTGACTGTAAGCTGAGGGACTGACTGTCTCAAACTCCTCATCATCTACCACCGTTCTTCTCTGTACTGGACTGAAGAAGCTACTGGCTGTCGAAACATTTCCGGAATGAAGATCCTCAAATGTTGCACAATTGTTAGTTTTCTATAGCATTTATTCATTAAAACAAATGTGTTTAGGTTGATGAGCAAAACGAGAAATGTATCCCCGTTTCCCATTAACCCAGCCCCCCCTACCTCATTGCACGCCCAAAAAAAATAAGAGGGCGTTCGTAAATTTCTAATGTAGTATTATATATATACTATATATATAATATATATATATATATATATATATATATATATATATATATATATATATATATATATATATATATATATATATATGCAACCTCAGTGATTCAGCAGGAATACAGGACCCTAGCTACACCAGTGACATCACTGAATGGGAGACTCTTGCTGCTCCAACACCAAAACCTAGTGAAGAACTGGCCTACAAACAGTCAAGCTGGGACGGCCCCATCGCTGAAAAGATACTTGCCAATATGCTCAGGGCCGTAACATCAGACAGGGAGACTGCCCGTCTCCTAGCTGTGAGTGCACTTCACTCTGGGGACTTCCTCCAAACAGTTCCCATTTCGGCCATGGGAACACGCCTGGACCCTAAGACCCTTCGTATTGCAGTGGCTCTGCGCCTTGCTGCCCCTATTCACACTGAATATACGTGTATTTGCAGCGATGCGCAAGCCGACCAATATGGTCTACATGGTCTTAACTGTTATAAAACCAAGGGTTGGCATGCAAGACACAATGAGGTCAACGACATCATAAAGAGAACCCTCGCTACAGCTGGATGCCCAGCTGAGAGAGAGCCTCGATCACTAGCAGCCAACAACGCCCACAACCCAGCAAACCGCCCCGACGGGATCACCATCTATCCTTGGAAGAATGGCAAGCTCTTAGCATGGGATTATACCTGTGTGTCGACACTGGCTGACACCTACATCCATCACAGTGTTGGGCGACAGGGAGGAGCTGCTGACCACAGAGAGGAGTACAAGATCGGCAAGTACAGGGACATAAGCCAACAGTATAAATTTGTCCCAGTGGGATCAGAGACCTTGGGAGCGTGGGGAAAAAATGCAACACGTTTCCTTAAAGAACTGGGTTCCAGACTCATCGACACCACCAGGGATCCAAGGGCAGCCACGTTCATGTTCCAGCGTCTCAGCGTGGCCATCCAGAGGGGAAACGCATGCTGCATACTTGGCTCGCGTCCGGCTTCGGAGGAGCTGGAGGAGATTCATAATCTTTGACATATTGTACCATTGTATTCATGTTCATGTTTGTGTTTTCTATAAATGTATTCTGTCTATTAATAAAGCATTTATATGTATGTATGTGTGTATATAGGATGGGGTGGTAGGAGAAGTGGAATATTAAAATGGCTTCAGGAAGAAATCCAAATATTCTTCCTTGAAGCCTTTTTATCCACTTCTCCGAGGCTATGGGTCCCACAATTTGCACTAGAGGTGGACCCCATCCTATTATATATATATATATATACTGACTCAGTTCTTTAGAATTTATTTGAGCTTGTAGATCGTGTTAATAAGACAAATTGTAGTTTATAGCATGTTATTGAGAAGACGTTTCGCCCACCAGGAACTTTATTAATTACCACAGAGATGGGTGAAGTCCCTGGTGGGCGAAACATTTTCTCAGTAAAATACCATAACCAACCTTATTAACATTTCTTGCTCCTACATAATACCCTGCATCTGCTTTCTAGGTCATGAAAAAAAAAAACTGGATCGTGATAAAGTCATATATCTGAAGCCCTTATATATATTTTGAATGTCACAACATAAGTAATGACTTTCATCAAGCGGAAATACACACACTCGGGCCTTTCCTCCCAGGATGATAAATCAATCAGATCACGGAAGGATGATCCGGACCAAGGCAAAGTTAAACGGATGACATATTATGGTTCTGTGACGTGAAATTTAATTTTGAACGAAGCTCGTCTAATTCAGAGTCATTTAACAATCCAATCCCTTCAAGGAAGGGAATGAGGGTGGTGGGGAGGGAAGGGGGCGAGTGCTTTGAAGCTGAAGAGGGAAGGGGAGGCGAGTGTTTTGAGGCTGAAGAGGGAAGGGGAGGCGAGTGTTTTGAAGCTGAAGGGGAAAGGGGGAGGGCGAGTGTTTTGAAGCTGAAGAGGGAAGGGGGGGCGAGTGTTTTGAGGCTGAAGAGGGAAGGGGGAGGGCGAGTGTTTTGAAGCTGAAGAGGGAAGGGGAGGCGAGTGTTTTGAAGCTGAAGAGGGAAGGGGGAGGGCGAGTGTTTAGAAGCTGAAGAGGAAAGGGGAGGCGAGTGTTTTGAGGCTGAAGAGGGAAGGGGGAGGCGAGTGTTTTGAAGCTGAAGGGTTGTGATTCAAGGAATGGGAGCTGTTTTGCCCTTATTTGCATGAAGTTTGATTACCTAACATCCTTGGGAGGTAATCAGGTACGAGGGCTTCTTCGGCTCACTAAGTATTGGCTAAGTGATCAACACATAAAGTCCATTGTGTTTGCTAGAGACACCAGAATGTTGCACATGTGTCTTTCTTATCTAGTCCCCATGCCTGCAATAATGATAAAAATAATGATATTGTATGATCATAAGAGAAAGTGATAATCCCATTTGCTTGGGATATATACACACACGTGCTTGGGATATTTGAGGTTATGAGGTTTAATCCAGGAAAGAAGCAACAGTTATTCCTCGGATCAAAAACCCTTCAACAACGCCTTTTTAATAATGTTTTTGCACTTTTCTAAGTTTCTTCATCGAGGGGGGAGAGAGAGAGAGAGAGAGAGAGAGAGAGAGAGAGAGAGAGAGAGAGAGAGAGAGAGAGACAGACAGAGAAAGATTCTAAAAAAAACTTACTTAAAAGAGACAATTAATGAATACCTGTACACTTTGTTCGGAACTCCTGAAATTTTGATCTATATTTACGTTTTGCTTAGGTGCAAAATAAAAAAGTGTCTCGTCAAGAAAAAGATAAAAAAAAGGACTTGTCAGGAAAACAGGTAAAACAATCTATCGCCTGAGGACTGGTAACAATCTATCGCCTGAGGACTGGCAAGCAAAAATGTTACGCAAATTTACACTGTGAATAAAGAACTACTTTGCCTTGGAAAATAATTAAATGACGATAAACGTTTAAATGAAAGGGAAAAGTTAGAGTTAGCTCTTTGCTCTCTCTCTCTAGCTCTCTCTCTCTCTCTCTCTCTCATACATTTATATACAAAGGAGCCGGAGGCACCCACACCACAATACAGCGTCACAAAACAGCATCCCAATACATTAAACACAGTGTATCACAACACAGAACAAAACCTAGCACCACAACACAGCATCACAACACAGAACAACAACAAATCCACACAACACAGTATCATAACAGCACTGTAACAGCACCACAACACAACACAGCAACACAACACACCAACACAACACACCCCTCTGCAGCTGACTTTATCTTGCATTCCCATAATTTATGATTCTGATACATAATCAGTTTATGTAGGGGACAAACTGAGTTTCATTTTTCAGCTCCAATAGGAGCAGAAGCCATCAAGGGCAGGAAGTGCAGTAACAGCAGTAGCAGCAATAACAGCAACAGCTGCGGGTTCATCAACAGCAGCATTTGAGGTGGCAACGACATCAGACCCAGGAGAAGTGAGGCAGCAAATGGAGAAATCGTTTAGATTGCTTAGTGTATAGGATAAGTCCGAGAGATATGAAGACATATGATGGTCTTTCTGTCGGTTACTCATCATACTGATGATTCAGACATCATCATCATCCGTGGGTCAGGAAACCCATGGCCAGGAGCCACAAATCACCCGTGATTCAGCGAGTCCCTGATCAGGAAAAATAAATTACCACCTCAGCTATTCTCATCAAGATAAATAATGGGAAGGTAAATAGAGAATGACACACGGCTTTATATATCTTAGTATGCTTAACAAATCAGTTGAATGCATGCATGGACTTCACTGAGCTGTAATTTTAACTTAATTTATATTGTATTACAATTTTTATAAACAATATTTTTTAGTATTATACGTAGTGGCAGGAGTAATAATTAAAGCAGCAATCTTAGTAGTAGAAAAAATATCTCGAAAAAATAATCGTATTTTATTAAAATAAATTAATCTGAAATATAATGTTAAACATAAAAAGCCTTACCTGTTTACGAATGGAATATCTGTACTTAAGATGTACCCCATTCCCCATTTCATGTATACCTACGGAAATTTGAGAATAACTCACTATACACATTCACCAAAAGTTTACTCTAATCCTGATTTTAGGGATTGAAGTATTGTTAATGAGAGTGCAAGATGAATCTAGTCTTGTATCCCAGGTACATTCCATAGGTGCGTCAAACTAACTTCCTCCTAAATAAAGTCTTTTTTAAGTGGAAATTCATTCCTTGTTGAATGGTATATAACGTTATACTGCACAAAATAACTACAGTGACAGAAAGTGAAATTGTAAGCGCTTTCGTGATTTCTCACATAATCAAGGAATAGTAAAAATAATAGGACAACGGAAGACTTATAAGCTGAGATATGATCTCACATATGACCCTTTGGGTCCTTACCTGGGAGACCCTTCTTCTTCCTACATATGACCCTACTATCTGAGCGTGGGAATGTTGGGAAGATTTAGTCACGTCACATGTCAAGTCAAATTTTAAGTGATATCTGAGGTATAGTTTAAAATCCTCACAAATTCTATTCATTATCAACCAATTTTTTATTTATACAACCCAGAACTTATATTCATATTGCAGTCAATGCTATTTTGATTTTATTATATTTCGCTCACCCATGGACCTACTTGATACAAGAGCATAAGACTGTCGTCCAGATTATAGCATAAATATAGCATTAGAACTGGCCAAGAATATAATACTCTGTTTATTCTTGAAATAGATTTTAACAACTCAGTCTTCAAAAGGCCGAGAAGGTTGTGTGAAGCAGGTCCATGGTTGGGCGAAATATAATCGAATCAAACTTCTTAAGAAATTGTATTGATTGCAAATGAATATAAGTTCAGGGTTGTATAAATCAGATTAATTTACAATGAATGGAATTTGTGAAGATTTTAAACTATGCCTGACATGTCACTCTTAAATTTTACTTGACATGTGACCAGATTAAATCTTCTCTATACTGCCACGCTCAGTGAGTAGGATCATGTGTGGTGTTATATATCAGCTTTATAAATTTTCTGGAGTCATATTATTTTTATCAATCCTTCATGTGAGAAATCACGAAAGCGCCGTTTATCACTGTGGTTATTTTGCTTATTAAGATCCCACCTGTTACCTGTGATCTTAATGCATAATAAACACACACCTACACATAATATTATATATATATATATATATATATATATATATATATATATATATATATATATATATATATATATATATGTATGTATAGTGCCATAAAGGGCGAGGAAGGTGAACAGTAAATAATTACTAACAATTCATCGCTTGCTGGAACCCAATACTCCAGTGTATTTTGGGGGAAGTCCATACCGAGAAAGGAAAATATCTCTGTATTGAGGCAAATTATGCATCGTAACTTTCGTGGAAGATACGTGAAGATGGGAAATGTTTGCAGTTGCAAAGATGGTCTCACCATCAGATAAGGCTGTGCAATATGACCTGCTCTTGGCAACTGCACTGCGTGCGCAGCAGTCTCGCTCGGATCTTGTCCCAGTCAGTTGCCGCTCCTCAGCTGAATCCTCTCAACTTATGCAAAAAAAAAAAAGTTCTTCCTGCCTAAGGATTCTGAACAACATCAGATATAGATGGAGGTCTAGTACGAACACGCAAGCTGTAAGAATGATGGAAAAACAGAATGCGGAGAGGGATGGAGGGGGATGTATGTAGGTGGGAGGAGGGCGGGGCAGGATAGGGAGAGGGAGAGCGAGAAAGGCAGGTTGAGTGCACCAGGTTGGCAGTACAAGACCTCACTCGGTCAGAGTCGTTGCGAGCGGAAGTGTGACGGTGATGCCGGTTGCGACTTAAACACTCGCTCTAAAAACGTGTTTACCCCACCGGGGCTAAAATTAGCTTTCACGGTCCGTTCACTGAAATAAAACTTGGAAGCAAAATGTTTTCTCTATATTCCACATGACCAAGAAATCATGTTCTTATATGAACACTAGTTATTGTGATTTAAAGAGTCGGTGATTTTTTTTGTCTACTGGAGTCTTTAGAGGCTGCTGAGGTGCGTTAAAAAATAAATTGATTTATTCTATTGATGTTAGTTTAATAATGCTGGCGAGCGAGTGATGTTCTTTTTTGTATTATTATATTAAGAGCAATGATAGAAAAGAATGTGATGTATGGAACCAAGATAATCATAATTAAACTAGCTCATTTAATTGGCTGATACAACAATTTGTGAAAAACTGGAAAAAAGGTGAAGTAAACTAAAGTGCCGTGTAGATACAAATAATTTACACTGTGGAGCGTTGTTTATATTTGATGAGTTGAAGAAGAAGAGTGAAAACAAAATATATAGTTATAACCAGAGCCAGGGAAAGATGGTTATATCTTGAGAGTGAGAAGGAGGAACATCAAGCAGTTCAAGACGACCTTAAGACGGTGTGTGACTGTGTGTGTGTGTGTGTGTGTGTGTGTTTGTGATAGAGTTGGCTTGCTCTTGTGCTGCCCACTAGTAACGTGTACTGTTCAAGTCTGTCTGTTATCACGACAGGTTCTCCGCTGTGCTGACAGGAACTAATGATTACCTTCAGTCTCCTTGTGAGTAATAAAAGCATAGAATTTAACATAACAATTACATAATATGTAATTGCAATGGTAATTTGGGACTGTGCAATGGCTGCATTGTGACGATAATTGATTTGTTTTTTGTGGGAGGAGAAAGAACAGATTCTTAGAACGAAACTTTTGTAATGCAATGAGTAAAGTTATCAAGCAGCATTTTGTGTGTATGTCAGCGGTGATGAATGAGAAGTTCTAAATCTCGTGGGAACTTTAAATTGATTATGCTTCTTCATTTAATATTAACATCGTAATATTTTTAATTTGCAAAGATAAGTTACTTCTCGGGCAAGACTTTGCATGCTACCTTAAACCTATGAAACTTACAATCGGCTGTTTATTTGTGTTTCCAGCAAGCAGTCAGTGCAACACGGCATTGACTGCTTGCAACACGGTGAAATAAAAATAATTGCTCTGGTTTCAAAGCGTTACCGAGCTCAATATCTCATTCAGTCTTCTACATAGTTAAAAATGTTTTTGGTACTAAACTATTTTTCGAAAATTTAACGTAAACATGGACGTGCTCAGCAAGAGAAATACCTCAAAAAATTAACCTGTGATGTCATCGGCCGAAAAGTCATGCAAAAAATCAATTCTATAGGATAAAAAACAAAAACAAATATGGAACGTCCTGGCGTCCTGGCGTCTAACTCCGCGGGTGAGATAAGAGGTTAGGTAAAGTTCGTCAGGAAACAGGACAAGTGTTTCCTGACGCGGGCCTTAGTGATATGATGACCCACACCTGAACCTTTTGGTCACCTGGCGAAAAACTCGAGTTCATCTCGTAAGTGACGACATTTCTGCTCCGGCGTCAACAGCAGCAGACATACAGCTAGGAATTATAGGGAACTGAGAGACTATTTGCTTGTTAAATGTTAATACGAGACTAGACACATTAGCTATGTGGCTGTCATGAAACTACAGTACGGTATGAGGTTTCAGTGAGACTATCGTTGCTGGGCATGTAGCTCCCATGAAAATTAGAGTTACTGGGTATGAGGTTTCATTGAAGCCTGAGTACTAGGTAGGTAGCGCCAGGGTGACTGGCAATGTGACTTCTACGAAAACTAGCGTTAGTGGGTATGAGGCTTCAGTGAGACTATGCTTGCTATGCCGCGTTAATAACAAACCAGGGTATTCGTCATGAGGCTTCAATATCAGATTACATTTGTGGCTTGGTGCTTCCATGTTAGACTAGGCGTACTATGTGGCTTCAGTATGATACTACGTTCATTATGTAGTTTAAGGATTACAATGTGGCTTTAACATGAGACTATGCTTCCTGGCTATGTGGTTTCATTATAAGACTAGGCTTCCTGTCTACGAGGTTTCATTTTAAGATTAGGTTACCAGGGTATGACACTTCACTTTAAAACTAGACTTATTGGTTACATGGATTTATTTTAAGGCTAGGCTTCGTAGCTATGAGGCTTCAGCTTCAGCTTACCTCAGAAGGAAGCTGAAGCCTCAGTTCCACTTGGACACTGACCTTATAAAGCAAATGGCCAGAGTTCGATCCAAGGAAGCAGAAGATTAGTCAGGTTCCAGCATGGAGGTGAGGCAACCTAAAGTAGACGTTATAAACGAATATTTCAGTTTAAGATACACATTTGCACAGAAACAATGTCAATTTTTAACACGAAATTTAAGGTGATGATACCGGGGCTGGAACGAGTCACAACCCACAGTGTGAGGTCGCATCCAGGCGCATCCTAACAACCGAAATTCGCAACTCGATGACGCGTAACGTCGTAAAAAGAACAAAAAGGCAGAATACCGTGACTGAAACAAAGCCCAGATAACCCGCAGATAGGTGAGAGAATCTTATGCGACGTTTCTGTCCGACTTGGACCATTTACAAGTCCAAGTCGGACCGAAACGTCGTTATAAGCTTCTCTCTATATATATATATATATATATATATATATATATATATATATATATATATATATATATATATATATATATATATATATATGTGTGTGTGTGTGTGTGTGTGTGTGTGTTGTGTGTGTGTTTGTTTGTGTGTGTGTGTGTGTTGTGTGTTTGTTTGTGTGTGTGTATAGAGGATTTTGCAGAGATTCTGAATCTGTATTCTGCAAGACAAGACACTGCGCGCCTTTAATGCATGCACAAGGGACGTAAGCTGGATGCAAGACCACCGGCTTACCTGTCGTGCAGTCCTCTGAGCGTGTGGGGCCCATGGGAGGACACACATGGGAGGATATACATGAGAGAATATACATGGGAGGATTACATGGGAAGATATACATGGGAGGATATACATGGGAGGATTAAATGGGAAGATATACATGGGAGAATATACATGGGAGGATATGCATGAGATAATATAAATGGGAGGATATACATAGGAGTTACATTAGAGAATATGCATGAGAGTATATACAAGAGGATATACAATATACGTGAGAGGATATGAGAGCATATACATGAGAGGATATGAGAGAATATACATGAGAGGATACGAGGGAATATACATGGGAGGATATACATGAGAGCATGTACATAGAGCAGGATATACATAGAGGATATACTTAGGTTATATATTTATATTACTCTATCTTCTATACTAAGGCTTGTGTGTAACCTGGATGATTCGCTGGTACAGAGCCGAATTTCAGGATTTGAATGTGTTTATGGTACCGTGCTGTAAAGAAGAGCAGTTAACCTGCGCTGTCAACAATTAAGCGCTTTAAGACGCCCTGGAAAGAAGAGGCAGAGGTAAAAATAAACATATTTGAGATACACAAACTCTTGCAAAATGTGTGTGTTAAAGGCCGAGTTTAGAGTGTAGTGTTGACTTTCTCTGGGCTGCACCTTGAAGCGGCCAGAACTTGGGATACAAGGTTTTACTAGCAGTAACCCCTTGATAACATCGGGAATGAAAAGGGAGGGGCCTCGTATTCAAGACTAAAGAGAAAGTATTTGCTCAAGAGGAAAAAAACAAATGAAAGCATTCAGATCTTTTCAAACACGAAACCTTTTGAAGAAACGGAGGCAATACGCGTTTTATTTTCCAGGCTAAGGAGAGTATTTGCACACGCTTGCACGCACATTACGCGCACACGCACGCAAATACACACACACACACACACATACACACACACACACACACACACAAACACAAACACACTCACACTCACACTCACACACACCACACACACACACGCACACGCATACACGCACACACACACACACACACACACACTCAAGCTCAAAAATTCTTGATAGAATGAAGTCTTCTCGCTACAACATTCAGTGTACCTTTTATCTCACTAAGTATAAACTCAGCAACAAACATGAACAATATGCAGTGAGCCACTTTGTATGAACTAGGCCGAGAAAAATGGTCGTTTTTAAAACTATCTTGATTATAATGGTCCTAGACCTCCCCTTTCCACTCCCCTTCCCCATGATGCCTTACAAGCCTAATTCGTCGGCATTTACACGTTCGTCGACGTGCGTCTACATCTGATTCAAACTTTGGTGTGATTATTTTTTTTCGCTAAGAACAGGTAGCTAGCGTATCTGTCTCGCGATTAGCGGACGGAGAATCGAGCTTGAAAAACCTCTAATCCTGAATGTCTCACACGGGTTTAAGTTACTAAAGAAATCTGATACAAACCTGATAAAAAAATAAAGCGCAAAATTATTTAATAACGCAAAACAATGTCGTGAGACTCCGAGGCAAAATCTGAAACATAGGTGATTCTTTTTCATGATTATCTGAAAGTGCGGCTGTCTGCAGCAGAATGTCTAAAATAAAATAATACTCAGATGAGCACTAAGAACTATTGGATTCAGCTTCATAGAATACATGGGCTGGATGTAGTCATGTGGACTCTCAGGAAGCTCCCAGGATGTTGATCATTGGACCAAGTAGGAGTAGTAGTGGCAGTAGTAGAAGTAGTAGTAGTAGTAGTAGCAGCAGTAGTAGTAGCAGCAGTTGTAGGAGTAGCAGCAGTAGTAGCATCAGTAGTAGCAGTAGTAACAGCAGTAGCAGCAGCAGTAGCAACAGTAGTAGTAGTAGTAGTAGCAGCAGCAGTAGCAGCAGTAGTAGTAGTAGTAGCAGCAGCAGTAGCAGCAGCAGCAGCAGTAGCAGCAGCAGTAGCAGCAGCAGTAGCAGTAGCAGCAGCAGTAGCAGCAGCAGTAGTGGCATTGAGATTTGCAGAAGTGATTGGTTAATTGGGTATAAACCCTAACAACTAAACGAGGGTCACTGAGGGTGCGTGTAACCTATTAACCATCAGTCAAAAACTTTAATTTCCAAAGTTGGGATTAAAGCAAACTCTCACTATATATACACTGAGAGACATACACCTTGCGGTGTATATATCATGCAGAATGAAACAGTAGTAGTGGTGACATAATTTATGGTACAGAATGAAATAGTGGTGGAAGTGACTGAAGTGGTAGTAGTGGAAGTAATAATACTTATAGCCGTAGTAGTGGCAGTGGTGACAGTAGTAGTTACACTAGTTAAAGTAGTAATAGTGGCGATAGTAGTAGTAGATATCGTGGCATAATAGTGATCATGACAGTAATAACAGAACTGAAGCTCCTTTTTCAGTAATACATCACAGCAGTTGAGATTATTTTTTTTCGGTGTCGCCAGCAGTGTGGGTGAAGGTGTGAGAACCTGGGCTAGTGAGACCATCACTTAGATTTAGACTTCACAAGAAATTCAGATGTCATTCCCAGCTGGTCGCCTCGGTATGGATCCTCAGGTTCTTGTCTATCTGCCATTTCCATGTACTTCCCTGTACTCTTGCACTTCCCTGTACCCCCACTCCTATCTTGCCTTCACCATACTTCCCTGCCTCATTCTGCACCTGCACTTCCCTGTACTCTTGCACTTCCCTGTACTCCCGCACTTCCCTGTATTCTTGCACTTCCCTGTACTCCCGCACTTCCCTGTACTCATGCACTTCTGTACTCGCTTCCGTACTCTTGCACTTCCCTGTACTATTGCACTTCCCTGTACTCATGCACTTCCCTGTACTCTTGCACTTCCCTGTACTCATGCACTTCCCTGTACTCCCGCACTTCCCTGTACTCTTGCACTTCCCTGTACTCCACTTCCCTGTACTCTTGCACTTCCCTGTACTCATGCACTTCCCTGTACTCTTGCACTTCCCTGTACTCATGCACTTCCCTGCACTCATGCACTTCCCTGCACTCTTGCACTTCCCTGTACTCATGCACTTCCCTGTACTCATGCACTTTCCTGTACTCATGCACTTCCCTGTACTCATGCACTTCCCTGTACTCATGCACTTCCCTGTACTCATGCACTTCCCTGTACTCATGCACGTCCCTGTACTCATGCACTTCCCTGTACTCTTGCACTTTCCTGTACTCATGCATTTCCCTGTACTCATGCACTTCCCTGTACTCTTGCACTTCCATGTAGCCTCGTGTACTTGAACTCCCATGTTCTCCCTTGAACTCCCATGCTTTCCCACCATGTATTTCCATGTGAAGGATGGGTCACTATTTCCATGTGATGGATCACCATCTATTTCCATGTGATGGATCATCCATTTCCATGAGATGGATCACCATCTATTTCCATGTGATGGATCACCATTTCCCTGTGACGGATCACCATCTATTTTCCTGTGACGAATCACCATCTATGTGATGAGCTATAATTTATTCTTTGTTTTCACATAAGGGATAATTATAACATATTTTTCTTGGTTTCATGGAATCTTAAAATCTCACGTGATAGATGTCACATGTCTCAATGTGAGAGATGTGTCACATGTCTCATTGTGAGAGATGTCTCTAATATGCTTCCTTTCATTCTTGTGAGAATTTACAAAATTTTCATTCATTTTTTTTAAGTACCACAGTGGAGGCGAAATTATTATTATTTACTTTCACTATTAATTTCAATAATGTCAACCACCAAGGTTGATACAGGAATGGGAGGAAATAAGTTATGATCAAAGGAAAAGATTGCTAACTTCAGTTCCTTGGGTCAGAAAGTTTGAAAAAAATTGGGGAAAGCAGCAGCAACACCTGTTAACTCTACCACAAATCAACAAATCTTCAATTGTTCATGACTGATAACATGTAGTTCGTTCTTCAGCTATGTAACGATGCGTTTCGGAATAAAGTTACCTGTACTGTACATCATTATCATATTGATGGTAATTAGGTTTAAGTGAGAGCAGCTCTAGTTCCTCGGATCATGAGGAATTTCCATGAGATTCATCAGCGGTGTGAGGTCTTCGTCACAACCTCAGGCATTTGGGTATTTCTTACGACTTCTCGTATAATTTTCAATTATTCTTCATTAACCTCTACATAAATGATTTAACGAGACATCAAACTTTAACGATGCCTAACGAGAGCGCATAATTTGGCTAATGGTGCCGCATATTTTTTTTTTTTTTTTTTTTTTTTTTTTTTTTTTTTTTTTTTTTTTTTTTTTTTTTTTTTTTTTTTTTTTTTTTTTTTTTTTTTTTTTTTTTTTTTTTTTTTTTTTTTTTTTTTTTTTTTTTTTTTTTTTTTTCATCAGCGGTGTGAGGTCTTCGTCACAACCTCAGGCATTTGGGTATTTCTTACGACTTTCGTATAATCTTCAATTATTCTTCATTAACCTCTACATAAATGATTTAACGAGACATCAAGCTTTAACGATGCCTAACGAGAGCGCATAATTTGGCTAATGGTGCCGCATATTTTTTTTTTTTTTTTATAATGATGCAGCATAATTTTTGTTAATAATGAATTGCTAACTAATGATAACCCTTGATCCGTCAAGAAGAACTCTTTGAAAAATGTCAGACGTTGTTCCAAAAAATTCTTTGCAGAATAATAAATGTTTTTTTCATCTGCATGGATCATAACAGATTTATATTTCAATACTTTAGAAACTACTCAATTTGTTTTAGCTAAATTTAGCTATGATAACATATGTCATTTAATTTTATTTATATTTAAACATTGATTTAAATATTAATATATATATATATATATATATATATATATATATATATATATATCCAATTGTGGGGACTGAATCCCTCGTAGAAGCAAACAAAAAATATTGAGATATTTAATTTATTAAGCTGCTGAATATTCTCCTTCTACCATATATAAAAAAAATCGTAACATATATTTTTTTTTTTGTAAATGAGAAAAATCTTTTGCCAGTAATATTTACGAATATTATTTTTACGTATATAAAATAATATTAGTAAATATTATATAAGCAGCGATGAGAGAGTCACAGTTGCCAGAAATAGAAGAGCCAAGTTAATTAAATATTTTCCTATTAATACCAACCCAAAGTACGGTGAAAAACCTGACAGTAATCCTTTTAGTGGGTTGGTATATACGTGGATTTATTGCGATGGGTTGGAATATACCTGGATTTGTTGCGATGGGTTGGAATATGCCTGGATTTGTTGCGATGGGTTGGAATATACCTGGATTTGTTGCGATGTGTTGGAATATACCTGTATTTGTTGCGATGGGTTGGAATATACCTGGATTTGTTGCGATGGGTTGGAATATACCTGGATTTGTTGCGATGGGTTGGAATATGCCTGGATTTGTTGCGATGGGTTGGAATATACCTGGATTTGTTGCGATGGGTTGGAATATACCTGTATTTGTTGCGATGGGTTGGAATATACCTGGATTTGTTGCGATGGTTGGAATATACCTGATTTGTTGCGATGGGTTGGAATATACCTGGATTTGTTGCGATGAGTTGGAATATACCTGGATTTGTTGCGATGGGTTGGAATATACCTGGATTTGTTGCGATAGGTTAGAATATACCTGGATTTGTTGCGATGTGTTGGAATATACCTGGATTTCTTGCGATAGGTTAGAATATACCTGGATTTGTTGTGGTGGGTTGGAATATACCTGAATTTGTTGCAGTGGGTTGGAATATTCCCATCTGTGTCTGAATGAACAGGTTGGAATATTTTACCTATCTCTGTAGAGTTTTTACAATAGTCATCCTTAGATACGTTAGGCCCGAGGGAATATTAATATTCTGAACTGCCAGAACTATTTGGAATATTCATGCTGGTATCAGACAAAGCATCCGTCAGAGTAGACAGGAATATCTGTCTCTCTATCTTTCAGCGTTATTTGGAATATTCGTACATTATTTTTCACGTACGAATATTCTGAATATTTCATTACAGTTGTGAATATTCATTCCTGAACATTCAGAACAGTTTGGCCTTTCAGAGCAAGTTGGAATATTCATAAATGAATATTTTAGAGCAAGTTGGAATATTCATATATGAATATTTTAGAGCAAGTTGGAAAATTCATATATGGATATTTTAGAGCAAGTTGAAATATTCGTATATGGATATTTTAGAGCAAGTTGGAATATTCATATATGAATATTTTAGAGCAAGTTGAAATATTCATATATGGATATTTTAGAGCAAGTTGGAATATTCAAATATGGATCTTCCACAACGGACTAGAATATTTATATACTGGTTGTAGCGGGAAGGAATATTCATGCATAGATCCATTACTTAGGTAGAGTATGAATATTCATACATAGATCCATTACTTAGGTAGAGTATGAGTATTCATACATGGATCCATTACTTAAGTACAGTATGAGTATTCATACATGCACGTGGCAGTAATGGGCTGTAAAATAAAGCTATTGGTGGCTTACTGGTGTTGGATTGGGCAGTGCTGAAGATTAGGTCACTCATACGAGGTCATTATCCAGCCTGACAGATTGCTATACGAGTATTACATTGATTTTTCTCCCATGCAAAAATATTTTTTCTTCAGCATTCACTAGGTTAGATTAAATATTGTTCTCAATATTATATGAATTATTATTATTATTATTATTATTATTATTATTATTATTATTATTATTACTATTTTTAACACATCGGTAGTTTCCTACCAAGGCAGGGTGACCCGAAAAAGAGGAAACACTTTCATCATCACTCACTCCATCACTGCCTTGCCACAGGTGTGCCTACACATCAGTTCGAAAGTTGCGACATATCTCCACCCCTCCTTCAGAGTGCAGGCACTATACTTCCAACCTCCAGTACTCAGGTGCTAAGCCCGAGAAAGTTACAGAGCTCCTAGGAAATGGAGTGGGTGGGGTAATTCGGTTTGAATCTCGGTTCTTGATTCCGTAACTTGCTTCCATGCAGCCTTCCTTTCTCTAGCCCTTGAAAGGGAATTTAAGTCCACTTTGTGTTCCATTTCGCTGAAAATACTCACTAGGAGACGTAGTAAGTAGTTAGGTACTCGTGATTATCTTACTTTATCTCACAGCTTAATTTAAGTGCTCTCCTACATCAGCACATTCCACTGGGTTGGGTTATAACCAACGCCCCAGCATGTTACCCCCACAACAGTCACCCTGGCACTTACTTGATGCTAGGGGAATGTGAACAACAAGTGGAATAGATTCTCACAATCCCGGGTTTAAACTCGTGATTGTGAGAGTCGTGTGAACTACTCGTTGAGTACCTATCGTGTAACGTTAAGATCGCAGATACTTTTATTTGCTTTCGCCCTTTCAGCAAGGGGTAACGACCCCTCCTGCTTCGACTTCACATTGGCTACCCTTAGAGAGAGGAAAAAAATATATCCACTCTGCATTGATTGCAATTCTCACGTCGCACGAAATTTAGGCCAAATGTTAAGTAGCACGACATGTGAAGCGTGAACAAGAAGCAATATGTAATAACACGCTCACAGTGCTATTGGGTAGCGTGAATAGCGCCTATGAAGGACACCAGGAGAATGTTTAGACGTGTTGTCACACCTCCATGGGTCGCCATTGCGGGTGGAATTTTTTTATTTGTATAATTCACGATCTATTTACCAGCAATAAGTACAAACTGGGCAAATCTTCTTACACCTGCTACTTCCCTGTTCACCTTGCAATAAATAGGTTGTTGTTGTGACTTGCATCTTGGAGAGGGAGAGGAGGGGCAGTAGCAAAGAGGGACAACTAACAGGTTTCTCCTGCTCACCTAGCAGGAAATAGGTACCTGAGTGTTTGTTAGTTGTTGTGGGTTGTACTTTAGGGGAAAGATAGATTTTTAAATGAGATGAGGTAGAATAACAGCTCCCAGCCTGTGTGTGTGTGTGATATTATCGTCTCTTAATATTATGACCTGATGATATAGTCCATTAAGGCTCCTGTGTAGCTCCTTTAATTTTATTCTTAACATAGTTCCCCCTCAAGGGCAGTGTAGGACTCTTGATTCAAGGAATTAGAGGCATCCTTCCCTTCCTATCATCAATTCTGCTTGCTCTACATTATCCGAAGAGCTGTATGACTAATCCAACTAAATATGTTTTAGATAAGTTTACAACGATTTTTTGCGAAATTATTGCATACACAAATTTTCACTTGCCTTAATCGGCAAGAAGAGCGTTGCTATTTAGGGCAAAATCACAAGTTTTAGCTATTCGGCTCGACATATATATATATATATATATATATATATATATATATATATATATATATATATAAAATATAATTACACAAAACAACCACAGGGTGAGTTGAATGATAGCTCTAGGCCTTTCGTGTTGCAATCAACACATCATCGGGAGCTTGTAATGTTGCAGAAATGAGGTCAGAGCAGATTCGTTTTGTGTGAACGTTTTTGCAGGACTATGCAATGCTGCAAGACATCAACAGACAGGAGGTGAAATTCTCTGAGACAAGGCAGAAGGTATCAATGGGGCGGCCCTTGTCACAGAAAAAATGGAATAATCTGCACTCAACCACTTTTCAATATTCGTCAAATCCTATTTGGTTTTCAATGTGAAGCGAGGATGAGCATGTTGTTATTGAAAACACTCAGAAATGTATGTTGCTGACACTGCGTTTTCAGACTCCGCTGAAAGCAGAATGCACTCAATTTTTATCACAATTTCCCGCAAGGTTTGAAAGCAGCAGCGTGTCAAATAATATAACTTTGTATTCAAATGTGTTGGTGTTGCGGTGTTTTATTGCCTAACGTAATTGTGATATTATTTTTATTGTTGATCTCGTGTGTTTATGTATGTTCCGTGTGTGTTACCGATTGTTTGTTGCTAGTTGTGGTGTTTTACTGATTGTGTTGTGCTTTTGCCGAGTCCGTATTGCTGGTTATGATGTTTGTGTGTTGCGTGTTACTGATTGTGTGTTGCTGGTTGCTTAGTACACTGATTGTGTTGTGTGTTACTGATTGTGTGTGTTTTGTTGGTTGTGTGTCATTGATGATGGTATGTTACTCTGTCATATAACTATTACATATGTTATTGATTATACCATGAGTTACTGATTGAACCATGAGTGTTATTGATTGCACCATAAGTGTTATTGTTTGTGTCATGTGTGTTGGTGTGTCGTGTATGTTACTGATAGCGCCATGTTTTGCTGCCTGTCTCGTGGTCTATACTGATTGTGTCATGTGAGTTGCCTATTGTACCTCGTGTGTTACTGATTGAATATTTTGCTTATTGTCATTTGTTTTGCCTATTGTACCATATGTGTTACTGAGTCATGCGTGCTACCTGAGTTCATGATCGTGTCGTGTGTTACTGTGTTACTGATCGTGTCGTGTGTTACTGATTGTGTCGTGTGTTACTGATCGTGTCGTGTGTTACTGATCGTGTCGTGTGTTACTGTGTTACTGATTGTGTCGTGTGTTACTGTGTTACTGATCGTTTCGTGTGTTAATGTGTTACTGATTGTGTCGTGTGTTACTGTGTTACTGATCGTGTCGTGTGTTACTGTGTTACTGATCGAGTCGTGTGTTACTGTGTTACTGATTGTGTCGTGTGTTACTGTGTTACTGATTGTGTCGTGTGTTACTGTGTTACTGATCGTGTCGTGTGTTACTGTGTTACTGATTGCATCGTGTGTTACTGTGTTACTGATCGTTTCGTGTGTTACTGATTGTGTCGTGTGTTACTGTGTTACTGATCGTGTCGTGTGTTACTGTGTTACTGATCGTGTCGTGTGTTACTGACAATGCTACTGATCGTGTCGTGTGTTACTGACAATGCTACTGATCGTGTCGTGTGTTACTGATTGTGTCGTGTTACTGTGTTCTGATCGTGTACGTGTGTATGCAGATGTATATCTGATCGTGTCGTGTGTTACACAATGCTACTGATCTGATTGTCGTGTGTTACTGACAATGCTACTGATCGTGTCTTGTTACTGATTGTGTTACGGTGCTGGAGACAAAATTGTTTCTGCTTCCAAAGTATTGATGATTGTTGTTGTTGGCAAACAACTTCCTCTTATAAACAGAAAATGTCCTTCTATCCATCAGTCTCGGGATTTATCCATCAGTCTCGGGATTTATCCATCAGTCTTGGGATTTATCCATCAGTCTCGGGATTTATCCATCAGTCTTGGGATTTATCCATCAGTCTCGGGATTTATCCATCAGTCTCGGGATTTGGTAGAACAGTGTTAATATATATATATATATATATATATATATATATATATATATATATATATATATATATATATATATATATATATATATATATATATATATATATCTTTCCTGGATAAAGAAATCTTGTACAAATATATTTACAGTCTACGACAGAAACAGTGGTTACAATGTAGACATTACTGAACACCTTTGTCATTCTATATGCCAAATTTATGCTAATTAAGCCACACGTGGTAATTATTCTAGTGCCAATACCGAACTAATCGAATAAAAAAATCACACATAAAATTCTTGAGACTGGGAAGGTGGGGTGGCACTGTATGTCCGTGATCACTTGAACTGCTGCATAAAAACTGAAATAACGTCGGAAATAACAAGTATAATGTCGGTCTGCGTAGAATTTTCAGAGGGACATGAAAAATTAATTTTAGGCTGGATATACGGTGTACAGCTAGCTGGTACACGATCCCAAGTGCACACAGTGTAAACATGTGCAGATACCATCTAGTTAAAACTAAATGCACATATTCCATTGTGAAGATACCATCACGGCAATCAGAGACGAAGTCTATTCAATCCTTGCACAGGCTTGAGTCCACACAGCTAAGCAAATAAAAAGCCCACTCATTACTAAATCGGCAGAAACAAACCTGTTCCTGAGTCTACACCAGATAATCTCAGTTCATTACAAAGTTCCCACAAAGGAATGTTTAGACTGTGTGCTTTTGTGTGTGAGTGCGGTGTGTTACGGACGCTCTTAACATCACAGTGACCCTTGCTACCAGTGGCAAAATCAACAATGTAGATGAAACGACAGAGTCAGCACTGAACATTACTGCCACTGTGAATATAACAATGGTATACAATAACGACAACTAGATAATTAAGACACATGTGCAATTGGCATCTTTATTCCGAAACGTTTCGCCATATGGGAAAGTTGAGCTCATCTCCAGGTTGAGGGACTGACCACCTCAAGCTACTCCTTTAAGGGTGATGGACTGACATCATTTTTACCTCTCTACTGTTGCTGTATCCATATATGCAGCCTAACTGTTGCACATGTCTTAATTACTTCCAAAAACTTACGTCAATACACATAACAGCATACAAATCCTCAAGGATCTCAGAAAACAGAATTCACGTAGTAGACATAGACTACAGACACGAAACAATACTTAGAAATTCTTTTCCTAAAGAAATAAATGTGTTAAGGTGCTTGTATGCAGATCTATGTTATCAAGACAGAGCAACAGCTCCCGGTCTTTCCCTGGCCAGCAGCAAAAAGCCAACTGATCCCTGAGTGAGTGTGTGTGTGTGTGGGGGGGGGGAGGCTTTGAGAGGCTCCACCTCTCGGTTAGTTAAAAAAGTATCTATGTAAATAGTGTAAGACGGGACAGGCGCTTCCCTCAGCTCAGTGTTACAAATTTATAACAAAGGTTATTATCCTCAGGTGAGAGTCAAAGACAGGTGGCTTACTACCGTAATGCAAAACTGACAATTAACATTACTGTTATTATATTCATGGGGGAGCGCTAAACTCGTATTTATCATGCAGCACCTGGGTGAATGGGAGGTATTCAGGATCAATCCAAGGAAGGGGTGGACAGATGCAATTCCATAGATCAAGAATTAATCGCTGGCGTTGAGTGGAAATATAAACAAGCGCTAAACAAAAACCATGTACAAATATACATCAGCATATGTTTTACTGATTGCTGTTGTCATATCAGGTATAAGGAACAAGTTTCCTAATTACTCCCGGCAGAGCTAATTACAGTCATACTTACCACTTTCCAATCAAACACAACTAAGTAAACAACTTCTTAGCAGACAATTCCAAAAAAAGAAAGACATAAATGGGAATTTAATTAGTTTATTAATATTTGAAAATTAATACTAAAATAAAAGAACGTTAATAAAATTATTTAACAGTAATTTGCCAACAAGAGAAGAATATAATTTAATAGGAAAGATTATATTTAAGAATCCTTGGACAAGAGGGAGAAATCTATCACTGGACGAACAGCCAAACGTAATTTAAAATTCACAACTATACCACTCCAGGAGGTCCATTCCCAGTCTCTTGACCTCCCAGGACTGTAGTCTTAGCACTATTCTCTCCCCCCCCCCTCTATCTCTAGCACAGGAGACTGTCTCTTGCCACGAATCTGGCTCTCTCCCTCCTCCTCCTCTCCCCTCATATGATGTCACCCTTGAGTCAACGATTGTTTCCAGAGTCTAAAAGGGGTCATAACCCCTCAGCAAGTCCAAATGCATATAGGGCAGTCCTCACACTGTGTATATTACTGATGGTTAGTGTTACTGATTGTACTGTGTGTTATTGATTGTAACATGTATGTTACCGATTGCATCATGTGTTAGTGACTGTTGTGTTCTGTGTTGTGTCATGTGTTACTGATGTTATTAATTGTACTGTGTGTACTGTGTTGATGACGGATTGAACCACGTGTATTACAGATTGTACCATTTGTGTCACTGATTGTGACATGTGAGTTATTGTTATGTATTACTGATTGGACCATGTGTCACTGATTCTACCATGTGTGCTACTGATTGTACCAGGTGTACTACTAATTGTACCAAGTTATTGGCTGTGATGCGTGTTTCTGATTATTGTGTGTGTTACTGATTGTGTCATGAGTGCTAATGATTATCATGTGTTACTGATTGTGTCATGAGTGCTAATGATTATCATGTGTTACTGATTGTCATATGCATTACAGATTGTCAGGAGTTAATGATTGTATCATGTGTTACTGATTGTCATATGCATTACAGATTGTCAGGAGTTAATGATTGTATCATGTGTTACTGATTGTCAGATGCATTACAGATTGTCAGGAGTTAATGATTGTATGTGTTACTGATTGGCATGTGTTAATGACTGTATCATATGTTAATGTCTGCCATGTGTGTTACTGACAGTATCATCTATGTATGTTACTGATGGTACTGTGTATGTTACTGATGGTACTATGTATGTTACTGATGGTACTATGTATGTTACTGATGGTACTATGTATGTTACTGATGGTACTATGTATGTTACTGATGGTACTATGTATGTTACTGATGGTACTATGTTACTGATAGCACCATGTGTCTTACTGATGGCACAATGTGTCTTACTGATGGCACAATGTGTCTTACTGATGGAACAATGTGTCTTACTGATGGAACAATGTGTCTTACTGATGGAACAATGTGTCTTACTGATAGCACCATGTGTCTTACTGATGGCATCATGTGTCTTACTGATGGCATCATGTGTCTTACTGATGGCACTATGTATCTTAGTGATAGTACCATGTATCTTACTGATAGTGCCATGTACGTTACGTAACAAGATAATCTTGAGTGTATGCGAGGTTATGAGAGTTAAGTTGTCAAATGTGTTGGAAGTGTCATGTGTGCTACGTATGGTGCCATGTGTGATGAAATTATCCCACGTATCTTCGCATGTATCACCAAAGTAACCACTCTGCCATGAGCAGACGGAGAATCGAGCCTCCACCATTTCCTAGAACGTTTCATCAAATAGTTTCTACAATGCGTGTTATTCAGACTGTCTGCCGTGCTATTAGAAATGTTATGCTTGTGTTACTGGCATATTACTCGTAATAAAACCATAACATCGAACACTCGTGTATGCGTGTGTGTATTTCAGTCAATATTGTGTGCCACAAAACGCACGTATTGCTCTTAGTTGGTAAAAGAAACACTGCAAATACTAGGACACTTTAAACTAGCAGGGAGATGAATTAGATGAACTGAGCTTTTATCAAGGATGAGGTTCTGATCACTTTAACTACCTCGTGGCTTCCACAGTCTCCGGTATTTTTCTCTGTTTTGGACTGATAAAGCCACCGGTTGGAGAAACGTCTCCACAATAAAGTCACCCAAGTGTTGTTCATGTGTCTTATTCATCTACGGGAAATCTTTTTTATTGGGAACATCTCTGTCCTGTGATCTTCAGGACCAAAACACTGCCAAGAAAATGTCCTAGTTGCTCTTGTTTGAATTGCATTGTTGATTTTTTAATAACAAGAGAAAAATTGCTTGATACAGTTTTAGTCTTTATTGATGCCATGATAGCAACAGAGCGATTAGTCAGAGATCGGCTCCAATTAGCAAAAAGGGAGGATCAAGCCTCTTACACCTTACGGTGAAGGACTAACACGGGTTTAGTGCCTCGTGAAACACATTACATCTTCATTTAAACAACAACACACTAAGTCTTATACAAGAGTAAGTAATGATTACAGAATCTGAGAGATAAGCAAGCATCTCTCTAAATCCCTCAGACTGTACTGTATTTCCTAGAAGGCACAGACCAAAAATGCATTTTTATCTATGCCTAGAAAATGCTGCAGTGACCGGTTCCAAATATGCACACTAAAATTAGTGCCTAAAAGAACAAAACGCTCAGTAAACAGTGCTAAGCAACCCATTTGCAAAGCATGGGCACGAGTACACTAAGAGATAATGAGATGCAAAGAATACAAGAATTTTCAACGCCGTTCTTTCATTTATAAATTCAACATAAAAAAAAAAAAACTGTCTTCAAGAGGGAAACTAGACTGTTTTTTCCAGGCAATTCCTGATCATTGTAGAGACACACTTGGCGGTGCAGACCATAATATTATTACAGTTCATGTTGCCTCTCTGACTAGAGCTTTGTAAAGTCATGATAATTTCACACACAGTTCCTGATCAGCCGGCAATGAAGGCTGACGCTAAGTGCTGGTAGCACCAGCAGCCTGACTAGTCAGGCTAGCAACCAGAAAGCTTGGTCTGGGACCAGGCTACGGGAGACTATAATCCAAGTAACATTCATTATGTAGCAGATAAGCAGATAGTTGTCACCCCTCACAACGAGAAACAAACAAAAAAGACTTCCAAAAAAATAAACAAATTCCCTACGACAGCTTTAGATTTTTTTAAAACTCTAATTTAATTCAAAGAACAGGCAGGATGTTGAAATAGAATATTCAAGACCATTTTAAGCCAGGAGTTATCCCAGAGGCGTTCATTAAGTTGAGTGGGTGTTGCAAAGGCCATTTAAAAAAAAAGTTGAATTGCCATCATCAGAGGCAAGAATATATAGAACTACATCAAGATGAGGCTCGTTTTTTAAGTCAAATGAGAACTTTATTAATATTTACATAATGTAAAGTTTAAAAATACAAATACTAAAGATTACCCCTCGCTCAAATTAATCTTACGAAATACTTTAATTTGTATCAAGAAATAATAATAATAATAATAATAATAATAATAATAATAATAATAATAATAATAATAATAATAATAATATTAATAATAATAATAATAATATTTATATAAAAGTAATAGGTAGTAGGTTGAAAGGTATCAACCACCCAGGGAGGCACTACCGTCCTGCCAAGTGTGAAACGGAAACCTGTATTTGTTTTACATGGTAGGATTCCTGGTGTCTTCTTTCTGTCTCATAAACACGAGGGATACCAGGTATATCTTCCTACCTCTACAGCCACTTAGGTCACACTACACATGCATGTACACGCATTTGCACACCCATCTGGGGTTTCTTCTATTTTCTTAATAGTTCTTGTTCTTTATTTCCTCTTATCTCCATGGGGAAGTAGAACAGATGTTTTCCTCCCTAAGTCATATGTGTCGTAAGAGGCGACTAAAATGCTAGGAGCAAGGGGCTAGTAACTCCTTCTGTGTAAATTTATAAATTTAAAAAGAAAACCTTTTGTTTTTCTTTTTAAGTCACCCTGCCTCGATGGGACACTGCCGGTTCATTGAAAAAATAATTATTATAATAGAAATAATTATAATAATAATTAGCAGACATATCACGTCGACTATTCCGTGTTTAGATCGTATACAACACATGGCTTATGGAGATTTTTTTTCAATTCTTGCTAATGCAATGCAGCATAATTTCGAAATGGTTTAATAATGGTATTCCGAGTTTTATTTATCTTTTTCGTAGCGAGATGTACCAGTATGATGGCAGTCTGGGAAATTTCAAAATTAATTGTCTGAAAAGACCATCTTATTACTGCTAAAAGCAGTAATAAGCTACTTTATTTTCCATTCTAAAGTTATCACTTAAGTTTCTATCTCTGTATTCTGTGATCTGCATAATCTTGATATCATTATTTAACGTATTTAACCTTCTTAATATATTTAATAGATGATGCACAGAAGGTAAATAAGGATCAGAAGAACTCGAAATTTATTGCAGCTTGAAGGACATCATGGGTAATCAAAATTAGTTATTCAGTTTCTAGTTATGTCCAGTTACTGTTACCTGAAATTACTTGCAGACATTCACAATATTGATCAAATACACAGACACACACGACGTTGTAACCACTGGGACAGTGGTTAGAAAGTAGTGATTTTTTATTTGCTTATTACGAGGTAGGCTAAAATAACACGGGTTCAATCCCCGGCTAGCCGCACTTTGTTATTGCTTAAATACCACTTGTTTGTGGTTACATATATATATATATATATATATATATATATATATTATATGTCGTGCCGATTAGGTAAAACTTGCAATTTTGGCTCAAATAGCAACGCTCACATTGCCATATAAGACAAGTGAAAATTTGTGTATGCAATAATTTCGCCAAAATCATTCTGAACATAACGGAAAAAATATATTTCATTGTGTTTGTTTATTATTAAATTAATGTTAACGTATCTAAAATATATTTAGTTGGGTTAGGCTAAATTAAATTGCGCTTGTTGTAATAAGGTTAGGTAGGTTTTCAAAGTTTCTCTTGGTACAAAATTATAAATTTTTGCATCAACATAAATGGAAAAAATATATCTTTGAACGTATAAAAGAAAATTTTAGAAAGGACTTAATTTTAGATGAGTTTTTGCTAATTGACCAGTTTTACCTAATCGGCACGACATATATATATATATATATATATATATGTCGTGCCGATTAGGTAAAACTTGCGATTTTGGCTTAAATAGCAACGCTCACCTTGCCATATAAGACAAGTGAAAATTTGTGTATGCAATAATTTCGCAAAAATCATTCTGAACCTAACGAAAAATATATATTTCATTGTGTTTGTTTATTATTAAATTAATGTTAACGTATCTAAAATATATTTAGTTGGGTTAGGCTAAATTAAATTGCGGTTGTTGTAATAAGGTTAGATAGGTTTTCAAAGTTTCTCTTGGTACAAAATTATAAATTCTTACATTAACATAAATGAAAAAAATATATCTTTAAACGTATAAGAGAAAATTTTAGAAAAGACTTAATTTTAGATGGGTTCTTGCTAATTGACCAGTTTTACCTAATCGGCACGGCATATAATATATATATATATATATATATATATATATATATATATATATATATATATATATATATATATATATATATATATATATATATATATTGATAAAAAGATCACAGTAAACAGGTGATATCAAAATATGCAAGAAAACCACTATGAAAAAATAAAAGAATTCCAAGCGCTTTCGTGACTACTCACATTATCAAGGAACTATAACAGGAAACATGACAAGGAGGGCTTATATAAGGGGCGAGACTACACCTCACAGTCACATCACACTAACAAAGACAACACCTCACAGTAGCGTAACATCTCACGACTCTGTGAAGAGGAACATAAGAAAGGACCTGAAACTCTTCCCAAGAATTAAGATAAGAACATAAGAACATAAGAATGGAGGAACACTGCAGAAGGCCTACTGGCCCATACAAGGCAGGTCCATATCAAAACCACCACTACCTAAGAATTTACTCCCGTACTCACGACACCAATCAAACCCAGCCCCTCCCACTCATATATTTGTCCAATCTCTTTTTAAAGATTAGTCCAATTTATCATTAAATTCTTCCCAAATTTTAATAATTATAAATGAATCCAATTTATATAAACCAAAAGAAATATTCATATTATTTTCAAAACTGCTTTTAATGAAACATGATTCTATTATATTCTTCAACCATGGACTTGCTTGATACAACCTTTCAGCATTTTGAAAATCAATTGGATGGTTAAAATCTCTCACATGAATAAATAGAGCATTAGAATCTTGTCCAGTTCTAATGCTATATTTATGTTGTTTTAATCTTAGTTCAAGACTTTTACCAGTTTGACCATAATAAACTTTATCGCATATTTTACAGGAATCTATAGACACATCCGTCAGCATTTTGGGGGGAATTTTTTATCAAAAGTCTTTTTACTGTATCAAGATTTTTAAATACAACTTTGATATTAAAATTCTTAAGAAAAGAAGGCATATCAACCAAGTTGATTTTTAAATACAACTTTGATATTAAAATTCTTAAGAAAAGAAGGGATATCAACCAAGTTGATATCCCTTACCATGAAAACTTGGTTGATATGCCTTCTTTTCTTAAGAATTTTAATATCAAAGTTGTATTTAAAATCTTGATACATAAAAAGACTTTTGATAAAAAATTCCCCCAAAATGCTGACGGATGTGTCTATAAGATTCCTGTAAAATATGCGATAAAGTTTATTATGGTCAAACTGGTAAAAGTCTTGAACTAAGATTAAAACAACATAAATATAGCATTAGAACTGGACAAGATTCTAATGCTCTATTTATTCATGTGAGAGATTTTAACCATCCAATTGATTTTCAAAATGCTGAGAAGGTTGTATCAAGCAAGTCCATGGTTGAGAGAAATATAATAGAATCATGATTCATTAAAAGCAGTTTTGAAAATAATATGAATATTTCTTTTGGTTTATATAAATTGGATTCATTTATAATTAATAAAATTTGGGAAGAATTTAATGATAAATTGGACTAATCTTAATTCTTGGGAAGAGTTTCAGGTTCTTTCTTATGTTCCTCTTCACAGAGTCGTGAGATGTTACGCTACTGTGAGGTGTAGTCTTTGTTAGTGTGATGTGACTGTGAGGTGTAGTCTCGCCCCTTATATAAGCCCTCCTTGTCATGTTTCCTGTTATAGTTCCTTGATAATGTGAGTAGTCACGAAAGCGCTTGGAATTCTTCTATTTTTTCATAGTGGTTTTCTTGCATATATATATATATATATGATGTATATGTCGTGCCGAATAAGCCAAAGCGAGTTGTACGTAGAAAGGCAATAAATCTGCATAGATCAGTCTGAACATAACGAAAAAATTATATATCACTTATTATAAATTAACATTAAATGAATTTAAAAAGAGCTATGATATGTTTATTAGAATTAGGCTGAAATAAATTACGTTCATTATAGCAAGGTCAGGTGAGGTTTCCAAGTTAGCTTTGGTGCAAAACTAAAAATTTGTTTTATTCCATTTTCACTGGAAAAAAACATAGTATATGTTTATTTATAAAATAAATTTTTGAAAAGTTTAACTTTTAGGTCAGTTTGACCTAACTGAACAATTCGGCTTATTATTCATAATAATAATAATAATATATATATATATATATATATATATAATGTCGTGCCGAATAGGTAAAACTTGCGATTTTAGGTTAAATAGCAATGCTCTTCTTGCTGAATAAGCAAGCGAAAATGTGAGTATGCAGTAATTTTGCAAAAATCATTCTGAATCTAACGGAAAAAATATATTTCATTGTGTTTATAATTAAAATATTGTAAACTTATCTAAAATATATTCAGTTGGATTAGGCTAAATTAAATTGCGCTTGTTATAATAAGGTTAGGTAAGTTTTCTAAGGTTCTTTTGGTACAAAATTGTTAATTTTTACATTAACATCAATAAAAAAATATATATCTTTAAACGTATAAGAATTTTTTTTAGAAGACTTAATTTTAAATAAGTTATTGATAATTGACCAATTTTACCTATTCGTCACGACATTATATATATATATATATATATATATATATATATATATATATATATATATATATATATATATATAATTTTTTTCAACAAGTCGGCCGTCTCCCACCGAGGCAGGGTGACCCAAAAGAAAGAAAATCCCCAAAAAGAAAATACTTTCATCATCATTCAACACTTTCACCACACTCATACATAATCACTGTCTTTGCAGAGGAGTTCAGATACGACAGCTGAGAATTGTCCCTCCCAGCTGTCACTATCCCAGACCCCTCCTTTAAAGTACAGGCATTGTACTTCCCATTTCCAGGACTCAAGTCCAACTAAATCAATTAACTGGTTTCCTGAATCCTTTCACAAAATGTTACCCTGCTCACACTCCAACAGATCGTCATGTCCCAAAACCATTCGCCTCCATTCACTCCTATCTAACACGCTCACACATGCTTGCTGGAAGTCCAAGCCCTCGCCCACAATACCTCCTTTACCCCTTCCTCCAACCTTTTCTAGGACGACCTCTACCCCGCTTCCTTCCCTACAGATTTATACGCTCTCCAAGTCATTCTACTTTGATCCATTCTCTCTAAATGACCAAACCACCTCAACAACCCCTCTTCAGCCCTCTGACAAATACTTTTAGTAACTCCACACCTTCTCCTAATTTCCACATTCCGAATTTTCTGCATAATATTTACACACACATTGCCCTTAGACAGGACATCTCCACTGCCTCCAGCCTCCTCCTCGCTGCAGCATTTGCAACCCATGCTTCACACCCATATAAGATTGTTGGTACCACTATACTTTCGTACATTCCTTCTTTTTCCTCAATGGATAACGTTTTTTGTCTCCACAGATACCTCAACGCACCACTCACCTTTTTCCTTCATCAATTCTATGATTAACCTCATCCTTCATAAACCCATCCGCTGACACGTCAACTCCCAAATATCTGAAAACATTTACTTCTTCCATAATCCCTCTCTCCAATGTGATATCCAATTTTTCTTTATTTAAATCGTTTGATACCCTCATCACCTTACTCTTATCTATGTTCACTTTTAACTTTCTACCTTTACACACTCTCCCAAACTCGTCCACTAACCTTTGCAACTTTTCTTTAGAATCTCCCATAAGCACAGTATCATCAGCAAAAAGTAACTGTGTCAACTCCCATTTTGCATTTAATTCTCCATAATTTAATCCCACCCCTCTCCCCAACACCCTAGCATTTACTTCTTTTACAACCCCATCTATAAATATATTAAACAACCATTTTGACATTACACATCCCTGTCTAAGACCTACTTTTACCGGGAAGTAGTCTCCCTCTCTCCTACACACCCTAACCTGAGCCTCACTATCCTCATAAACACTCTTTACAGCCTTCAGTAACTTACTACCTATTCCATACACTTGCAACATTTGCCACATTGCTCCCCTATCCACTCTATCATATGCCTTTTATAAATCCATAAATGCAATAAAAACTTCTCTACCTTTATCTAAATACTGTTCACATATATGCTTCACTGTAAACACTTGATCTACACATCCCCTACCCACTCTAAAGCCTCCTTGCTCATCTGCAATCCTACACTCTGTCTTACCTCTAATTCTTTCAATAATAACCCTGCCATACACTTTACCTGGTAAACTTATTCCCCTATAATTTTTACACTCTCTTTTATCCCCCTTCCCTTTATATAAAGGAACTATACATGCTCTCTGCCAATCCCTAGGTACCTTCCCCTCTTTCATACATTTATTAAACAAAAATACCAACCACTCCAGCACTATATCCCCCCCTGCTTTTAACATTTCTGTCATGATTCCGTCAATTCCAGCTGCTTTACCTTCTTTCATTCTACGTAATGCCTCACACACCTCCCCCACACTCACATCCTGCTCTTCTTCACTCCTAAACGATGTTGTACCTCCCTGGACAGTACATGAAATTACCGCCTCTCTTTTTTCATCGACATTTAAAAGTTCCTCAAAATATCCCGCCATCTACCCAATACCTCCAGCTCCCCATCTACTAACTCCCCTACTCTGTTCTTAACTGACAAATCCATTCGTTCCCTAGGCTTTCTTACCTTGTTTATCTCACTCCAAAAATTTTTCTTGTTTTCAGCAAAATTTCTTGACAGAGCCTCTCCCATTCTTTCATCCGCTCTTCTTTTGCACTCTCTCACCACTCTCTTCACCTTTCTTTTACTCTCCATATACTCTGCTCTTCTATTAACACTTCTGTTTTGTAAAAATCTCTCATAAGCTACCTTTTTCTCTTTTATCGCACCCTTTACTTCTTCATTCCACCACTCACTCCTCTTTCCTCCTGCACCCACCCTCCTATAGCCACAAACGTCTGCCCCACATTCTAATACTGCATTTTTAAAACTATCCCAACTCTCTTCAACCCCCCCACTACTCCTACTTGCACTAGCCCACCTTTCTGCCAATAGTTGCTTATATCTCACCCTAACTTCCTCCTCCCTTAGTTTATACACTTTTACCTCTCTCTTACTTGCTGTTGCCATTTTCTTTTTGTCCCATCTACCTTTTACTCTAACTGTAGCTACAACCAAATAATGATCTGATATATCCGTTGCCCCTCTATAAACATGTACATCCTGAAGCCTACCCATCAACCTTTTATCCACCAATACATAATCCAACAAACTACTTTCCTTACGTGCTATATCATACCTTGTATATTTATTTATCCTCTTTTTCATAAAATATGTATTACTTATTACCAAACCTCTTTCTACACATAGCTCAATTAATGGTTCCCCATTTACATTTACCCCTGGCACCCCAAATTTACCTACTACTCCCTCCACAACATTTTTACCCACTTTAGCATTAAGATCCCCAACCACATTACTCTCTCACTTGGCTCAAAACTCCCCACACACTCACTCAACATTTCCCAAAATCTCTCTCTCTCCTCTACACTTCTCTTCTCCAGGTGCATAAACACTTACTATAACCCACTTTTCACATCCAACCTTTATTTTACTCCACATAATCCTTGAATTTATACATTTATATTCCTTCTTTACCTGCCATAACTGATTATTCAACATTATTGCCACTCCTTCTTTAGCTCTAACTCTATTTGAAACCCCTGACCTAATCCCATTTATTTCTCCCCACTGAAACTCTCCTACCCCCTTCAGCTTTGTCTCACTTATAGCCAGGACATCCAGCTTCTTTTCATTCATAACATCTACAATCATCTCTTTCTTATCATTCGCACAACATCCACGCACATTCAAACATCCTAGTTTGAAGGTTTCTTCTTTTTTATTTTTAGTAACTATACAGGAAAAGGGGTTACTAGCCCATTGTTCCCGGCATTTTAGTTGACTTTTACAACACGCATGACTTACGGTGGAAAGATTCTTATTCCACTTCCCCATGGATATGAAAGGAAAAGCAATAAGAACAAGAACTATTAAGATAAAATCAAAGAAAAAGATGAGTGTGTATACATAAACGTGTACATGTTTGCGAAGCGTGACCTAAGTGTAAGTATAAGTAGCAAGACGTACCTGAAATCTTGCATGTTTATGAGACAGAAAAGACACCAGCAATCCTACCATCATGTAAAACAGTTTCAGGTTTCTGTTTCACAGTCACCTGGCAGGATGGTAGTACCTCCCTGGGTGGTTGCTGTCTACCAACCTACTACCTATATATATATATATATATATTTGTACCAGAGGTGGACCCCATTATATATATATATATATATTTATGTACTTCTCCGTATACAAAAATTCGTAAAGTTATTCATGCATTCATGCACATGGTAATATTTTTTGATAAACATTTCACTATTACTTTTAAGATTTCTCCGAGCTGGAGGATCCTTGAGGAATTCTTCTTCAATGCGCATCAAGGACCCTTGAAGGGAAGTGTGGGGTAGGGGGGCGAGGGTTGCTTTTCCCGAAGCTGGAGGGTTCTTGATCACAGAAAATGATGAAGCTATCCTCCTCTTCCTCGCATCAGCGCTGTCTGGCTCCTTCTTACCCTCATTATAGCTGTTATAGCTGTGTTTCAAGGTCCTAAAATTTATTTCTCAGTGGAAAAAAAACCACTACTTTCCCTATCCAGAAAATAAATTAATTTTGGCCTGGTGAACGTGATTATATATATATATATATATATATATATATATATATATATATATATATATATATATATATATATATATATATATATATTTTCGTCGATTAGGTAAAACTTGCGATTTTGGCTTAAAGCAACGCTCACCTTGCCATATAAGACAAGTGAAAATTTGTGTATGCAATAATTTCGCCAAAATCATTCTGAACCTAACGAAAAATATATATTTCATTGATTTGTTTATTATTAAATTAATGTTAACGTATCTAAAATATATTTAGTTGGGTTAGGCTAAATTAAATTGCGCTTGTTGTAATAAGGTTAGGTAGGTTTTCAAAGTTTCTCTTGGTACAAAATTATAAATTCTTACATTAACATAAATGAAAAAATATATCTTTAAACGTATAAGAAAATTTTAGAAAGGACTTAATTTTAGATGAGTTCTTGCTAAATGACCAGTTTTACCTAATCGGCACGACATATATATATATATATATATATATATATATATATATATATATATATATATATATATATATATATATATATATATATATATATAATCACACACACACACACACGTACGTGTTATTCACCGTGTAAAAAAAAAAAAAACTTTTTTCCCCCCACCTAGTGAACTAAATCTGAAAAATATCTTGATGCGCGAAGGTCGAATTGAATGAACTCAGTCACGAGATATTCACATTCTTCTTCTTCTTCTTCAAGATTTACATGTTATCAGAAAATAAAATAAATACTCAATGTTGACTTCTGTATCTGCAGTCTAGTTGCATCAGGATGTTCTAGTCAACCCTTGTTACATGGTGCGTAGCCTTTTTTATATGGTGCGTAGCCCTTGTTACATGGTGCGTAGCCTTTGTTACATGGTGCGTAGCCTTTGTTACATGGTGCGTAGCCTTTGTTACATGGTGCGTAGCCTTTGTTACATGGTGCTTAGCCTTTGTTACATGGTGCGTAGCCCTTGTTACATGGTGCGTCGCCCTTGTTACATGGTGCGCTGCCATTGTTACATGGTGCGTAGCCTTTGTTACATGGTTCGTAGCCCCTGTTACATGGTGCGTAGCCTTTGTTACATGGTGCGTAGCCATTGTTACATGGTGCGTAGTCTTTGTTACATGATGCGTAGCCCTTGTTACATGGTGCGTAGCCTTTGTTGCATGGTGGGTAGCCCTTGTTACATGGTGCATTGCCCCTGTTACATGGTGGGTAGCCCTTGTTACACGGTGCGTTACCCTTGTTACATGGTGCGTAGGTCTTGTTACATGGTGGGTAGCTCTTGCTACATGGTGCATAGCCCTTGTTACATGATGGAAGCCCTTGTTACATGGTGGGTAGCCCTTGTTACCTGGTGGGTAGCCCCTGTTACATGGTGGGTAGCCCTTGTTACATGGTACATAGCCCTTGTTACATGGTGGGTAGCCCGTGTTACGACGTATTCAGACCTTGTAACACTGTATTTCTTGTCACTGTACACAACACTCATAATACGGTACGCAAAACTTTTTTTTTCAGCCTAAGGCCTGGTCTCAAACCGAGCCGCGGGGTCGTTGACCCTCGGAAAACTCTCCAGGTAGGTAGCACGTACTCTGACAACAGTTTCTCTGAAGATAACCGGTTAAATATATCGGATTCAGTTAAATCACAGGCAGATAATAGGGTCGAGTTGATAAATAAGACATGTGCAACACCTGGGAATCTTTTGCAAGACGTTTCGCCCGCCAAACAAGAGAGTTGAGGCTATTATAGAAGCAGGTGAGGCTGAAGTAGTGGAGTGATGCAGTAGTAGCAGACGTGGTCACATGAGGGAGGGGCCCACTTGTGGATGTAGGTCAGGTTTCAAGACTTTGAGTTTTGTCAGAGTTTCAGCAATTGAATCGTGTATGTCACAGTGCCAATGTCATCCGTTAGAATATGTCACAGTGACAGTGACATCTTTTAGAAGACATCAACGGTGTTGTGACATGATCCAAAGGATGTCACAACACTGTGGCTGTGATATTTCACAAGTAACTCATAAATTAAAAGGAGTTTTCATCCGCTGAAGAATAGACATAGCTGCAGAACAAGCATTATTGAGAAAACGTTTCGCTCTGAGTAGTTTTTTTTATCAAGTCAGTGATAAAGCTGTTGAGAGCGAAACGTTGTCTCAAGAAATACGTGCTCTGTACCTGTGTGTATTTGTATGCAGGTGTGTGTGTGTATGTGTATTCGTGTGTGTGTGAATGTGTGTGTGTGTGTGAATGTGTGTGTGTGTGAATGTGTGTGTGTGTGTGTGTGTGTGTGTGTGTGTGTATGTGTGTGTGTGTGAATGTGTGTGTGTGTGTGTGTGTGTGTGAATGTGTGTGTGTGTGTGTGTGTGTGTGAATGTGTGTGTGTGAATGTGTGTGTGTGTGTGTGAATGTGTGTGTGTGTGAATGTGTGTGTGTGTGTGTGTGTATGTGTGTGTGAATGTGTATGTGTGAATGTGTGTGTGTGTGAATGTGTGTGTGTGTGAATGTGTGTGTGTGAGAATGTGTGTGTGTGTGTGTGAATGTGTATTCACCTAGTTGTACTCACCTAGTTGTGGTTGCAGGGGTCGAGACATAGCTCCTGACCCCGCCTCTTCACTGGCCGCTACTGGGTCACTCTCCCTGCGCCATGAGCTTTATCATACCTCTTCTTAAAGCTGTGTGTGTGTGTGTGTGTGAATGTGTAAGTGTGTGAATGTGTGTGTGTGAATGTGTGTGTGTGAATGTAATTCACCACAGTCAGTAGTACGACTATATACCCAGCACGGACCAACCCTGTAGCACTGCGCTAGTTCATAATGACTCAAGTCAGGCACCAACGTCTCCCAGTTTTCCCCTCACCAATTTATCAGTTCCTTATGAATATCCAAGACGACCTGAGAGACTTTGGTTTTTTAAATGGGCGTATTACAAAACACTGCTATAAATATTGATATTTGTCCAGATATTTTAACCTAATTTAAACGTTGTACTGATGGTACTGTCCTTACGTTGTACTGGTGGTACTGTCCTTACGTTGCACTGAGGGTACTGTCCTTACGTTGCACTGAGGGAGGGAGGAGAGAGAGAGAGAGAGAGAGAGAGAGAGAGAGAGAGACAGACAGACAGACAGACAAACAGAGAGAGACAGGGGAACTTACTTGTTATTAAAGCATCCGAGCAGTGAACGTAGCTGATCGGTTTCTTAGATTCATACACAGTCATACACAACAATCATCCACGCTAAAAATTAGCATACACTCACACACTAACAATAAAAGCGTGTACAAACTTTCGCGCACTCACATGAAGGTATGTACACCAACACTTTGAAGATATGGATACACTCTTTTACATTAATCTGAAGCCATGTATACACGTAGCACCAGACGAGCCTGGCCCATGGCCGGGCTCAGAGAGTAGAGAAACTCTCGAAACTCTTCAAAGGTATATCAAAGGTATACTCACTAAGAATGAAAAGTATATACACTCATGGTATAAACCTTGGTAATAAATACCGACAAGGGGGTTTAAAAACACACGAAAGAAAACACTAGGACATATTTATTAGAAACGTTTCGGTCCTGGGACCTTGATCACTTCTAACATACAGAGGTTGACATTATATACAGAAGTGATCAAGGTCCCAGGACCAAACGTTTTCTAATAAATATGTCGTAGTGTTGCTTACGTGTCTTTCTATACACTTATACATGCTAAAAATAACAGACTAGATGTGACCCAAAAAAAAAAATCACAAGCAAAAATAAATACTACATTTACACGAATATATATATATATATATATATATATATATATATATATATATATATATATATATATATATATATATATATATATATATATATATATATTACATGCAGTCTTGTAAACAATGAGCAGTAAAAACATTTTTAGAGAATAATTTATGCAAATATAAAGAAGTTTCCTGGAAAATGGGTTAGGTTATTTATTGTTATTCTCATACTCTTGTCATGTTTATGTTCGTTATTGAATCGTTTTTTAGTTTCTGGGTCATTAGTCGGTTTTTCTATTAAATAACTTTCATGTTTCTCAGAGCAAACTGCTTGTGTTTATGTCTGCTTTTTCTGTTTATTTATTTAGTGCTGTTGGTGTTGTTGTTACCTTGTCCATGTTGTTGTTACGTTGTCTATGTTGTCGTTACGTTGTCCATGTTGTTGTTGTCCTTGTTACGTTTGCTTGTTGTTACGTTGTCCTTGTTGTTACGTTGTCCTTGTTGTTACGTTGTCCTTGTTGTTACGTTGTCCTTGTTGTTACGCTGTCCTTGTTGTTACGCTGTCCTTGCTGTTACGCTGTCCTTGTTATGTTGTCCTTGTTACGTTGTCCTTGTTACGCTGTCCTTGTTGTTACGCTGTCCTTGTTGTTACGCTGTCCTTGTTGTTACGCTGTCCTTGTTGTTACGCTGTCCTTGTTGTTACGCTGTCCTTGTTGTTACGCTGTCCTTGTTGTTACGCTGTCCTTGTTGTTACGTTGTCCTTGTTGTTACGCTGTCCTTGTTGTTACGCTGTCCTTGTTGTTACGCTGTCCTTGTTGTTACGCTGTCCTTGTTGTTACGCTGTCCTTGTTGTTACGTTGTCCTTGTTGTCGTAGTGTTTCTTAGGCTGACCTTCAAATAGCATGTGAACGAGAAATTTTTAATTATAACTTTCACGGGGAAACGCAAAGCCTTTAAAAGTTACGCAGCCCATGTTAGGTGCGTCAACTTTGATCCCAGGAAGGGAAGGATAGCTGTCATTCCTTGGATCAAAAGTCCTTCACCAGCATCAAAGCACTTGCCTTTAAAAGCTTTGCCTTAAAAGGCAGGTGCTACATTAAGGTTTTGCGTCCATCTGGTTATAATTATGACCATAATTTTTAAAGGGGTGGACCAGTAAGCCAGCGGAAGGCCTCGGTCAGATGACCAAAAGCTCCAACGGCTGGTCATCATCTAAGACCCGCGTCAGGAAACACTTATCCTGTTTCTTGACGAACCTTACCTAACCTAAGGCTTTGCCTTAAAAAGATAACATAGATAACATCTCTTAGCCTTGTAAATAAAGTTAGGAACCTTAACCTAATCTTTTAAAACCCTGTGTAAAAAAATCTAATCTTCCTCATTCTTCTGTCTCACTTGATAATATTCTCTCATTCTGAAGAATCGTATTACTGTTCTTTCTCATTATTCTGTTTCGTTTGATTGTACTTCCTCATTTTCGTGTCTTGTATGATAACACTATCATTCTTGAGCCTCATATGACGACACTTTCTCAAACGATATTTTATCATTCGTGTGAGTCATATAATTGCACTTTCTCATTCTTGTGCCTCGTATGATAATTCCTTATTCATATCTCATAAAATGGTACTTTCCCATACTTTTCCATCACATAAAAGAACTTTCTGATTCTGCTGCCTCATACGCTGCTACTTTCTACTTGTGTCTTACGGTGGAACGTTAATTTCTCGCACACACTTATTCTTTTATTTGATGATAGTGCTCATTGTGCTGTCTCGTATGATCATAAATACTTACGATTGCCTCTCATTAGTGTTCATTTTCAAACGCAATCTTCACTTGTTTGCTGAACGATTTTGCCCTGACAAGGAAAAATAAAGGTTCCTAACGAATGTACACAACCAGCGATGCCGTTTAATTGGTTGGTTGGTTTATTAGGTTGAATGACTCTCGATTGCTCGAGGGTTATTACCCGTACACCACAAATCAATGATACTCTGATCTCTGAAATTGGAGATTAATGTTAACGCTCATCCCATGTACACAGAGATACACATCGATGTATATACCCCCGATGTCTATTGAATAATGCAGATTGGCAACACTTGGGTGTCTATTTCGTTAGTAAGGATAATTCAGCGGTGTGCCTCTATGTTATTCCACAAATTCACTGTCCTTCGGTAGTAAGGGTGACCCAGCGGTGCGCATGTGTCTTATTCCTCAACCTGACTATATTGCACACTAGCAGTAATAGGTCCAGTTAATTTACTGCAAAAGTTTCCTTCTTAAATATAATGGGATTTATTCTGTTTATAGCTGTTCCCTTAAAATAGCCACGGAGCTTTCTTTTCGGCCAGCTGTCGTGGTGTCGTGGTGTCGTGGTCACGGAGGTCCTCACGAAGTTCGGGGGGACAGGAGGATCAAGCTTACATCTTTTCACGCAATTACATAAAGCACTATATATATTTTAATTATTTTACTGACAAAACAACAAGATTCTCACTTTTTAGACTAATATTAATTCTATTTGGGTAATGTTTAGGTAATTAGTTCGTTATAGGTTACTTCTAGGGTGGTACATTATAGGTAACCTTTACGATAATTTCGTTATGCGTAGCATTTGTGAAAATTATTACAGCATGGGTAAAATTCATACTAGCAAATACATAATGGGTAACATTTACAGTAATATTACATCATGGGTAACATTTACAATAATAATAACTCATCATGGATAACTTTTACAGTAATAACAACACATCACGGATAACATTTACTGTTATAACACATCACGGATAACATTTACTGTTATAACACATCACGGATAACATTTACTGTTATAACACATCACGGATAACATTTACAGTTATAACACATCACGGATAACATTTACTGATATAACACATCACGGATAACATTTACTGTTATAACACATCATGGATAACATTTACTGTTATAACACATCACGGATAACATTTACTGTTATAACACATCACGGATAACATTTACAGTTATAACACATCACGGATAACATTTACTGTTATAACACATCACGGATAACATTTACTGTTATAACACATAACGGATAGCATTTACAGTTATAACACATAACGGATAACATTTACAGTTATAACACATCACGGATAGCATTTACAGTTATAACACATCACGGATAACATTTACTGTTATAACACATCACGGATAACATTTACTGTTATAACACATCACGGATAACATTTACAGTTATAACACATAACGGATAACATTTACAGTTATAACACATCACGGATAACATTTACAGTTATAACACATCACGGATAACATTTACAGTTATAACACATAACGGATAACATTTACAGTTATAACACATCACGGATAACATTTACAGTTATAACACATCACGGATAACATTTCACTATCAACGTTTGCAGTAAAGATTACTGTCATTGTCATTAATTTCAATGTTTACCTGAAAAAAAGTTATAATTGGTGGAGTTATTACTTTAATAACTCATCACCTGACACGGTGTTAGAACAAAGAAATTAAATGTGATAATTCGAGGAATGCCGAGAGAGTAATGACGGTAATTAGGAAGGGATGGCAGGCCAGGAAGAGTGTAATTACGACAAAAATATATGTGTTTGCAATAATGAATAGGTAATGAATGGGGTAATGAGGCCATGCCAGGTGAAGTGAAGAGGGGAAAAAAAGGTGACATTAATATGCTTGTGGGAAAGCACTAAATCCGTAGGGAAGCAGGAAGGATGGGGTAGGGGGGATGTTTAGCAAGAGAATGGGGGATGGGAGGTTATGAGGCTTAATCGGGGGCAGAGTAGCCCTCCAATTTACAGGATCAAGAGCCCTTTACCAGCATCAAGGCCTCCCCTCTTTCTTCCCTTGTAGGGCAAACAAAAGCACAGCTTTGTATTTTATATTTCTCACCAGTGAGAAATATAAAATATAATTCTCACTGGTAAAATGATGCAAAGATGATAAAGGCAAAGGAAAAAAAATAATCTTAAGCCCCCAACCCTCTGTCTGTCTCTCTGACTCTCTCTCTCTCTCTCTCTCTCTCTCTCTCTCTCTCTCTCTCTCTCTCTCTCTCTCTCTCTCTCTCTCTCTCTCTCTCTCTCAACTTAAAGAAAAAATGTGAAAGCATGGATGTATGATCCAGTGATCATAAGGAAATAACATAAAAATTGAGATAAATAATATACATGAAGTTTAAGAGAAGAAAAGATATTGCAGGTCAAAGTTTAATAGTGACAATATTTCGCTCTGTGGAGAACATCTTGACGATAAAGCTCTACAAGGAGCGAGACTCTGCATACTGATTAGAGCTTGGCTTGCAACGTGTGGTTACCTCACTACAGTGGCTAGTACGCCAGCCTGGGTGACGCCTAATAGGATTAAAGGCATTTTTTTTTATTTCCCTCTTCCGACTGAGGATGTTGTCTCTGTGATAGCTATGGCTGGTTTGTTGTCTTCGTAGTGAGGGATACAAATGTCGCAGCTGTGACTTGACATTGGCGTGAAACGTCGTGCTGTCTACGTGTCTTGCTGTCTACGTGTCTTGCTGTCTGCGTGTCTGGATGTCTGCTGGAACTCAGAGGTTACTGTCTGCGCCTCTCTTCTTGCTGCTAACATATAGTCCGCAAAACTACTGCTGTTTGTTGCCAACATATCTTCCAACTCTTGTTGTTTTATGACCAAATGGGAAATTCACACACACACACCCACACGCAAACACACACACACACACATACACATACACACACACACATAAAACAACCCGTCCCTCGTCTAAACTAACAGACGTGCAAAAATAATCAGACCTTTGACTACCTTATCAGGCTAACAGATAAGAACAAACAGAAAAACAATACCCCGTGCATCGGCTTTAATAGACACAGGCAACAGACACAAGCAAGAACAGACAAGGTTATAACAGATCATACAAATAAAGACATTAAGAAGAAGTAAGAATTCTGCATGAAAACATGAAGGCTCACACTAAGGTGGTTTTGTCTCATTTTATGAGAGAGAGAGAGAGAGAGAGAGAGAGAGAGAGAGAGAGAGAGAGAGAGAGAGAGAGAGAGAGAGAGAGAGAGAGAGAGAGAGAGAGAGAGGCCATGGACGAACAGCAGCCCGGAGAGGAAATGCACTAAAATGTTCAAGTGTGGTGGGAACATTTAACAGAAGAGGTGTAAAGGAAAGCTGATGTATCCCAGAGAGACCTGAAAGGCTGGCAATTTACTCCAGCTCTCAGGGAATCAATGAAGGGGAAAATATCTGCTTCAGGTGTGGTGAGAGTTTCAGGTGTGGTGAGAGTTTCAGGTGTGGTGCGGGCTTCATGTGTGGTGAGAGCTTCAGGTGGTGGTGGTGGTGCAGGTTTGGTGATGCAGGTGCGGTGTAATTACGACACCCAATAAGAGCAGATTTACGTATCAGTTTGTTTGTTTATGCAGTCAACACGACCAGTCATGCTATATACAAATAACCCGTACGTAGGAGAGAGAGAGAGAGAGAGAGAGAGAGAGAGAGAGAGAGAGGGGGGGGAAGGAAGGAGAACGTACTTTCTAAGCGGTTTGAGAAGGTATCGAAGAATAAGCAGAAGGGGAAAAAGTGCAATAAAAAGACAATGAAGGAAACTTTGAGGGCAAGGCCAATGGAAGGGAGAGAAGGGCAAGACCAATGGGAGGGGGAGGAGGGCAAGGGAGTGTTAGGAGTCAGGAATATAATGGAAAGACTGGTCACATCTACGACATGCCACTTATGTTTACGTGTGTGTACTCCCTTTATTAAACAGAAAATCTCAGAGTTTCAATCATCCCTCCATTGTGTAAGGACCTAGCATGACCGACAGGACTAGGCCTCTTGTAGGACAAGACAATGCCTCCTGTAGAACAATGGGGCTACGTATCCTACAGGATAAGGGTACTCTCAAACGGGAAAGTGTTCTGGCTCAGTTCTAACATCATCCAGACTTAAACTTCTCCTTCCAAATGGAACTTACAATTATTATAATCATGAAAAAGCTCTTAAATATTTGACTCAGGAAGGGAAGAACAGAAAGGTGTGATATTTCGAGAGTAGTTGAACCTTGAGCCAAGGTTGCCATTCAATACTTCTATCAATTAAAAAATACGCGCCACACAGACAATGGAAAGGTATTTACTGATACATAATCCAAAACTATAAATATCGCACTAACAAGCACACGAGAACAACTAAATGCCACCACTAGCACTTTAAATAAACTGAGCTTCTTTAATGGCCTCGTTAAATCATGGTAAGAAACCCCATTATCAATGGTCGTTACTTTGAAAAATATATAAACACGTGTGGGTGTCACTTCCCAGAGGCGCAACCATCCCCACTTCCACAATAACACAACACCTGCGCAACACTTGGGTATCTTCATTGCCGATGCCCAGGTGTTGCACAAGTGTCTTATTCAACTTATCATCGCTATTGCACACCAATGCTACGATAGCCCTTCTCCTCCCCATGTTTTCCCTTCACCCATCACCCACGTAATGGTAACTCCATCTCAGCCTCATACAGTTGCTGAAACCTATAGTCATACACCCGCGACGGTGGTAGCACCACAAGGACCACCCTTGACGGTGGTAGCAACATGGGGGCCACCCTTGGAGGTGGTAGCACCATGGGGGCCACCCTTGACGGTGGTAGCAACATGGGGGCCACAAATCACCATCGCTGTCCTGATTGTTCCTTCTGATAGACTCATTTACTCGGCTTAGTGCACCAAGCCACCAACTCCCTAAAATATTTTCGATACTTAGCAGGTTGTTTGGCACGAGGAAATTGCCCTGCAGAAATATATTTATATATATGTCGTGCCGAATAGGAAAAAAACTTGCGATTTTGGCTTAAATAGCAACGCACTTGCCGAATAAGGCAAGCGAAAAATTGGGTATGCAATAATTTCGCAAAAATCATTCTGCATTTAACGAAAAAAATATACTTCATTGTGTCTGTTTATTATTAAATTATTGTAAACTTATCTAAAGTATATTTAGTTGGATTGGCACACATATATATCTATTGTATAAATTACTAAATCTTAAAAGTAGATAAACTTTATAAGTTTTCTTCTTTTTGTGTCACCCTGCACGACGTTGTTTCGTTTTAACGTTGATGAGAAAAAAAGCTATTCCCGGCCGGGGCCACTGTAGGTGTAGAAGCAGTAAAATAATAATTTGTAAAGTATACGTTCATCATACAAATGCACGACAATAAACGATGCGGTACGACAGCATTCAGCAAATCCGCCATATTTGTTGTTTGTTTTTGAAATGAGTGGTGGTAGGAGGTGCTCCTTTCAATTGTCGCTTTTTATAAAAATTTATTCTTTGATTTAGCCCTGTTGCAATGAGTGGTAAAGGTGCACTGTGCAAACTTGCGACATTAGAAACAAATCTAGAAATTATAAAGAGGTTCAACGATGGATAGCGAGGTGTGGTTTTGTTATACGTCGTTTCGCTTAAATCCGCAGATTTCAAAAACCTATCGACGACGTTAACTGAGGACTTACTGTATATTATATATATATATATATATATATATATATATATATATATATATATATGTGCCGATTAGGTAAAACTTGCTATTTTGGCTTAAATAGCAACGCTTCTCTTGCCATATAAGACTAGCGAATATTTGTGTATGCAATAATTTCGAAAAAAATATTCTGAACCTAACGAAAAAAATATATTTAGTTGGGTTAGGCTAAATTAAATTGCGGTTGTTATAATAAGGTTAGGTAAGTTTTCTAAGTTTCTTTTGGTACAAAATTATATTTTTTTACAATAACATAAATGAAAAAAAATATATCTTTAATCGTAAAAGATTCTTTTTTAAAAAGGACTAAATTTTCAATGAGTTCTTGCTAATTGACCAGTTTTACATATTCGGCACGACATATAATATATATATATATATATATATATATATATATATATATATATATTCGAACGAGTGGATGGCTAGGAGAGATAACTCACCTGTGAGATTCATCTTGTCTGGGTCGTTTCACTAGGATGAATCGAAAAAAAAATTATTCCAATTATGAAGCCTGAGTGTTACCGACACAGGATGGTCAAAGCATGCTACTGCGGCTTATTTTCGTTGTGGTCTTTACATACTCTTCCCTAGAAAAATATGTTGCTAGCAACATCTCCGGCGCTTTCTTGAGAGTGTAAAATGAATTTAGCTTTTAGCAATACCGTCACCATCACGGATTTTGCGATGAGAAATCTACCGAACTCGCCTATTGTGTTGTGGATGCGACAAAGCTGACATGGGTGAAGGTTCGAGGTATCTTAATCAAAACTTGAAGGAGCATAAGTGTGACCCTTATCTATACAAGTAGTAAGGATTACTTTAGCAATGCCGAAACTTCAATGCAGGTCTCTGTAAGCTGGATGAAACTAGACTGGCAATTTAATAAAATTATTTTTTAAAGATGAAAATGCATATATATATATATATATATATATATATATATATATATATATATATATATATATATATATATATATATATATATATATATATATATATATAGGAGATACCACCTGTAGAACCGAATGGGGACCCATATTCTGAGAAGACGATAAATATACTTTAGGTAAAATCCAGAAGTTTCTCCCCAGACCGGTTTGAGTATTTTAATCGTACCACCCCCCTTATTTGCTATATTTGTATAACCTAATTGAAAAGAAAATACATTAAAAAAGATACAATGGGAAGAACAACAACATGCAAAACATTATAAAGCCTGCATCTAAAATAATTCATCCAGCTCCCGGTGGTGGGTCGTGTGCCCAGAATGCTGCAGGCATTTCCTCTCTGTATTACTACACTGAGAAAGGAAGCTGGTCGCCCTGGGGTCCTTGGTTTCTGTGACGAGTATATAAATAATGGAAGTATCTTTTAAACATGGTGGAGAACTTCTAAACTGTCATGTGCATTTCTAACAAACTCTTGTCTTCACATACTAGAGTTCTTACATTTCTAGGTAGTTGTCCTATGTAGGATTGTCCAATGTAGGGTTGTCCTATGTATGGGTTATCCTAGGTTCTCTACACATATGCTGCTATGTATGATAATGTATGTAAATGTATTTGTGTATACATGAATAAACTTACTTACTTACTAGGGTTGATTGCAGTCTCATTCTTTGTTAGGAATCTCATATTCGCTGAGTAAATCAACAGTGGTTCAGTTTTTTTTAATTCTCTTTAATACAATTGCCTATTAGAGTAATGTGGTATAATTATGTGCCTTCACATTTGATATTAGATGTGATAAGGAACTGATTGTTTACTATCAAATTTCTTTGTGTTGTTTTCATTTTTCTTATCAGTTTCGTTGTAATATATTATCGGTTCTTATTTGTCATTTTTGTGAATCCTTCTCCTTCCTCACCTCCTCCTCCTCAGGAAGAATGCGGTGAATGGGGATTACTATTTTTCCCAACCATTCACAGGAGGATGCTTCTAATAAAGCATACTCTCCTCCCCCACCCTCCGCAGGACGCCCTTAACTCCTCCACTCCTCAGGACACCCCGATCAAGGAAACCTCTCCTCCTCCTCCCTCCCGACACGCACCTCAGAAGGACGCCCCCTCTATCATGGAACCCCATCCTTTCCAACTCTCACCAGAAATAAAAGTATAAAAGATACATCCGTCAACATTATATATATATATATATATATATATATATATATATATATATATATATATATATATATATATATATATATATATATATATATTATCACAGTCGAGAAACATGATTCTCATATAGATATATCGGCGTTAGCGTCCAATTCCTGTCGGATAGGTCAGTTTAATATCCTCTGTTTGACACCTCATCACAGCCAGATACAAGGAATATTACAAGTGGATAAAAGAGGGGAACAAAGGACGACTGATCCTCTAAAAAGGACGTTTCATAAAGGTGTCAATGGCATCAAGAAGTGTTATCAAGGGTGTTCTAACTAAGGCAGAAATAGCGCTCTCTACTCTGATCTTGACTCAAAGGAGAGAAGCAAACAGCGTTTTTCTCCTCGTATTCAAAGGCATCCAGGCGGGTTGCACCGGTGGAGAGCCATCACCTGTCAGCTCCTGCACCTTGAGAATGGCAGATAATCACGGATGATTCTCTCTCAAGGCGTAAAACAGCATAGGTGGTATATTGCCTGTGTTTATTAAAATGTCAGCTCAAAGAGTCTCAATACACCTTGAGGAGGAAATCAAAGTCCTTAGAATATATATATATATATATATATATATATATATATATATATATATATATATATATATATATATATATATATATATATATATATATATATATAAGTTCTGTTTCCCACTACTTCTGAAGTAAACACTAAGATAGCAATAACATAGCAGACATATAGGCCATGGGATACGTGTATTTCATTGCCACAACATTGACATGTTATCATAGCCTGCATTAGCAGACTATGATAGCATTACACTAATAACCAAAACATAGAAGACTGCAACTTATGACGACGTTTCGGTCAGAGATGGACCATTAATTAGTGACACAGAAATGTGTCGGGAAGAGAGCCAGAATATATACGAGACCGGAGCGGGGAGGATAGTAGTGCAACGAGAGGAGGGATTAGTATAAAGTAGTAGTGGTGGTGGTAATAGGAGTGGGGATAATAGTTGTGGTGGTAATGGTAGTAGTAATAATAGAAACAGTAGTGCATCATTGGTTGAGATGGCAAAAAGAAGATAACAGACAATATTATTGCATAAGCATCGCATAAAATTTGTTAGAATTAACATAACAGACAATATAACAGTATTTACATAAAACGCTATGGTAACATTAACGCAGATTGTAGATGAATGGTTCAGAGAACCGACAAGTTATAAATTAGACACATATGCAACACTTGGGTATCTACTACGCCCTATGCTGTAGTTTCTACAAGATTGATGGACTGAACACATCGACTCCAGGCCGAGGGACTGATTACCTCAAACTCCTCCTCTCCTTACAACTTTCTGCTTTGTATTGGACTGATGAAGCCACTGTGTGACGAAACGTTTCCTCAATATAGATACCCAAGTGTTGCATATGTGTCTAATTTATTTCCGCAGATTGTATGAATAGAGATGTTCCAATCAATTATTGCACAGCCGTATGAGCAAACGCAATCTATTGTAAATATGTAAACCAGATATCGGTAGCAAGTAGAGAAGAATCAAGAGCGAAAAAGAGAAGACTCGGAAGCTAGGAGATAAAAATCAGAAGCAAGGAGATAAGAATCAGAAGCAAGGAGATAAGAATCAGAAGCAAGGAAATAAGAATCAGAAGCAAGGAGATAAGAATCAGAAGCAAGGAGATAAGAATAAGAAGCACGGAAATAAGAATCAGAAGCAAGGAAATAAGAATCAGAAGCAAGGATATAAGAATCGGAAGCAAGGAAATAAGAATCAGAAGCAAGGAGATAATAATCAGAACCAAGAAGATAAAATCAGAAGCAAGAAGATAAGAATCAGAAGCAAGGAAATAAGAATCAGAAGCAAGGAAATAAGAATCAGAAGCAAGGAAATAAGAATCTGAGACGAAGCGAGAGAGAGATTCTTTCATCTCTGTCGCTGGATAAACAGGATTCAAAAGCTTGACATAATCTCTAATTCCTCTTCTTCATATATATTCTTTTGTTTTTCTTTATAGAGAGATATCTCTTCACTGTCTCGTAACCTCTCAAACTTCTCGGCTCTGTTAAAATTACATATATATAATTTTGCAATTCAAATTTGAAAAATATTAATGTTGTGGGTCTTATGATTATTATTATTACTAATATTATTGCTATTATTATTGCTATTATTATTGCTATTACTATTATTATTGATATTATTACTATTATTATTGCTAGTATTACTATTATTATTGCTAGTATTACTATTATTATTGCTATTATTATTGTTATTGTTAATATTATTATTGCTATTACTATTATTATTATTACTATTATTATTACTAATATTACTATTATTACTACTACTATTACTATTATTATTATTATTTTATTGTCATTCTTATGCCAGTAATGATTAATATTTTTTCAAGGTAGTACTCACCTACATGTGGTTGCAGGGATCGAGTCATAGTTCCTGGCCCCGAAAGTGGGTTGGTTTATTTGGTTTGAAGCCTATCGATTACACGAGAGTTACTAAGGCTGTGTTTGTTACCTATGCATCATAAGCCAACGAGACTTTGATCCCTAAAAAATTATATCTATTTAAAATTTCGGTGTATATACAATGAGATACGTACACCTCTTGTGTGTATATATTCTGCATGTTTACGAGGTATATATGCGTGTCTTTTTTTTATTATATGTGCTGGTTTTAAGCAATGCGATATACCCCATGATTTTCATCTGTTTCAAAACTTGATGGAATTAATTAGTAACCGTATGTGAATTGACATAAATTTATACATATTTTTTTTTCAACAAAAGTAATTTTGGAAATTTCCCGCAACGTTGTTAAAATGAAGGCAATAGAATTTAGCTTAATGCTTCCCTACTAGCTAAGCTGCATCCTGCCTTCTGTTTATATTACAGCACTACCCTCTTTCTGGAGCTGTTCATTTCACAGCACTTACCGCATTCAGAAGTTATTCCTTTAAGAGCACTACCCGCATTCTGCAGGTGTTTCCATCACTACCCACATTCTGCATGGGCTCTTCCAGAGTCTCCTTGAACGCGCAATCTCTGTCTTGCATGTCTATAGAATTTCAATGCGCTGTTGCAACCATCGTCGGAGCAGCCACGAAAGGCTATTCTCTATTTACTCCTCCTTGTATTCGCTTTCGTTTGTGGGGTGAGTGACTGACTCTCAGCTGGAAGTTTCCTGCGAGTCACTGACTCACAGCTGGGCCACCGAGTCACAGCTGGGCACCTGACGTTGTATTGATTCCACCTCTCGGCTGAGTTCCTGAAATAGCTTCGAGTGACAACTATAAATCTCACGCTGATATAACTCTTGCATTACTTCACCAGCCTGAGGACGATAAATAACATTGGCTGTTTTTTTTATATATAAATACACAAGACGTTGCTCATCAAACGTCTGGGCTGTTTTTCGACTGTATACTTGCTTCTATTTTTTACCTGCGTATTATTTTTATTGACACAAAAACGCTGCCTGTCACACCGTAACGTTTTTCGACGTTATTTTTTTCAACTAGGTGTGAGAAATTTATGTATTCCAAGGGGCCCAGTGGGAGTAAGTTGCTTGCTATTCCCAGCGTTTTATATATTTTAAGAGGCGCCATTTCTTCCCGGGGGAAGCCGTATACCTGCAGCCTCTGGTGCATACTGTGGCCTCTTTATACATTCTGAACCAGCTTGCGTACTCCTCACAATAACCTTGTTTGTATTCAATAGCACCTCCTGTGTATGCATGACGAACGTCATGTTTTAGCGGGCGCCGCTAAGGATGTGCTACTTGGAAGAGCCGCTTGTGATGTGTAACCTTGGAAGAGGTGGACGAGCTGTCAGGAGGTATGAAGAATTTCGGGAGGAAATAGTGTAATTTTTTAACCAAAATTTGATACATCAGCAGTGTGCTGATGTGCTGCTTTCCTATTCTACTGTATATAATAGCTAAGTACTGGGAACAAAAGCAGTGTTTCTTTTGTCATATTCTATCATACAGGAGGGGTTTCATATAGTGTTGAGATCTGTCAGACTGAGCTGAGAGACTTCAGCCGGGTAATGAGGATATTGTCAAGTATTCCATTAACTTCAGCTACATCAGCTTGCAAGCTTTTGTTCCATCAGTGCTGAAGTTCCTATTGCTCGGGAATTGCCATCTCTCAGAATGGCCTATCCTAAACACGAGAGATATGGATTTTTTTATGGAGATACCATCACAGAGCGGGACAAAAAAATTTATGTTTAGGAAAAAAATGAAAGGAGGTGAGATTTTTAACTACATTATATATAAGATTATACACAGACACACTGCAACTTCAGTGTTACGTAAACATATGTTGGGGTTTGGTGGAACCGTAATGAAGGCAAGAGCTGTGTAGGACTAAAAGTTGAAGGTGGATCGGGGCTTGGGTTGTATAGAAATATTAATATTGAGGAAGAGAAGGAGGAGGAACAGAAGAAGGAGGAGAAAGAGGAGGAGGAGGAAGAGGAGAGAGGAGAATTATAGTGGTTTCACAATGTTAGGGGTTTCACAACGCTTGGAGAGTTTAGGTACTCAAAGAGCTTTACACTAGCTACTGGACCTTCCCTCTTGGGGTGAAGGTAATATGTTTGAGCAAGACATGATGTGGGGCTTGGGGGCTGGAGGGCTGAGTTAAGCTAATTTAAGGAGCCTGATACTGGGTCTGCTAATGTAGGACAATTTAGTGGATGTCCTCCAGAAAGGTGTAAATGGAGAGGAGAAGTGTCAACAAATGTATTGTCAGTCAGGATGAAACGCTTCCCTCACCACTTTGATCCTGACTCAGAAGAGGAAAGCAAACAGTGTGTGTATCTCCTCACCTTCAAAGGAGTTCAGGCAGGTTGCTTTAGCTGACAGCCATCAAATGCGAACCCCTAAACTTTGAGGGAGATAATGAATGATTCTCCCTCGTAGACTAAAACTGTCAGAAACGTTTTCTTTGGGGAAGTAAAGACTCGAGATGTGAGTTTTTAAAAGAGTAACATTTCATTCCTCACCACAGAGATACAAAGTATTTTCAGCAACTATAAATATCCAAAAACTGTGTTTTCATCCCCCTAATTATCTAATTTTACATCATGTTGGGGAGGCATTTGATCTTGCTACTGTAAGCCGAGCTTGGAGTGGGAAGTTTTAAAGACGACGGGCGGATACTCGTCGCTCCTGCAGCTGTGGACGCAGCAGTGCTGGAAACAGTGGAAATGTTCCATGCTGGTGTTGGATATTGGGGACAGATGTGCCTAGGAGCTTGGATTAGAACTGAGGTTGGACTGGGATGAAGGGATAGGACAAGGATGGAGGGCAAGCACAAGGATGGAGGGCTAGGATAAGGATGGGAGAAGGGGTGGGACATTTTAACGGAGGGCATGGACAAGGATGAAGGGGTGGGATGAAGGGCAAAAACAAGGGTGGAGGGCTAGGATGGAGGGCTGGGATGGAGGGCTGGGACAGGACAGGAAGGAAGTTCTGAGACTTGAAGAGCTCTTACACCCACTGGATCACTCAACACTTTTGGCTATGAAAAGTAAATACGACTAACGTAAGAACGTCCAGGGGTCGACCATGCACAACAACAACTGCTGGGAAGTCTAAACAAGAATTACAGTGGCTAAACAATTATTGCTGCAAGAACTAAGTAACCAACAGTTTACATAGAACAGAACCACAAGGTGAGAGAGAGACAAAAATAAGCGTAATTCAAACCAGATTCAGAACCTGATTCAAGTTGTATTTTGTGTCTCAAGGCTGAGGGATTAGTCACCATAAATGAGCTCTTCACGCCTTCTACCGTCCCCGGTATTCATTCTTTATATTGGATTGATGTACCCAATAAATACCCATGTGTTGCACACGTGTCTTATTCGTGTGTCACAAACCGTGCAAGAAAACAAGTAGATTTTGCAACAAGACTCACTGTTTACGTCCCTTGGCTTCCCTTACCGTTTCCTCCGATAATTTTTAATTCCATTAATATTTCCTATCTAATTCAGGAGGCCTTTTGTGAGACCAGTTCACCGGGATGATTATCCCAACAACCATTAACAGATACACAAGGGATAAGACTCTGCAGCTGAAGTATCATTAAAAGCACTGAAACCCAGACATATAAACCCTAGGATACTAAGTGAGCCTCACCTCCTATGTTAAGTTCAATCCTTAGCTGTTAGCCTCCCTCCCAGCATTAGTTCTATATCCTGAGTGCTGAGGGTTAATCCCGGGAAGGAGGAGGAGGAGGAGACGGGGATCTGACAGGAAGGGGAAACGAGGGGAAGAATCCTGGAGGAAGGCGCTACCTAGCATAATATTGCCAGAAATCACGGCAGCTGTTCCCTCCCTGTGGATTTATTGCTTGACCTCCGCCGTATTTTAAAAGGGGTGAAATCCACATGTGACCCCACAGACTGTGACGCCACAGGCTGGTGCCTGCCCCTGGCTGTGACCTCCCTCGGTTGTAGCCTCCCACTGGCTGTGGCCTTCCCATGGCTGTGACCTCCCACGGCTGTGACCTCCCACTGGGAGGAATTTGTTAAGAGCTAAAAATTAATTTGTTCTTGAAGGGAAGTGTCTTGATTCTAATGATGGGATCTAGATCCAAGGTAGTTGAGCTACTCTCCCCTTCCTCGAATCAAACTTAATTACTCCCCACTCATCCCACTGCCTAGGCACTGTATGGATCCAAAATGTTTTTTTCACTTCCCTATGAATTTAATAATAATTAATATTTAATATATATATATATATATATATATATATATATATATATATATATATATATATATATATATATATATATATATATATATATGTCGTGCCTAATTGGTAAAACTGGTCAATTAGCAAGAACTCATCTAATATTAAGTCCTTTCTAAAATTTTCTCTTATACGTTTAAATATATATTTTTTTCATTTATGTTAATGTATAAATTTATAATTTTGCACCAAAAGAATCTTAAAAAACTTACTTAACCCTATTATAACAAACGCAATTTAATTTAGCTTAATCCAACTAAATATATTTTAGATACGTTTATAATAATTTAATAATAAACAAACCCAAGGAAATATATTTTTTTCGTTATGTTCAGAATGATTTTGGCGAAATTATTGCATACAAAAATTTTCGCTTGTCTTATATGGCAAGGTGAGCGTTGCTATTTAAGCCAAAATCGCAAGTTTTACCTAATCGGCACGATATATAGGTTGGTAGACAGCAACCACCCAGGGAGGTACTACCGTCCTGCCAGGTGACTGTGAAACAGAAACCTGAAACTGTTTTACATGATGGTAGGATTGCTGGTGTCTTTTTTCTGTCTCATAAACACGCTGGATAACAGGTATATCTAGCTACTTCTACTTACACTTTAGGTCACACTACACTGGCATACACATGCATATATATACATACACACATCTAGGTTTTTCTTCTTTTTCTTAATAGCTCTTGTTCTTTTTATTTTCTCTATTGTCCATGGGGAAGTGGAAAAGAATCTTTCCTCCGTAAGCCATGCGTGTCGTATGAGGCGACTAAGATGCCGGGAGCAATGGGCTAGTAACCCCTTCTCCTGTACAAATCTACTAAAAACGAGAAGAAGAAAAACTTTATAAAATTGGGTTGTCTGAATGTGCGTGGATGTAGTGCGGATGATAAGAAAGAGATGATTGCCGATGTTATGAATGAAAAGAAGTTGGATGTCCTGGCCCTAAGCGAAACAAAGCTGAAGGGGGTAGGCGAGTTTCAGTGGGGAGAAATAAATGGGATTAAGTCAGGAGTATCTGAGAGAGTTAGAGCTAAGGAAGGGGTAGCAATAATGTTGAAGGATCAGTTATGGAAGGAAAAGAGGGAATATAAATGTGTAAATTCAAGGATTATGTGGATTAAAATAAGGGTAGGATGCGAAAAGTGGGTCATAATAAGCGTGTATGCACCTGGAGAAGAGAGGAGTGTAGAGGAGAGAGAGAGATTTTGGGAGATGTTAAGCGAATGTATAGGAACTTTTGAACCAAATGAGAGAGTAATTGTGGTAGGGGACCTAAATGCTAAAGTGGGAGAAACATGCAGAGAGGGTGTAGTAGGTAAGTTTGGGGTGCCAGGTGTAAATGATAATGGGAGCCCTTTGATTGAACTTTGTATAGAAAGGGGTTTAGTTATAGGTAATACATATTTTAAGAAAAAGAGGATAAATAAGTATACAAGATATGATGTAGGGCGTAATGACAGTAGTTTGTTGGACTATGTATTGGTAGATAAAAGACTGTTGAGTAGACTTCAGGATGTACATGTTTATAGAGGGCTACAGATATATCAGATCACTTTTTAGTTATAGCTACAGTGGGAGTAAAGGTAGATGGGATACAAGGAAAATAGAATCAGTAAGTAAAAAGAGAGTGAAGGTTTATAAACTAAAAGAGGAGGCAGTTAGGGTAAGATATAAACAACTATTGGAGGATAGATGGGCTAGTGAGAGTGTAGGCAATGGGGTCGAAAATGTATGGGGTAGATTTAAAAATGTAGTGTTAGAGTGTTCAGCAGAAGTTTGTGGTTACAGGCGAGTGGGTGCGGGAGGGAAGAGGAGCGGTTGGTGGAATGATGATGTAAAGAGAGTAAGGGAGAAAAAGTTAGCATATGAGAGGTTTTTACAAAGTAGAAGTGATGCAAGGAGGGAAGAGTATATGGAGAGAAAAAGAGAGGTTAAAAGAGTGGTGAAGCAATGTAAAAAGAGAGCAGATGAGAGAGTGGGTGAGATTTTATCAGCAAATTTTGTTGAAAATAAGAAAAAGTTTTGGAATGAGATTAATAAGTTGAGGAAGCCTAGAGAACAAATGGATTTGACAGTTAAAAATAGGAGAGGAGAGTTATTAAATGGAGAGTTAGAGGTATCGGGAAGATGGAGAGAATATTTTGAGGATTTGTTAAATGTTGATGAAGACAGGGAAGCTGTGATTTCGTGTGTAGGGCAAGGAGGAATAACATCTTGTAGGAGTGTGGAAGAGCCAGTTGTGGGTGTAGGGGAAGTTCGTGAGGCAGTGGGTAGAATGAAAGGGGGTAAGGCAGCTGGAATTGATGGGATAAAGATAGAAATGTTAAAAGCACGTGGGGATATAATTTTGGAGTGGTTGGTGCTATTATTTAATAAATGTATGGAAGAGGGTAAGGTACCTAGGGATTGGCAGAGAGCGTGTATTGTTCCTTTGTATAAAGGCAAAGGGGACAAAAGAGAGTGCAAAAATTATAGGGGAATAAGTCTGTTGAGTGTACCTGGTAAAGTGTATGGTAGAGTTATTATTGAAAGAATTAAGAGTAAAACAGAAAGCAGGATAGCAGATGAACAAGGGGCTTTAGGAAAGGTAGGGGTGTGTAGACCAAGTGTTTACAGTGAAACATATAGGTGAACAGTATTTGGATAAGGGTAAAGATGTTTTTGTGGCATTTATGGATTTGGAAAAGGCGTATGATAGGGTAGATAGGGGGGCAATGTGGCAGATGTTGCAGGTGTATGGAATAGGAGGAAGGTTACTGAAAGCAGTGAAGAGTTTTTATGAGGATAGTGAGGCTCAGGTTAGAGTGTGTAGGAGGGAAGGGGACTATTTCCCAGTAAAAGTGGGCCTTAGACAAGGATGTGTGATGTCACCGTGGTTGTTCAATATATTTATAGATGGGGTTGTAAGAGAAGTGAATGCGAGGGTCTTGGCAAGAGGTGTTGGGCTAAAAGATAAAGAAGCAAATACAAAGTGGGAGTTGTCACAGTTGCTTTTTGCTGATGACACTGTGCTTTTGGGAGATTCTGAAGAGAAGCTGCAGAGGTTGGTGGATGAATTTGGTAGGGTGTGTAAAAGAAGAAAATTGAAAGTGAATATAGGAAAGAGTAAGGTGATGAGGATAACAAAAAGAATAGGTGACGAAAGATTGGATATCAGATTGGAAGGAGAGAGTATGGAGGAGGTGAATGTATTCAGATATTTGGGAGTGGACATGTCGGCGGATGGGTCTATGAAGGATGAGGTGAATCATAGAATTGATGAGGGGAAAAGGGTGAGTGGAGCACTTCGGAGTCTGTGGAGACAAAGAACCTTGTCCATGGAAGTAAAGAGGGATGAGAGTATAGTTATCCAACGTCTTATAGGGTGTAAGCATGGTGATGAATGTTGCAACGAGGAGAAGGCTGAGCATGGAGATGCATGTCTGAGGTCAATGTGTGGTGTGAATATAATGCAGAGAATTCGGAGTTTGGAAATTAGGAGGAGGTGCGGATTACCAAAACGATTGTTCAGAGAGCTGAGGAGGGTTGTTGAGGTGGTTTGGACATGTAGAGAGAATGGAACGAGACAGAGTGACTTCTGAGAGTGTATAAATCTGTAGTGGAGGGAAGGCGGGGTAGGGGTCGGCCTAGGAAAGGTTGGAGGGAGGGGGTAAAGGAAGTTTTGTGTGCGAGGGGCTTGGACTTCCAGCAAGCATGTGTAAGCGTATTTGATAGGAGTGAATGGAGGCATATGGTTTTTAATACTTGACGTGCTGTTGGAGTGTGAGCAAAGTAACATTTATGAAGGGATTCAGGAAACCGGCAGGCCGGACTTGAGTTCTGGAGATGGGAAGTACAGTGCCGGCACTCTGAAGGAGGGGTGTTAATGTTGCAGTTTTATAACTGTAGTGTAAGCACCCTTCTGGCAAGACAGTGATGGAGTGAATGATGATGAAAGTTTTTCTTTTTCGGGCCACC